>OX465047.1:5854161-5914696 GCA_949841015.1 Aplysina aerophoba | reverse complement strand
TCTCCAGATCCTCCTTCAAGTCCTCAAAGAACAGGAGCAGCACATTTGGGTCATTCCTGTGTGGCCACCAGCTTGCAAGATGGTGGAAATAGGAGGGCTCCTGCGACTTGCTCTGTGGGACACCGCGATTGAGCCAGACCACCTTGAGGAAGTCCGCCACAGATACCTCACCTGGTTGGAAAAACCACCCCTTGAGAAAGTTGAAGAGGCTGTAAGCTACAGCACAAGGTTCCCTCAGGCACACAATGTACCTCCCGCCCTTTGGGCAGTGATCATACCAGCAGTGCGTCTTGTAGCACCGCGGGAAAACCTTCTGCTCCGCATGCAGGTCCTGTTGTAAGTCGTAAGCATATTCCAGGAAAGGAATCACCTCAGTTATCTCAGTAAACTCCATGTCTCCCCCTGTCCTCAGCTGGTGCACCATCTGCTGCAGCCAGGTGGTGCCTGCCTTGGCAGTGGTCACTATGAACAGGTCTGTGTCACGTGGAACAAAGGCCAGTCCCTTAAGCCTTCCCTCCTGTACCGTCACAGATTGACTCCACTTCTTCAGGGACTGCAGCCTCTCAGAACTGGAGGTGCTCTGCTCAGATGCCATATCCACAAGACAAGCTGTGTATATAGCAGAGAAAATAGAGAGAGAGTTCTGTGTCGTGAAGGGAACAAGCACCATTCACAGCACACCTTTCAGTCCAAGAGCATTACGTGTGTAACTGTTGCATGCAGTTAGTCAGCAACCAGTAACGACCATACCACCATAAGCAAGTTACACCCTCTGTGTAGACTTTCTTACCCAGTAGGCTATAGTGCTTGGGGGTAACAGCTATTGGGGGTTGGATAATCTCCTTTCTCTCCTGTACAGTAATACATCACCATGGAATAGCTATACATGTACGCTTAGGTAGGTAGCTGGTGGACTGATATCAAGTTGCTCCAATGGTGAGCACACTCTTGGTTCCAGAGAACCCTCAACTCCCACTACCAAACCCCACTACACACACACACAATCTCAGCTACGCCATATCCGCTAGTTCCACCCCTCATGCTGGAGGATCTGAGGCATTCTTCACACCTCATAGACACCCATGGCACACCACGCACCTGCAGCTGTTCCTATGCATATAAGTCAGTGTAGGACAAAGTGGGAGAGAGAGAGATCGGCAGCCAATATGAAGGGCACAAGTGGAGAGCAACTAAGCCAAATAGAATCCCAGCCAGATGGCACCACCTGTCACCGTCATGCAGCATCGCTTTCAGTTGGTGCCTGGCACTGACGGCCTCAATCAAACCACCATTTCTGTTAAGATCTGCGGTCTTTCCTTCAACCATACACACAGTGGTTATAACCAATGTCCATGCAAATGTCTCCTTTGCAGTGCATTACTCTGTACCTCTGCTGTTGTGTGCACGCCTGGCATTCACTGGTTCTGTACATCTCAGCTATGACCTGCTGCACATGCGTGATGCACATAGTGCAAACAGGGTCCATTGTGGGCCCTGTTTGTCTGTCTCTGTGTGATATCGGTTATCTTCTTGCATGAGAGTAGCCCCTCAAGTTCCACGTATGTACCTTCGCTCTCAAACTTGCCCTCACACAAGGAGACAGTGCTCCAACAGCAGTAGATAAGAGGGGCGACCCGCAGAGCCGCCTTCTGTGGTGCTGTGCATGACTCCCACCTTTACAATGCATGCTTCCTTTCAGTTCACAAAAATATATAATACAATTCAGGAATTCAAAACAAGCACAAGATATGTCATGAGTACATCAGCCCAGCTTTCACAGATGGTGGTCCAGATTTGGGGAGTGTCGCAGGTTGCTGGGAAGGAGCTTCCCCCACAGTCCATTGTAGGGATGGACTCTGTCCGTCGCAGACTCCCCACCTTTGGCCTCATTCACCAGGCCTCGTCCCTGACACGCCCACTCAAATATGCCACCTTCCATGTTATACACTTCAACTGTCTCTTTTCCACACCCCCGAAAGTGCTCAGCCAATTCTCCAGCCACCACTGATGATCGGTAACCTACTGAACAATAGCACACAACTGTGTGTGTGTGTGTGTGTGTGTGTGTGTGTGTGTGTGTGTGTGTGTGTGTGTGTGTGTGTGTGTGTGTGTGTGTGTGTGTGTGTGTGTGTGTGTGTGTGTGTGTGTGTGTGTGTGTGTGTGTGTGTGTGTGTGTGTGTGTGATTGTGAGAAAGAATTAGTGCAGAGAAATCACAAAGTCACAAAAGTACAAAAGCTGTGTGTGTTAGTGAGGTGGTGTAGCTAACACACTGAAGGAAAGCAACAGTAGAAAAATGAGTAGCAACCAAGCTCAAACTCAAGAACTACACCTCAGCCACCTGAACCCACCCACGGCCACCCTAACCGACCCGCGACCACCCTAGTCCACCCACCCCAACCCACCAGGTCGTGCGGGGTCTAAGGACTGAGCAAGCCCAGAGACATTCCTCTCATCAAATTCCACATGTTGTGCCCCTGGAAGATGGCTGACTTGGAATTCCTCCTTCTGACGGGTGTCCTTCACAGACGGAGACACAGCGAGTAGTGACCTCGTCCCACACAGCACTGCTGGGCACACCCCACACCAACAGTGCCCGGCCTAGTCCAGCACTCTATGCGCAAGTGCTGACACAGCTACCTCCACCGCCACGTAGCACACACCATAGATACTATGGTCCAGTGTCTATGCACACCGCCATCCGCATGCATTCATATTAAGTAAGCGTGCACACAGGAGAGATTACCAACAACTGCGGCTCGCGCTGTGCCCTCTCCGTGATCATCTCGTGCACATCGGCACAGGTCAGGTGGTTCACGGAGGAGAATTTAGCTCGAATGGTCAGAATCACTGCTTTCATTGACCAACTGCTCATCTCGCGCTACAGAGAAATTGTAGGCTTGCCATCGGGGCTGCCCCAACCTCTGTTACCGCCTACATAAAATGGCGGACTTGCCTGCAATGCCGCGGCCCGAATCATTGCCACTCAGCTAAAGCAGGAGTGCTAGTAAGAGTTGACGGAGTGCATCGAATACTGTGTATGGTGAAATGCAACCGGCTTTATTTAATTGCCTTTTGTGTTCTGCACTTTGTGTGTGCCTATGTGATCCTCCACGATTGACTTTACCTGTCTCCACGCCGCTCCCCCCTCGTCTGCAGCCTTTGAGATGGTTAGTGTGCCAGGAGAGTGGAAGCCGTGGCTCTCCCTGTCCGAAGAGACCACGCTCCTGGGCTACGACCTTCGGAGAGCAGTGAACCTCGTGCCACTGCCTTCCTCTGTGTGCGAGGAAGCCAAACATGACGACTCCATCCCGTCCTTCGAAGGCAGAGATGTTCAAGGCATCTCCGAGGTCATTTCCGCCACAAGCAGCAGGGCTATCCCCACGTATGGTAGTCTAGTGGAGTACCGCTGCAGTGCTCTTCGTGGCTTATGGTGGGCCAGGAGGAGTCAGAGAAGCCAGCCTCAGGAGGAGGATCCAACCGACCCCGAGGAGCTGGAAGCCGTGCCCCAAGTCCCCTTTACTCTCAAACTGAATGCGATGTTGACATTCCCACTTGTGAGGTCTCTGAGCAGCATGGATGTGTCTCTGCAGCCCACCATTTCCGGCCTGCTGTTGGGCATGTTGTGTGCCGTGCAACCAGCATCCCTTCGGAAGGAGCCAGTCGAGGTCATCGGAGAACTGGAGGGACTTCTCAGTGACTGGCTTAAGAGCGCACCACCAGAGGGGAATTCCCTCGATGACATTACCTCTGCACTTGTGGCCCTGTCTGTTACTGTGTAAGTGTATTCATTGCTTGTGTGTGTGTGTGTGTGTGTGTGTGTGTGTGTGTGTGTGTGTGTGTGTGTGTGTGTGTGTGTGTGTGTGTGTGTGTGTGTGTGTGTGTGTGTGTGTGTGTGTGTGTGTGTGTGTGTGTGTGTGTGGTGCTGCCGGCCTACAGCACTCCTCCTCTGCATCATGCAGCAACCATCCTGACCTAGTGTTTCGCACTGCCTGCTGCCTGCACCAATTGGGAGTGTCCGGCCACCAGCCTCGTGTGAAGGTGCCAGGGCTGCTTAGACAGCTTGCAGTGGAGTGGGAGACCGACCACCCTGTTGTGCGGGAGCACATCCAGAACATCAGGGTGGAGTTTGAGGAGAGGCTGAAGCTGGAAGCACAGAGTGACACACGAGGTAATGGTCTAACACTATCATATGGTATACTTATCACTAGCCTTATTCAACCCCTCCACTTTCCTCCTTCTTCCTCCCCTCCTCTTCCTCCCCTCCTCTTCCTCCCCTCCTCTTCCTCCCCTCCTCTTCCTCCCCTCCTCTTCCTCCCCTCCTCTTCCTCCCCTCCTCTTCCTCCCCTCCTCTTCCTCCCCTCCTCTTCCTCCCCTCCTCTTCCTCCCCTCCTCTTCCTCCCCTCCTCTTCCTCCCCTCCTCTTCCTTCCCTCCTCCTCCCTCCTCCCTCCTCCCTCCTCCCCCTCTCTGCTCCCCCCTTGCACACAGGCTGTGCTGTTCCCTCCATGACCACTAGTGGACAGCACCTCTTTGTGCTCACACCGGCCGGCCAGATGGTTAAGATTGGCTGTGGGCAGCGAGGCAGCCTCAAGGGAGTGGTGTACCGGCACACACAGGCCCCACCAGGCTGGCTGGCTGTGGTTCACGGGGTGCTGCTGCATGCAAGCTGCGAAGGCGAATGGTCACCACTAAAGTGGCAAATTGTGGACCAAGACTCACTTGAGGTGCGTGTACATGTGTGTCTGTCTGTGTGTCTGTCTGTGTGTGTGTGTGTGCATGGACTTGAGTGTACCCCATATCGATACACTTGCAGATCAAGGAAGAAGTAGAGAGCCCGAGCAATCCTCCTTCTAAACCACCTCTGACTGTCCACATATTATCCGATGGCCATGTGATCTATCATGTGACAATGGACCAATCAGTGCAAGAGGGAGGGGACAAGACTGGTGCTGAAGTAAAGTCATTTCCAGTTCAAATTTCCAAATTAGAACTAGTCCAGGTACGGTATGATGTCATGTGTCATGAACTATTTTTGTTCTACGTATCTGTCGATCCTTACCTCCTGTTGAGTGGATGGGTGAAGTACTGTGTTTGTGACCTTGTGAGTAGTGAGTATCTCTTTGTGTAACAGTCGGAGAATGGTCACTGGAGAGTGAGGTCATGTGACCATCATGTGACTCTTGTGAGCACTGAAGAACGAGAGCCAGCCACTCCAGCAGCCCGTCTGTCTAGGATGTATTCTCTGTTTGGAAGTCCTGCAGTTCCCTCCTCCGACAAGAGCAAAGGTTGGCAGCACAGAGAGATGCTGAAGATGCTGAGAAAATGCTAACTCTTTTCCACTTTTCTCTCCCCTTGCTGCTCCTCCCCTCCCCCGCCCCTCCCCCGCCCCTCCCCTGCAGGCCTCACTAGCTGCGGGCTGAGTGACAAGCTGCTGAGGACGTCCCTGATGTACACCTGTGGAGAGTGGCTGGTGATCCTTACAGGCGGCAGCGCAGGCAGACACAGACACGTCTCTCGCTCTGCGTCAGCCAAGAGAGGTGTGGTGGTGCTGTAGCGCATGCTGTAATGCGCTGTCCAGTAAGGAGCTCGATCATGAGTGACCGTAATGAGCTGCCTAAGTCAACCTAGCTACTTTCGTAGCTATTGTTGTGCATTGTGTTTATGAAATGTTTGCCACTTCAGCTCTACACTGTCCATCCTCCTGTGCTGTGTTTGTTTTCTCACAGAGGTTTGCAGCTGCCTTTGCTTCTCACTGAAGAGTGGTAAGCTGTCTCGAGTGCACCCACTGCTGGACATTCCTGCTAATAGCTCTGCTCTGTCAAAAGGGCTTCCGTCATCTGGGATGGGTGAGTGATGCCATCTGCAGCCAGTGGTCCAGATCTCTCTCTCTCTCTCTCTGTGTGTGTGTGTGTTTGCGTGTGTGTGTGTGTGTGTGCGTGTGCAGTGAGACACTGTGTCACTCTGTGTGTGTGTGCGTGTGCAGTGAGACACTGTGTCACTCTGTGTGTGTGTGTGCATGTGCAGTGAGACACTGTGTCACTCTGTGTGTGTGTGTGCGTGTGCAGTGAGACACTGTGTCACTCTGTGTGTGTGTGTGCATGTGCAGTGAGACACTGTGTCACTCTGTGTGTGTGTGTGCATGTGCAGTGAGACACTGTGTCACTCTGTGTGTGTGTGCATGTGCAGTGAGACACTGTGTCACTCTGTGTGTGTGTGTGCATGTGCAGTGAGACACTGTGTCACTCTGTGTGTGTGTGTGCGTGTGCAGTGAGACACTGTGTCACTCTGTGTGTGTGTGCATGTGTGCAGTGAGACACTGTGTCACTCTGTGTGTGTGTGTGCATGTGCAGTGAGACACTGTGTCACTCTGTGTGTGTGTGTGCATGTGCAGTGTGTGTTGTTCAAAGCTCCATGTGTTGCTCGAGCCCACTGCTGGCCCACTGTCGTCTCCCACAGGCGTGTGCTACAACCCTCTCGCCCACCAAGTGTGGACCTTGCACGACGGACAACTAGACCTGTGGGCCTGTCCCAGTACACGCTACCACCACAACCGCATTCGAATGCAACTCCAATCAGATGTGGAGGGGCTGGGCTCCACCGTCTGCTCCCTGGACCACGCCCTCAGGGTCCTCCTCATGTACCTTGGGATGGAAGGGGCTCGGTGCCGGCCTGACAGGTTCCTTGTGGGAGAGGACAGTCTCGAGGGCTTCCATCAGATCCTTTTGGTGCACTGCAGGGGGGAGGGGCAAGGAGTAGTGCTGTATGCTCTCATATTGGCACTGAAGGTGTGTGTGTGTGTGTCTGTATGTAGGGTGGGATGAGATGATACAGGTGTAACATCCTTCTGCCGCCATGTTCCACTCCCAGGGGCAGCTAGGCTTGTGTGACGAGACCAAGCAGCCATGGCCTCACCTCTCGGCTGTGAAGGACACGTTGTGGGGCTTGCTGTCAGAGACAGACGACACACGCCTGGTCTCTTTGTTGGTGGAACTCTTCTCGGAGCACTTTCACCTGCTCTACCCCACAAGGGAGGCACGGAGGGAGGTTGTAATGGAGCTGCTTGTGAAAGGTGCATACCATACCAGATATATAATATTATACATAATGTGTCGTGTGTGTGTGTGTGTGTGTGTGTGTGTGTGTGTGTGTGTGTGTGTGTGTGTGTGTGTGTGTGTGTGTGTGTGTGTGTGTGTGTGTGTGTGTGTGTTTGTGTGTTTGTGTGTGTGTGTGTGTGTGTGTGTGTGTGTGTGTGTGTGTGTGTGTGTTTTGTGGCATGGTGTTATGTTTTGTGCATGTTGTGTTGTGTTTGCAGGGGAGGGGCGTGGTGCAGACAGCAGGGACAGAAGGTGGGAGGAGCTCAGAGAAGCCGTTCTGTGGCGGATTGGAAGTGATGGGCATCTTGTGTCATGTGACACGACAGTCTTCTCCAAGCTGCTGGCTACCCTGTGTGGCAACCCCCAGTGTGGTAACAGCTGTGGCCAGAAATGCAAGAGGAATGTCTATGTGAGTCCCTGACACCTTGGCTGCACACTAGTGGTGGACACTGTTTGCCTCCTGGTGGTGGTGTGTTGTGTACCGTTGTTGTTATACATATTTGTGTTGTTGTTGTTGTTTACTGGTGTTGTTGTGGTGTAGCAATGCTCTTGTACCTGTCCGTACACCTCTGCACATCACGTTCTACTGTACATGTATCCCCAGTGGTGTGATGCCTCTGGGGGTTGCTGACTTGTGTTGTTGTTGTTATTTACATGATGTGTACACTGCCTGAGTATGCCTCGCTCTTTGCTGCAGGTACTGAGAGCCCCACTGAAGGCTGCTCTGTCCATGCTGAGTGCAGCTTTTGCCGACACACTCTCTGAGAAGGTGTGTGGGGGTCCACTCCTTTCTACGGACTGTTCCTGTCTTCACCGCCACCCCACCTGTGCAACATTGTATGTGTGTGTTTCTTGCCCCGACGCGTTTCATCCGCTACTTGTGTTTGATCCCCCAGGAGGAGACATTGGAAGCTACACTGGAAATGGTTTCCATGGTGATAGATGTCAGTATACAGGTAAGAGATACCCCAACGTTGTGTGCCCACCGTCTGATGTGCCCACCATCTGATGTGCCCACCGTCTGATGTGCCCACCGTCTGATGTGTGCACCGTCTGATGTGCACACCGTCTGATGTGCCCACCGTCTGATGTGCCCACCGTCTGATGTGCCCACCGTCTGATGTGCGCACCGTCTGATGTGTCCTGACAAGAAGTAGCTGTTACTGTCAGTTTACATAGCCAAGCTTGGTTCTTCAAGCCCTTCATCCTGCACTGACCTATTCTGCTGCACCCAGTAGAAGGAGTAGTGGTGTGTTCATGAGACGTCCCACTGTCATTTTACGTCCATCCATTCACCGACATGACACTTGCGCCCTCCTTTTCGCTTCCTGTGCTTCTGCAGTGGCTCAAAGCTGGTTTGTCCCCCGAGCCAGACAGTAGGAAAGGTGGAGAAGGCAGCCCGAGGAGTGTCCCTGAGCCAGACAGCAGGGAAGGTGGAGAAGGCAGCCCGAGGAGTGTCCCTGAGCCAGACAGCAGGGAAGATGGAGAAGGCAGCCCGAGGAGTGTCCCTGAGCCAGACAGCAGGGAAGGTGGAGAAGGCAGCCCGAGGAGTGTCCCTGAGCCAGACAGCAGGGAAGGTGGAGAAGGCAGCCCGAGGAGTGTCCCTGAGCCAGACAGCAGGGAAAGTGGAGAAGGCAGCCCGAGGGGTGTCCCTGAGCCCCCTCTACTGCTCACCCTCCTTGCAACCTCCTTCCTCACAAGCCTCGACATGGCCACCTGCCACCAGATGGAGTTGCTGTTGCCACGACTACTGCAGCTCACAGAGATGTCTGGGAGAGTGTGTTCCAACAGCGTGGCGGAGGAGCAGCTGCCCCGCCTCCCCCTCCCTACCCCCTGGTCCCTGGGCAAGGTGGTGGAGACACCACACCCTGTACCAGACCACTTCAAGCTCGAGGAGACTGTGGCATTCCCTGGTGCCAAGAAACTCTTCCTCAAATTTGACGATCGCTGCTCCACCCAGTATGACTACGACAAAGTAGGGGCGGGGGTGGAGGTGGGGGTGGGGTTGGAGGTGGTGGTAGGAGTGGAGGTGGTGGTGGTGGTGGTGGAGGTGGAAGGTTAGCAGTGATAGTAGGGACTACTGTGAGTGAGGGGTGAGGTGAGCAGTAGTATTGCAAGCTGTACTGTCGGTGCAGGTATATTAAGGATAGTGTGTAAATGACTGTGCACATGTGCAGAGGACAGTCCTCCAGCTGACGAGTACACCACATAGCCCAGCCGTAGCCCCACACCCTGCCACAGTGCTAACACGAACTCACTGACCATGCTTTTCCCCTGATTGCCGTCAGGTTATGGTGTTTGCTGGTCGCAACAGCTTCGCTCCCAAAGTGTGTGAGTTTGGCGGCAACACGTTTGGCGTGGGGAGCAGCAGTGTGCTCGGAGAGGGTTGGCCGCGAGAGCCAGTGCAAGTGGAAGGGGAGAGTGTCACCTTCTCCTTGCAAATCAGGAGCGGCCGAGAGCGTACTACCCAGGACAACGCTGTGTGGGGCTTTGCCTGCGCAGTCACTGCCAAGGTCAGTGGCTGCAGGAGGACTGAAGGGGCAAGAGCCAGTCACCTCACTCTCAGTAAATTGTTCCCCTGATGGTGCAGGAGAGTGTACTTCAATGATTGTTGTACATGTGGGCTGTCAGACACAGCACTTTCACAATTCACTGGTACCCTTTATTGTCACTCCTCACTGGCACCCTTCACTGTCACCATTGTCACACTTTGCTGTCACCCTTCACTGTCACGCTTCACTGTCGGACATCCGTCACTGCCTCTCTGCTCCCCTGTCACTCACAGCAGGATGACACAGAAGACACTGCCAGCAGCCCCCTTCCCACAGTGGTGGACATCCACTGCACACTGCTGGCAGCCTGCAGTCACATCGTGAGGAGGCTCTTTGACGGCCCTCCCACCTGCCAAGAGGAGGACCAGCTGGATCACTTCCTGCAGTCGCCACTGCTCCAGAGGTGAAGCAGACATGTCACAGACTCCTCTGTGTGCATTCAGACAGCACCTCTCCCTCTCTGTCCGTGGTAGGTGCAAGTGGGGGAGTGAGAGCTTCTCGCCTGTCTCCGGTCACAAGCCACTGCCGGCCAAAGTGGTTCAGAAGCTACGTCAGCTGGCACAGGCACCTCCCCCCACACTGAGACCTAGCATCAAGTGCGCTCGTGTCTGTGTGTGTGTATGTGTGTGTGTGCACGCACATGTGTGTCAGTCCGTGGGTACGTACGTAGCTGTGTGCATGAGTGTGGCACACTCCTCTCAAGGAGGCCAGCTGTGTGCATGAGTGTGGCACACTCCTCTCAAGGAGGCCAGCTGTGTGCATGAGTGTGGCACACTCCTCTCAAGGAGGCCAGCTGTGTGCATGAGTGTGGCACACTCCTCTCAAGGAGGCCAGCTGTGTGCATGAGTGTGGCACACTCCTCTCAAGGAGGCCAGCTGTGTGCATGAGTGTGGCACACTCCTCTCAAGGAGGCCAGCTGTGTGCATGAGTGTGGCACACTCCTCTCAAGGAGTCCAGCTGTGTGCATGAGTGTGGCACACTCCTCTCAAGGAGTCCAGCTGTGTGCATGAGTGTGGCACACTCCTCTCAAGGAGTCCAGCTGTGTGCATGAGTGTGGCACACTCCTCTCAAGGAGGCCAGCTGTGTGCATGAGTGTGGCACACTCCTCTCAAGGTGTCCAGCTGTGTGCATGAGTGTGGCACACTCCTCTCAAGGTGTCCATCTGTGTGCATGAGTGTGGTACACTCCTCTCAAGGAGGCCAGCTGTGTGCATGAGTGTGGCACACTCCTCTCAAAGAGGCCAGCTGTGTGCATGAGTGTGGCACACTCCTCTCAAGGAGTCCAGCTGTGTGCATGAGTGTGGCACACTCCTCTCAAGGAGTCCAGCTGTGTGCATGAGTGTGGCACACTCCTCTCAAGGAGTCCAGCTGTGTGCATGAGTGTGGCACACTCCTCTCAAGGAGGCCAGCTGTGTGCATGAGTGTGGCACACTCCTCTCAAGGAGTCCATCTGTGTGCATGAGTGTGGCACACTCCTCTCAAGGAGTCCAGCTGTGTGCATGAGTGTGGCACACTCCTCTCAAGGAGTCCAGCTGTGTGCATGAGTGTGGCACACTCCTCTCAAGGAGTCCAGCTGTGTGCATGAGTGTGGCACACTCCTCTCAAGGAGGCCAGCTGTGTTGCTGTCTGCAGTGGGTTGTGCTCTACAGTAGGGTTGTCCCTGTCACCACATTCCCCGACTGCTGGCCTGCCTGTCCCAGGACACTGATCCAAGCGGAGGTGGTGGAGGAGCTCCTGGTCAGTGCTGCCATCCACCACCTGGAGCTGGACCCTGCACTTAAGATGATGGGTGAAGAGGGTGGGTCCAACGTACCCCGCCTACAGAAGCTCTTCCAGGGCATCAGTGCACTTCTGCGGAGACTACAGGTGCGTTAAGTGTAGAGTTGAGGCCACTACTGGTGGAAATTGTAGTGTAGTGCAAGGATGTGTTGTTGAGCAAGAAAGTAGTTGTTCTTCCTCTTTCTGATTCAATTCTCAGGCTGTAGCAGAGTTGGAGCTGACCTGGTACCAGGATGTGGAGGACATTGCTGGCGAGTCGCTGGACATCAGTGGTGCCTCCTTCTATGGAGCTCTGCAACAGGAAGTGAGTGCAACAGGAAGTAGTGCATCAAGGACAGGAAGTCATTATGAGTGCTGGAGGAAGTGATGGGGCTGTCACGAGGTGTAATCCTTCACTGTCTGTGGTGTGTTCCTGCATTCCGCTCTGCCATGTCTAGTCCTCGCAGAAGAGCTTCGAGCTACTTTGCTTGATTAAAGGAGTGGACCTGGAGCAGTTGGACCTGTTCTCGGCAGCCAAGCAGCTTCAGTGAGTAATGCGGTTCCACTCCCCCTCTCCTACTCCCCCTCCACTCCCCCTCTTCTACTTCCCCCTCCACTCCCCCTCTCCTACTTCCCCCTCCACTCCCCCTCTCCTACTTCCCCCTCCACTCTCCCTCTCCTACTCCCCCCTCCACTCCCCCTCTCCTACTTCCCCCTCCACTCCCCCTCTCCTACTCCCCCTCCACTCCCCCTCTCCTACTCCCCCCTCCACTCCCCCTCTCCTACTCCCCCCTCCACTCCCCCTCTCCTACTCCCCCCTCCACTCCCCCTCTCCTACTCCCCCCTCCACTCCCCCTCTCCTACTTCCCCCTCCACTCCCCCTCTCCTACTCCCCCCTCCACTCCCCCTCTCCTACTTCCCCCTCCACTCCCCCTCTCCTACTCCCCCATCCACTCCCCCTCTCCTACTTCCCCCTCCACTCCCCCTCTCCTACTCCCCCCTCCACTCCCCCTCTCCTACTCCCCCCTCCACTCCCCCTCTCCTACTCCCCCCTCCACTCCCCCTCTCCTACTCCCCCCTCCACTCCCCCTCTCCTACTTCCCCCTCCACTCCCCCTCTCCTACTCCCCCCTCCACTCCCCCTCTCCTACTTCCCCCTCCACTCCCCCTCTCTTACTCCCCCCTCCACTCCCCCTCTCCTACTCCCCCCTCCACTCCCCCTCTCCTACTTCCCCCTCCACTCCCCCTCTCCTACTTCCCCCTCCACTCCCCCTCTCCTACTCCCCCCTCCACTCCCCCTCTCCTACTTCCCCTGACTCCTCCACATGTACTCTGCTCGTTGCCATAGCAACTTAATGGAGGCAGATATTGAACAATTCAAGAAGGATGAAGTTTCAATGGCTACATCTCCAAAGACCACTCAGTTGGTCCATAGTGTCATTGAGCGGGCCAGTCTACTGCTGTGTATGGACCTGACTGAGCCCGGACAGGTCAGACAGCCGGCTACCCAACCATCTCAAGGTACTGCACAGTGTGTGTGATGAGCGTGCTTGCGTGTGTGTGTGTGTGTGTGTGTGTGTGTGTGTGTGTGAGCTTGCGCGCGCGTGTGTGTGTTGGTGTGCACGCGCGCATGCGTGCGTGATGTTGTTGGCTGCTGGAGCATGAACCGGCTGCTGCTGCTGTCCTCCCTGGTCTTGTCTGGTGGCACAGGTGGTGTGGCTCCAATGGCTGCTGAAAGCCCTACCAAATCTGCTCGACCACCATTCTCCCGATTCATTTCGATGCCCACTAGTGGAATGTGAGTCTATTGTGTGGAATTTCTTGTTATAGTGTCCACACCGTCTGCTACTGCACACACACACACACCCTCTCTTTCCTTTCCTCTATCTTTCTCCTTACTCCCTCCATTCCACTCCCCTTCCACTTTCCTTCTCCTCCCTTCTCCTCCCCACCTCTCCACCGTCTCCCTTCTACTTCCCTCCTCCCCTCCATCCCACCCCTCCCCACCACATACGAAGATATCACCCCGTGTCAGCCCACCGGAGCACTTCGCAGGAGCTGCTGCTGCCAGTGGAAGTGACAAGTGAAGATGACAGCGAGGACCTCCCTCAGCTCATCCTGGCTCAGATGTTTGCGTTCGTCAGCAGTGACACTAATCTGGAGGCAAGGACATCACTGCGAGGGGAATGCTACTGTCTTGACATAGAGAATGATATTTCACATCAAAGGGATGCGCTTTGATAGAATAGAGATTCTACACATGTCTGAAATTGACATGGGAAGAAATTAAGTGTAACCATGTGGTATAATCTGTTCTGTACTAACAACTGAAGAAGGCCCTACTGGGGCTGAAGCGGCTTGTTGTCAGACAGAGAAGTTTGTACCACGCCTAAATTCCTCCCCTTGTCTAGACAGGCACTTGAGAGAGAGAGGCCAGAGAGAGGCTTGTACATGTTTTGTGTTACATGTAACCATTGCTGCTGCTATTTCATTCCTCCGCAGGTGAAGGTTGAAGATTTTCTTGCTGCTGCTCGTTGTCGCTGGGAGAGAGGCTTGTCCCGTCGGCGTGCGCTGCGCTACATGGCCAGCCTGCTGGACACCAGACCCGTCGGACTGGGTCTAAAGCACCTAGTATTCACCGTCGGTCAAATCTTGAGGGAGGGCATTAGGTAAGGTGGGGTTGGGGTGTACAGCAGTGGGGTTGGGGTGTACAGCAGTGGGGTTGGGGTGTACAGCAGTGGGGTTGGGGTGTACAGCAGTGAGGTTGGGGTGTACAGCAGTGAGGTTGGGGTGTACAGCAGTGAGGTGGGGGTGTACAGCAGTGGGGTGGGGGTGTACAACAGTGGGGTTGGGGTGTACAGCAGTGAGGTGGGGGTGTACAGCAGTGGGGTTGGGGTGTACAGCAGTGGGGTTGTGGTGTACAGCAGTGAGGTTGGGATGTACAGCAGTGAGGTGGGGGTGTACAGCAGTGGGGGTGTGTGTGGTCATGGTGGACGTGGAGTGGTAATTGATTCCAGCAGCATGTCTTGAGTACAGTTCAGTACTTCTCTAGTGCAGCTCGTTGCCTGTGGTTCTGTGTCCTGTTGGTGTAGATCCCCTGAGATTGCCAGCAGTGGTGAGGTTCCTGCTGTGCGGGAGGCCTTTGGGGGAGTGCTGCAGAGCCTGGTCTCCCTTGCCACCAAGCATCCTGTGGAGTGCATTGACACACTGTCCCTGCTGTGCTGCATTCCGTATAGCAGGTGTGCATGTGTGTGTGTGTGTGTGTGTGTGTGTGTGTGTGTGTGTGTGTGTGTGTGTGTGTGTGTGTGTGGTGTGTGGTGTGTGTATGTGTGTGTGTGGTGTGTGTGTGTGTGTGTGTGTGTGTGGTGTGTGTGGTGTGTGCGTGTGCATGGAGTGTATGTGCATGCGCGCATATTTGTCTGTGTGCGTGTGTGTGCATGTGTGTGGTGTGTGTGTGGTGTGTGTGTGGTGTGTGCGTGTGTGTGTGTGTGTGTGCGTGTGAATGGAGAGTGTGTGTGCATGCGCACATGTTTGTCTGTGTGCGTGTGTGTGCATGTGTGTGGTGTGGTGTGGTGTGTAAGGTGTGTGTGGTGTGGTGTCGCTGTTTGTAGCTGTATTCTACTGGTTCCTCCTGCTTGACTTGCTGGTACAGAGCCGACGAGGCCTGTCTCCTCCGCAGTGGTGTGATGAAGCTGCTCGAGACACTGTGCAGCTCATCTGCCCTGCTGGCTGAACAGGATGCCAGTGAGGAGGAGGAGGAGAGGACACGGGTGCTGGCTTGGGGTGCTTTCAGAGTCCTCTCAGACTGCTGCGTGCGTTGGGACGATGGCAGGTCCAATCTTGCCAGCTCTGGGCTAGCTCGACAGGTGGGCTGTTAGTTATGGGAGTGTGGCTGTTGATTATGGGGGTGTGGCTGTTGATTATGGGGGTGTGGCTGCTGATTATGGGGGTGTGGCTGCTGATTATGGGGGTGTGGCTGTTGATTATGGGGGTGTGGCTGCTGATTGTGGGGTGTGGATGCAGCAAGTAATAATAATACCAATAGCAAGCATGTCTGTTAGATTGACTGCCATGTGTGTGTTCTGTGTTACAGGTCTCAGTAATCCTGACCAATCACCTCACCCGTGCCATTGACCAATGGAATCCTGATGACATCATGTCATGTGACCCTCTCCAGGACACCCTGACCATGCTGTTGGGCCTCAGCCGCTCACAAATGGGCCGGGATGTGTTAAGTCAACCTGTGTGTGTCTCACAGCTTCTGACACTCCTGTTGGACAAGAGGTGGGTGGGGCAGGGGAAGAAGCTACCACAGCACCACAGAGGTGGACTCACTGAGCCCTCCTTCCTCACTGGCCGTGTTTCTCCTCTCACTGCCCAGACCCTCCCCCCGAATGGTGCTGGTGACCCTTAAGCTCTGTCGTGTGGCCCTCCCACTCATGACAGTCACTGACTGCGCCAGTGTTACGCTTCCACCTCACCCTGCTTTGGTTGGCAAGGCAACCATCTCCATGGTGAAGAAGATTATTCATCTAATCCTTCTGACTTTAGCTGAGTATCTTGTGGTGGGAGGTGAGTACGTAAGAGGTACGGGCTCTTGTTTGTAGCCTGTGGTCTGTGTACTGAGTACGAGCTCTTAGTTGCATCTGGTGTCTGTTTTAAACTGGGCTCCTAATGCACAGTAATTATTAGGTGTAAGGCGACTTGTTTTGAGCCTATGGGCTCTTAAATGTACATGTGATCTTCAAGTACTTGCATTTCTGCTGTCCTTCTCTCCTTCCCTCGGTGAAGGTGTGGATAGCTCACAAAGCAGTGAACAAATTGGAGGGGAAGCTGGAGGTGGAGATGAGAAGGAGAAGGAGAAAGTTGAAGAGCATAATGACTCAAGCCGTGTGAGAATCCCAATGGAGGTAGCAGAAGGTAGTGGAAAGCTGTCTGTCTACCTCCACAAGAGGGAAGACCAGAAGGCTTCTGACATCATACGACCACTACTCAGGTATGTACATACGTATGTGTGTGCACGCACACGTGTGTGTTTGTGTGGACGTGTGTGAGACCCCCCCTCTCCTTCCCACACCAGCCAAAACCCAAAGCAGTTCCGATCATCCTCTCTGAGCAATGTCGCCAACAATGTGGCGCAAGTGATGCAGATGGACAGGGCCCTCACCAAAGAAGGGAAGACCCAAGTCTTTGTTGATGAGAAGGCATACGCATTGCGCAAGGCCTTGCGCTGGGCCGCCCAGGGCAACATAGTCAGCCTGGGGCCGCCCTCAGATGTCCTCATGAGTGTGGGAGGCACTAGCGACGTGAAGGTGGCCAAGGCGGAGGCAGACTGCAAGGAGAGGAACACAGAGTTTAACAAGTGAGGGAAAGGGCTTGATTGTACGTAGCACCATCACAAACATAGAAGAGGAGTACAAGATGTTGAACACAACACCATGTCAGCTGACAGGAAGTATTACAAAGTGGGGTCAGCGGGGTCACCTGGATATATACCATGATCCTAAAATGTTGCAGCATATTTGTTGAAGAGACAACTGTAGTGCATGTGTGCAGCTAGATGCAGGCACCTAACCATCAGGACTTGGTGCAGCCACTTCCTCCTATGTTGACTCTTGCTTGTAGCACCCCCAACCTTCTCTCCTTCCCTCGCCTTCCTCCTCTGTTGGCTGCAGGAATCACCCCCCACGACCCTTCTTGAGTGGACAAGTGGCGTACTCCCTGGTAGGAGAGATCATCTCCCTGCTGAGCGACCTCGTCAGCGAGAAGACGGCTGAGCAGGTCTGGGGTACTGCCATCAAACAGGTCAGTGCTGTGTGCTGCATGACATGTTAACGCGCTTCAGAACAGCATGCAGGAGTGACAGAACGCTCAACCCCCAGAGCCCCTGTGACCTGCTGCTGCTAGCCCGCCTGTGCCCTTGGTGATGTTGATGTTGTACTGCCAGCCAGCGAGCAGGCTGCAAGACCTTGTGCCTGTCTGTCTGTCCTGTTTAGGGTGAGTGGTGTTCCTTCATTCCTTTACCATTCCAGGTACTGGTGGAGGTGTTTTTGGGCTCAACTGAACTAATCCCCTTGCTGGTGGAGTTCTGTGCCACTGTGCATGACAACATTGAGGAAGCATACGACACTCCACCAGCCTTCTCTCTCCACCAATCAGCTTCTCTGCTCAACGCTGCCCTAGCAACCGTGGGTGGGTTCAAACAATCACTCTATGAAGGTGCACAAGTGAGCATCAAGGGGGAGGGGCTTAGTTGTTGCCATGGCACCATAACCAGCCTGTCAGAAGAGAGGAGTATGGCTTGCGTGCAGCTGGAGGGAGACCCCTTCGTCTTCACACCAAAGGACACGGTGGATCTGCCTCTGTCTCGCCTTCTGCTCTTGAACACTCGCACCCTCCCTGTCACTGACAGCAGTCTGCAGCGACCACTGCTGGAGACAGTGCTGCGTGTGCTCAGTGTGGACCCTCCGCTGCTCCGTGCCGCCCCTCCCGACACCAACGGCACCGAATGGGCTCTGGCTACATGTAGGCTACTGGCTGAGGTCCGCTCAAGGTGAGGAGAGACAGGCTGGACTGACCATGAAACAGTCTGCAGTAGCCTGTAGCCTCTCCTACTGTCCTGTCCCCGTCACCCCCTCACTGCTCCTCTCACTGTCCTTCCAGCTCATCCCACACCTACACCCCTGACCCTTCCCTCACTGCCCTTCCCCATCACCCCACCCCCACCCCTCCACGCCTTACCACTCCCCTTGCTGTCCTCCTCCCCTCCCTCCGTGTGTTCCCTGTCGTCCAGAGCGGCCCTCGCTCTCAGCACTCAGCTCCAGGGCTGCCCAGACGTCTGGCTGCCTTTGCTCACTGGAGAGGTGGTTGGTGTTCTACAGAAGCAGGCGAGGGCATGTCCTGCTGGCGAAAGAAAACCCCTGGTGGAACGACACTGCACAGGGCTGAGGATGCTGTACCGCGATGCTTTCAGACCTCTCCCAGCAAAGGCCAAAGGGCGTAAGGAGCTGGTGAGTGCTGCATTCATAGTCACCCACGACAATCCCACCCCACCCACATGCAATCACCATGACAACCACCTCCCACCCACGTACAATCGCCATCACATACACAGCGTACTCCAGCACACACATACTGTATACCTAATACTGAATACTGAATATTGAATAACTGAATATTGAAAGGTATATTTAATACTGTTTATTGAATACTGTATATTGAATACTGTATGTACCATGTACCTTTTCATTTCACTTCTTGACGTTGTCACTTTTTCTCTGACATTGTCACTGTAGCTCATGACGTTGTCCCTTCCCTTTTTAACTGAGTCTGTCAGTAAACACTTCATCTGTCATTGTTTGCAGCTCCACAAGTACAGTCTGGATGTATCAAGAAAATGGCCGCCTGTTCACAGTTGCCTGTTTGCCCAGGACATGAATCTTGTTTGCTACCATGGCAACCCTGCCACCAACAGCCAAGCAAAGGACCTTGCTGGTTTGACCCTTCTAGCCAATCGTCCCATTCCTCCGTCAGGACTCTCCTTCTACTACGAGTGCCACGTCTGCAGTCTGGGTGCAGCGAAGGAGTCTGACGCGGCTGTAGCCCTCACCGTGGGCCTCACTCCCCCTCCACCCACAAGCAAGCCATCAGGGAACACGAGTGGCTTCAACCTTCCACAGGGAGCGTGTGGAGCCCGCAGGTCAGTGCTGTGGGGTGCTGTGCACCTTCTAGGTGTGGGTCAGTGCTGTGGGGTGCTGTGGGGTGCTGTGCACCTTCTTGGTGTGGGTCAGTGCTGTGGGGTGCTGTGGTGGGGTGCTGTGGGGTGCTGTGCATCTTCTTGGTGTGGGTCAGTGCTGTGGGGTGCTGTGGGGTGCTGTGCACCTTCTAGGTGTGGGTCAGTGCTGTGGGGTGCTGTGGGGTGCTGTGCACCTTCTTGGTGTGGGTCAGTGCTGTGGGGTGCTGTGCACCTTCTTGGTGTGGCCTTTAACTGGATCAAAGTCAAAATTTAAAGCCACCATGTCATGAGTGTTGTTAAGGATACAGTCTATTCACACTTTATTTTCAAATGGCCTCTTCACTTACGTAACCATCTATTGTCTTATTGTGTATTGTGTATTGTCTGTCTGTCTCTGTCTGTGCGTATGTATGTATGCATGTATGTATGTATGTATGTATGTATGTATGTATGTATGTATGTATGTATGTATGTATGTCACAAACTTAAACTTGTAGTCAACTGTGATTTTATTTAATTGTAAAGTACTTGCTTCCATTTATGTGCTTTAGATTTGATGTATGATTCTAATTGATTTTTAGCTACAGCTGCACTGTTTTGTTGTACAAATTTCACTGACCTTTGCTCTTGCTTGCTTCAGCACTGGCTGCATCTTCAAAGTTGCCAGCAGTGAAGAATCATCTTGGGAGCAGTCCAGGTTCTCTGACACCCCCCTTGAGGTGAAAGACGTACTGGGTTGTGGATGGGTGAGGATGGAGGAGGAGAGTTGTGAGCATAAGGTTTTCTTCACACTCAACGGCAAGAAGATTGGAGAGTTCAAACCAACAAGTGTTGCCATGGTACCCTTCATCCAATTGGAAAGAAAGGTAAGCCAGTGTTGGCAGTTGGTGCTAGCGCACAAGGTGGTGGGCGTTATATGACATATTGTACACTGGAGGTCAAGCAGTCTGAGGTACCATGTTGATGGACTGAGTACTGTTGCAGTGTGTGGGCTGTTGTGTACTATGTGCATGGTGTCAAGATGTGTGTGAGGCATGGTGTGTTGTGAGGTGGTGTGGTGTTGCGAGGTGTTGTGCTGTGTGGTGTGGTGTGGTGTGGTAGTAGCACATTCCTTGCTGCAGGATGTGAAAGTCCTAGTCAACTTTGGGGACTATCATTTCATTTTTGCTGAGGGGCGTGTCCTGAGAGAAGGAGCAGACAAGTCAGCTGCTGTTGACATCAGTGTGATGAATCGTGAACTTCCGTTCCCACCCACCGACTCGGAAGATGAGGACCACGCCCCTCTGCCTTCCCCACCTTTACCCCCAGCCCCCCCGGATGCTGGGACAGAGGGTGGTGCACCCTCCGCTGATGGTAAGGCAGGAGTGGAGGGCGTGGACGGGAGAAGTGAAGTGCAGAAGGTTGAGACTGCACCACCTGGACCGCCAGTCAAGGTTGTGACCGGCAGTGCTACTGCGCTCAGTGAGCCAGCACCACCACAGACACTCAGTGTGTGTCGGTGCACATGTGCACACACGACACACACACAAACGCACATAGACTGTACCTTGCCCCACCCCCATCCTTGCAGACTACACAAAGAGCGTAGTGAACAATCTCAATTGCCCTTTGAGCTTTAATGGAATGTCAGAGACCACATCCCAGGGGAAGGAGCCCAATGAACGGGACGTTGTCGAGGAGACAGTCACGAAACGCCCTGGGAAAGAGGAGGACCCACACGATCTGCTGGTACAGGCGTGGGAGACCAAGGTGTTCCCCATCATTCGCCAACGCTTCAGGAATGAGCAGGAGAGGAAAGAGGGAACGGAGCAGATCAAGGGGGCACTTCGTATTGGTGAGCAACGTAGTACTGAGAGCCTGAGGATGGGAGCTGCCAGAACGACTGAATTTGTGACCTTTCAGGCTAGAGTGATACGAATAAACCCACGAACCACGTACTGTGTGTAGCCGCTGAGGATGTTGCTCACGATTGCACTTCTGGCGTAACTTGTGCACACTGTGTGGATTGCTGCTCAAATTGAACTCTCACATCTGCATAAGCCCTTCTGTATCTGCCTTCTTCCCTCCCTGTCCAGGAATGGAGGACATTGCCCGACAGACAGTGGAGTTCTTGTACGAGGACGTCGGGCGCCTCCCGAAGGAGCTGCTCTTCCCAACGCTTGAAGATGCTAAACTGATGGCTGAGAAGCTATCTGCAGACAAGCTAGCAGTGGGCCAGCTTGTCATCATCTCGGAGAAGATTCCGGTTGCCAACTGCGGTGTGCGGCTGATGCAGAAGACGGTGGGGGTGATGGGCGTGGTTCTTGAGCTGGACGAGAAGACACAAATGGCTCGCGTGGAGTGCTACATTCCCAGCGACGCTGTCCTGGTGGGCTACTGGTACCCCATTGCGTACTTGGAGAAGCCACCACTGGGCCACTCCAACTCACCCATTCTGCAAGCTGCCGATGCAATGCAGATACATGCCCATAGGTACAGTATTAAATGGCACAATTCTCGGACTGCTGTATAGAGCTTAGTACACTGTCATCATAGACCTCTACTTGCGATTCCCATTATGTGCAGCAATGTAGTGAGTAGTCCGTCCACCGCTCTACCCCTCCCCCTCCTCCTCCTCCTCCTCCCCTCCCCCTCCTCAGACAACTTCTCGTCTGTGAAGCAACCCTTGTGAGACTGTACTGCAGAGAGGTGGTGCTGGGGGTGGGGGTGGCGAGTCCTGATGCACACCAGCTGCAGCTCCTGTCAGAGGAGTGCTTCATCGACCACCTCCCGTCCACTGTCTACCTGGAGCAGCATGTCGGAGACAGCACAGGCAGGCTCCAGGGGTCACCACTGCATCACTTCTTCAATGACCCAGGCCGTGTTGAGGCGGGCGTGATGGAGGCAATGGAGAGAGGAGAGGAAGGGGAGAAGGTGGTTTTGAAGGTGCTGGGCAGCGTGTGCGAGAGCACTGCTGGTTTTGGAGCCATCTCATTCAAACTGAAGGAGGAAGAGACTGGCTGTGAGGTGTTTTTTCCGGAATCATCCTTTGTCCTTGCATCGTGTGTGCCCGAGAGCAGATCTTCCGCCTTGCCCAGGTGAATCTAACTAGCTTTCATGCAGGCACACACCGATGTAGCTTAGGCATGGGTACACTTGAACATGTCTATGGACTATGCTAGAGTTCCTAATTTGCAAACTTTCATTTTCAGTGCTAGTTGGCAATCTCCTGCGCACATTCAGTAGGCTCAAATTATGTTGCCATGTGCAGTCCACACCCTTGGAGCTTTGCCTGAGCTTTGTATGAAGTCTGCCTGAAGTTCACACGTAGTACGTATCCCCAGTGTATCGGCATGTACCACATCAAACGATGCACGTTCAAACACCCGCATAGCTCTCTCTCCACTTCGTCCTGCTACCAATTGCTGTGTAAGATCTGTTCCCGCGTATGTGCCCAGTGTGGTTGTATGCGTGGGAATGGCTGTCCTGATGCGCAATGAGCTGCAACTGTGTGCTCTCTTGTGCTCTCTTGTGTAGAGAGCTCGAGGAGAAGGCGTGGGCCAGAGTGTCCTGGTACCGCGGCAGCAGAGGAAAGCATGGCAGGTTGAAGTTGAGGGAGGTACTGACTTTCCCCAAATGCAAGCAGGCAGTTAAGTTTCCGCCCACTTTGTTGCCTAGCAACAAGGTCCATGTCCAGGTGCCAGGTAGCAGTGATCTGGCTTCCACCTTCACCCTTCACCTGCACGGCGTGCCGAGGACCCTCCCCCTGGTGCTGGCTGTTGTCGAGTGTGTGCTGAAACAAGGCAGGAACGGAGCCATCCTCAGTGCCTGCTTGCAGACCCTCAGCAGTTTGCTGGAGCGCTTCTCCCTCCCATCGCTCCTGAAGGAGACCCTTTTCCGCCAGTTAGCGATGGTGGTTACCGCCATACCAGGGAAGGTGGAGTTCTCTGTAGACCTCCACAGAGCACTGGTCGCTGAGTTTCAAGAGGTCTATGAGGCAGAGGTGAAGGGCTTTGTGGGGAGTGAGGGGCTTGTGACCTTCCCCCCAGCAGAATCCATTGCCGGAAGAGGCAGGGGACGATTCACCACGTACCTGCAGGCTCTCTTTGAGCTGTGCCACGCTGCACTGGATCTCCACCCCCTCCTATCCCCAGTGGAGACAGCCCCGCCCCCTCCTGGTGGTGGGAGGGTTAGTGCATACGAGAAGCCGTCACGCAAGGTGTCCCGTCCCATAGCACTGAAGTGCCTCAGCTGTGACGCACAACCCCCACTTCCTCCACCAACTGCTGACACTAACTGGATTAGTGTTATCCACGAGGCTTTGGTGGCAGTTGAATGTGTGGTCAACTCAGGGATGATCTCCCTCCATCATGTGGAAGACGGCTTATTAATCAATCCTCAGTCACGCCTTTTGGTGATTACAGGGCTGTCCCCCACAGAAGAAGTTCAGAAGTTGCTGAGGGACATTTGTGATAAGTATGGTGGCTTGTACCAGGGCACGATGTTCGTACAAGAAAGGGGCGTGGTTCTGGAGGTAGCTTTTGGCAGCAAGACACGCCTCCTGAGCAGCAAGATCTGGGAGAACAAGGCCCTGAAGGCAATGATTGAGGCGCAGGCAAAGGAAGTGCTTCCAGAGCCTCCACTGAACCAAGATAGCTCCTCTCAACAACCGAAGGAAGAAGGCTCAACTCAGCCTGAAGAGAAGAATGAGCCAGCTGCTCCCCCCGCCAAGGTGGAGGTCAAGCTGAAGGTGTTTGCAGTCAGCAGTGACTTGACCTGCGAGGATGAGGAGGGGTCGGCCATTTTGCAGGCATTCCTAACGTTCCTCCTCTCACGCGACCGTATTGCAAAGCTGCAAAGCGAGGCTAGAGAAGGCAGGATGGGGTTGGTGTCGCAGCTGGTGAAGGCGACAACAATGGAGGAAGTCACTAGTCTCTCTGACGAGGAGTTTGTGATGAAGGTACTGGAGCGAGACGTGACTGACGTGTGGAAGAGCTTGCTTGCGTGTGGCATTGACTTCCACTTCAACAAGTGAGTCAGGAGTGTGCTGCAGTGCCCTTGTGCCTGTGGGTGGGGCTGCATGGCGGTCAGACCAGTGGTGTGCACCTGCCTGTCTGGGGGCAGTGTGCTAGTGCCCAACAACCATCAACTGACATGTGTCCTTCACTCCAGTTCAGTGGCAAATAACTCACGCATGTTCGGGTATGGCAGTAAGCAATGCGGCAGTGTGTGGTGTATTGTCATTAACACAGCCAGGGTGTACTGTCCTCGCCACCATGCCTCTCGCTTCGTCCTCCCCTTAAGATGCTACAGCCTCAGTCTGTGTGGCACCCTACCCCAGGCGAGGGCCTTAGTCCACTACCTTGATGGCATCAGCAGGCGTGTCAGCGTGCACCCGGTAGAGATGGAGCCGTGGGATGTATACATCACAGAGGGGGCTTTGGTCGACCCAAACCTCCACCCACTTGAAGGTGTGGTTGTATGTGGTGTGTAATGTGTTTATTACTGCCCATATGTCCTGTGTTGTCTCACTTGCATTGTGTTTGAACAACACATCCGCTTGCACACCGACTGTTCCTAGGCCTCTCGCTGGAAGACATACGAGCACTGTTCCTTGCCCTGCGCTGGCTGAACAAGGAGGCACTCTCCATCCTTCCCCTCCTTGACCTGCGAAGCAGTGCTGCTGACGCACACACCTTGCTCCAGCAGATCTCCCCCATTCTCTTCTATGACACGAAGATCACCTTCCTCCATCGCGTAATCAACGCGTCTGCACAACGGCCACCCGACCAGGCACCCCCGGAAATCAAGCTAAACCCTCTGGAGGTCATCACTACTAGTGAGTCAGTCGTCATGACAACGACCATGACAGGGTGACAGAGGGTAGGAAGTGGTCGTAACTCTACTGGCTTGTTCTGAGTGGGAATTGCTGCTCCTCCACTTGGTGCATTGCGTGCCACAATGGCAGTCAGCTTGTACTGCATGGCAAGCAACAATCGTTTCTTTCCTTGTAAGCCATATCACCCTCCCATCCCTTCTCTCAGACCCAACTCAGACGGCACGGGAGACTCACTTCTGCCAGACAGCTCAGCAGCTGCTTGGCATTGCCTCCACCCAGCTCCGAGTTCAGCTTGCTGCTGGCGGTGACCCCACCTACGCCTTCAATGTCAAGATGGTGGGGGAAGAGGTGATGGGGACCAGTGGGTCCTTCCGTCACTTCCTGTGGCAGGTCATCACGGAGCTGCAGTCCAGCCGCCTCCAGCTCCTCATGCCTTGCCCCAGCAGTGCAGCCGGAGTGAACAAGGTGTGATATTGTCACCTGCTTCGCTTGTAATGTCACCTCCAATTTTCCGTCAACTTCTACCTCTCGTGTTACATGCACACTGGCGCCTGCTACCACACAGCTTATGGCTCATCTTTGGCTCACATTCCATTCCACCTTTCACCTTCTAAATGTGTACCTGTCACCTTCCACCCTTTCACACTGCATACACACACTTAATTTTGACCCCTCTCACCTCTAATCCCTCAGGTAGCACTTGCCACCTTAATCATTCACCAGCACACCACACCTCATACCTCTCACCTCTTACTTCCCTCTCACATTCACACTCTAAAGACCACTTGACCTCTCTATAGTGGACACCTTGGGACCCAGCTGGCTGGCTGTATAGAGAGGTGTACCTAATCAGAAGTAGATTTGTACACAGCTCTATGTGGTTGGAACTGCAGACATTGTCCTCATTAGAGAGGTGGACCCTATTCAGTGTCCTTTATAGAGAGGTTCCACTGTATTCACCCACTACCTTGAACTAATCATTTTCCTATTCTTGCTCTGCACAATCTCATTCAGGACAAGTTTGTCCTGGTCCCTGGCCCTTTCACGGCATCAGTGGAGAGACTGCTCATCTTCTTTGGACAGGTAGGGAGGGTCTAGCGGGACATACACCTGTTAGTGGACAGGTAGGGAGGGTCTAGCGGGACATACGTATGAGAAAGGGTAGTTCTCGAATACCAGCTTCAAACAGGGTTGAAAACCTTGCCGACGTTTCGACCAGATGCTCTGGCCTTCTTCATACGTACGCCTGTTAGTGGACAGGTAGGGAGGGTCTAGCGGGACATACATCTGTTAGTGGACAGGTAGGGAGGGTCTAGCAGGACATACGTACGCCTGTTAGTGGACAGGTAGGGAGGGTCTAGTGGGACATACGTCTGTTAGTGGACAGGTAGGGAGGGTCTAGCAAGCATACATATGCCTGTTAGTGGACAGGTAGGGAGGGTATAGTTAGTGGTGACCACATGGTGCTGTCCATCCCCAGCTACTGGGCATTGTCCTGAGAGCCGACATCCCCATCCCCCTGGACCTCCTCCCCTGTGTGTGGAAGAGCTTGTTGGGGGTCTCTCTCAATGAGGAGGACGACCTGAAGGAAGCCGATATACTGATATACACCTTTACACAGAACATACTGCAGGTGGGCGGAGGAGGTTGGGGAGGGCAGGGAGGTACCATTTGAAGCATCCATATTGTGTGCCAATCCTCTGGACTGCAGGCATCATCTGAAGATGAACTGAATTCCATTCTGAGCTCTCATGATGGGAGTGAGACCTACTTCACTACACACACCTTAGCAGGAGACACAGTACAACTTTGTCCTGGTGGGGGCGAGAAGACAGTCACGTGAGAACACATGACACTACATGCCTACTTCAACACTGCTCTGCCTACCCCTCACTAAAGCTGTGTGCCCTTTCCTCTGACTCTTCATCACTTCCCTTCTCCCTACAGAATGTCTAACAAGGATGAGTTTGCTTGTTTAGTACGGGAAGCACGGCTTACCGAACTTGCTTGCAGGCGACGTGTTGACCTGATCCGAGTCGGTCTGTCTGCAGTGGTCCCCCTAGAGTGCCTGCAGCTGCTCACACCAGACGACCTGGCACTGCGCATGTGTGGTCTACCATACATCAATGTTGACTTTCTGAAGGTGGGAAGAAAGAGGGGGAGGAGAGGAAGTGAAGTCATTTGAGTTACTCTAATAGTTTGAAGTTTTTGTAGGCGTGAGCGGTTTCTTTAAGTAAGAACTAACGAGGCAGTAAATGTGCCGTTCCAATCTGACTGAAGTGTGGTTTGTGCAGATTCACACCATCTACCAAAGGGGACTGTCTGAGGACGACCCTCATGTGAAATTCTTCTGGGCAGCATTAGGACAGCTTTCAGAAGTAAGTCGATACACATGCATTTTATGCTCGGTGTAACTGGAGCTGCCTTCTTCCCCATTCAATGTGCTCTGCTCCATCCACTTGTTCAAAGGATGATCTGAGGAAGTTTGCCAAATTTGCATGCAACCAGGAGCGCATTCCCTGGACCAATCCAAATAGGGACGAGGTGTCAGGGGGCGTAGTCCATGTCCCACCGTACCCAATGATAATTGCTCCTGCACAAGGGACAGGTTGGTCTGGACACATGTACAGTATACAGGGGAACCTCTCTATAAGGGCCACCATTGGGACCCAGCTGGCTGTCCTTAATTCAGAGGTAGATTTGTACACAGCTCTATGTGGTTGGAACTGCAGTCAGTGTCCTCATTAGAGAGGTCTCACTTATTCAGAGTCTCCTTTATGGAGAGGTTCCGCTGTGTGTGCATGAAGGCATGTCACTGCGGTAACACTATGGTAGTTGTCATAATGGTATTCATAGTTTGTATTCCCTAGCCCTATCTCTGTTTCTGGATTCTTCCTCACCCCCTGCCCCTCCCATCCGACCAGGCCCCCCCAACAAGCGCTTCATTCGAGCAGAGACTTGTATGTTCATGGTGAAGCTGCCCCGCTACACCTCGCAGGAGGTGATGTCGGCCATGTTGCAGCAGGCCATCCACTGCCGCGAGGACCCCCTCATTGGCTGAACCAGATGAGCAAGTATACACACGATACCCCAGTGTACCATACTGTCACTAGTCAACAACAAATAGTAACTATTTAAATGATTGAGCCATATGTATGTGTCTATTATGCACACAAGTTTGATCCGTGCACTTTACAGAACGTTTTATTTTGCCCAGTGTACATACAACATTAAATTACAAATTAATATGGTTACCCATTAATATAGAAACAATGTGCGTAATTGTATCAAGACACGAAGTTAATTAAAACTATACAAAAATAAATACATAACTACATATTATACAAATGGCAAGTACACACAGTTTGTGTCAAGGGACCGGCCTCATGGGGACCAATTAAAACTCTATGCAGACTGCTCTGCAATCAGTGCTGTATTTATAGTAAAGATTGATACAAGTGCCCTTAATTAGTTACATCCTGTGGGTGGGGGGGGCAACAAAGTGTGCGTGCATGCCTCCATGACTGAGTGTGATGTGCTGTTGCTAGGCAACTAGGGGGTGTGGCCTGTGGATAGTTGACTGGAGGTGTGATTAGTGGGTAGTTGTGCATCAGGAGGGTGATAGGGCACACTCGGTAGATGGTCGTCGTGTGGTGCATGGTTAGTGGACAGCTCGACATGAGAAGGGTGGTCAAGATCTTGGCTCGCACTTCTTCGCAGTTCAAGCTCCTTCTTGCGCATTCTCCGTTTAGTCTCAGTTTTTTCTTCCTCTATCCGCAAGGCTGCCTCCTGTTTGACATACTCCCTCTCTAACTCCCGTGAGGACACGTTAAACGCGAACATCTGTGGTAGTGCAAGAGCAAAAAGGTAGGAGGTTCTGGATGAATCAAGGGAGGGAGGAGGACACAGACTAACGAACCACTGGGATGAGGATCTCTTCGTGTGTCTCTTGGACTGACAAGTTTCGAAACTTCTGGTTGATGTCATAGAACCTGAAGCAATCACACCGAACACAGTGATGACATACGAAACACTCCACATGGTAGTCACATGACAGTCACATGGTAGTCACATGACAGTCACATGGTAGTCACAAGACAGTCACACGACAGTCATATGAAGCCTCGACTCCACTTACCCTTCGTACATCTGCCGCTGCTTCTTGTTACCCAGGGTCAGTCTGAGGACAGCAAGGGAAGTCCGGAAGAGGGCCTTCACTCCTGAAGGCAGGAGACAACAAGAGCCGCCATGAGTAAGTAAACATACAAGTGTCTGTGTACATGTGTGCTGGTACGTACCTTCGAAAAAGAAGATGTCCCAAACTCTCAATACACACGACCACGGCAGCGTTCTGCACCATGAGAGCAGTCATACGACCGTCATGAATCATCATACGTACATAAGTCATGTGACTGTCATGTGACCTACCCACCTGCAGAATACACTCATGAACCATTCCACACAAAACAACAGGGCATCCACCTTTTGCTCCTGGGATGAAAGGGGGTGTGGTCTCATCTCAGTTGCCATGGTGCACTACCGAACCACTCACCTTCAAATGGCGACTAATGTCAGGTAGGTACTTGGCAACCAGGCTGTCCAGCACTCGTGCATCCACTTGGACGCCCCGCTGTGGGGTTGGGTGGGGCGAGGGGGAAGGCACAACAGTCTAGACAACTGATACTTGTCTACTACTCCAAATATGGCGGGGAAAGCCACGCATGGACCAATCCATTACCTCCATGTATGCCACTGTGTTGCCACAGCCACAGACAGGGTGACAATGAAGAACCAAATAGGGCTTGCTTCATTGCACTGTGTGTGTGTGTGTGGGTGTGGGTGTGGGTGTGGGGCTCACCAATCCCAAATCGTAGTATTTAGGAAGGTAGTGCTCACAGATCTGAACCAAACACCAGAAGGCATCCTAGCAACATTGGACAGGAGATCAATGGACGCACATGTGTTGGGACACACTACCCAGATGGCATACAATGGTCTCAGGTTTCCGATTGCACATTGCAAGAAATTAGGTGATTGCAATATATTGGGTTGACGGGTTCATGGGCATGCAATGAACTGCAGTGGGTAATCCGGACCAGAAACCTTGGATCAACTGTACACACACCACTCCCACCATACACATCACCCCCACCATACACATCACCCCCACCGTACACATCACCCCTACTGTACACATCACCCCCACCGTACACATCACCCCTACTGTACACATCACCCCCACCGTACACATCACCCCCACCGTACACATCACCCCTACTGTACACATCACCCCCACCGTACACATCACCCCCACCGTACACATCACCCCTACTGTACACATCACCCCCACCGTACACATCACCCCCACCGTACACATCACCCCTACTGTACACATCACCCCCACCGTACACATCACCCCTACTGTACACATCACCCCCACCGTACACATCACCCCCACCGTACACATCACCCCTACTGTACACATCACCCCTACTGTACACATCACCCCCACCGTACACATCACCCCTACTGTACACATCACCCCCACCGTACACATCACCCCCACCGTACACATCACCCCTACCGTACACATCACCCCCACCGTACACATCACCCCCACCGTACACATCACCCCCACCGTACACATCACCCCCACCGTACACATCACCCCCACTGTACACATCACCCCCACCGTACACATCACCCCCACCGTACACATCACCCCCACTGTACACATCACCCCCACCGTACACATCACCCCTACTGTACACATCACCCCTACTGTACACATCACCCCCACCGTACACATCACCCCTACCGTACACATCACCCCCTACCGTACACATCACCCCTACTGTACACATCACCCCCACCGTACACATCACCCCTACTGTACACATCACCCCCACCGTACACATCACCCCCACCGTACACATCACCCCTACCGTACACATCACCCCTACTGTACACATCACCCCCACCGTACACATCACCCCCACCGTACACATCACCCCCACCGTACACATCACCCCTACTGTACACATCACCCCTACTGTACACATCACCCCCACCGTACACATCACCCCTACTGTACACATCACCCCTACTGTACACATCACCCCCACCGAACACATCACCCCTAGGGTATACATCATTGACCAAGTGTAAATGCATCAACATGGAAGAAATCGCCCACCTCTGCCGGCATGTTGAGCAACAGTGTGGCTGCTACAGGAGACATTGCCTGAAGGGGAGGGAGACACGACAACGCATGAGCACACACACACACTGGAGTGTTAGAACAGGAGAATGACATGATCTGGTAAGTGTCCCTATTGATGTACTGGCGCTCAGGAGTACGTGAGGAAGGGGAACATTTCAACCACTTTCATACATACATAGGAAACACGTGCCCTCACCACCACAATGTGAGGTAATTGAGGAACAAGGAAGAAGTTTCCTGTAGCAATTTCCGCCCTCTCTCATTTGACTGCACTGGTGCATGGCACCACTGGCCACATTGCCTCACCTGACAATAACCAATGTCATCATTGTGGTGTGCAAACGCCTTGAGGACCTTTCTGAGGTCTTTTTGCCTGCATACATTGGACATGAGGTAAATGACACCAGCGAACTTCACACCCTCACTGTCACATCCCAACTCATTTTCACTGACGCCCTCACTGTCACATCCCAACTCACTTTCACTCACACCCTCACTGTCACATCCCAACTCACTTTACTCACACCCTCACTGTCACATCCCAACTCACTTTTACTCACACCCTCACTGTCACATAAATTTGTGAATGGCCATACAATCTATCATGGCATGGAGACTGCATGTGAGAGTGAGGGTGTGGGGAGTGAGGGTGTGGGTGTGGGTGAGGCACAGAAGTTGATGATGGGCTAGGCCAGTCATCCATATTTACACATAAGGCTCAACTAAGCAATGCAAGCATTGGGTTTCCAACATTCCTCACACATGCCACAGATAGCAATCAGCTCAAGAATGCAACATGGCATGGCTGCTGACAGAGTGGTGGTGAGTGGTTGATGTCCTTTCTCTGCCTTGCAATTGCACCCACATGCAGTAACACACGACCTCACAATGAATGCATTAAAGCCTTCTGTTTGTCACAGCCGTCTTGAAAATGTAGCAGCCCCCACATGCCCAGAGTGACAAGTGTCTGTGTGCATGTGTGTGTACGTGTGTAGTCGCATGACCATCTTGTGACAGAACTCACCCCTGGGAACCTTTTCCAGTAAACAACTCATGGTGGGGGAAAGTGCGGGAGAGGTCCTTCTCGATGTCAGAGATGTATGAGTTGTCAGGAAATCGCTGTAGACTCTGAAGAATGAAACCCAAAAAAGACTCGCTCTACTGAATGTGAATTGGTGCCATTAGGCCTTCCTTTAGAACCAGCACACACACACACACACACACACACACACACACACACACACACACACACACACACACACACACACACACACACACACACACACACACACACACACACACACACACACACACACACACACACACACACACACACACACACACACACACACACACACACACACACACACACACACACACACACACACACACACACACACACACACACACACACACACACACACACACACACACACACACACACACACACACACACACACACACACACACACACACACACACACACACACACACACACACACACACACACACACACACACACACACCTCAAACCGATCTGGTTGTTGTTCCCTTGCCCTGTGGGCTCCGCTGAGTCGCAGCCAAGCTTGGTGTACATCCCGCACGAACCTTCCTGGGTTTCTTCTCCATGTAGTAGTCCCACTTGGCTAGCATCTTGAGCCACTTCCGCTCCCGCTCCTTCACCAGGTCAACAGGCATTCGCGGCAAGCTGCAAAGAGACGTAGAGCGGCGAAGAAGAAGCGTTCGCTCCGCTTTGTACGCTTGCTAACTCGTAAAACGCCCGGACGACAAACAAGCCGCCAGTAGCTCACTAGTGGAATTCTTCCCGCTCGTCCTTGATCTGAAAGCCAAAGTGGTCCTTCCGTACTTCTTCGTTCTCGCCGTCCATTTCTCCAGCGGTGCTGACTTCGTGGACACCGTCCTGTTGCCGTGCTGTCCCACTCTGCATCATTGCCATACTGCAGCCATCCTACTATGCGAGCCGTCGCCACTATGCGCAAGGGACTTCGCAAGACAAGAAATTACGTAAGACTTAGCAAGGAAAATGGCGGACGACTTGCACTTCCTGCTTCCTCCAGACCTGAAGGACTCTGTAGTGGAATGGCTCAAGGAAGACATTCCAGCCTTCGATTATGGTGGTTACGTGGTGGGGGACGCGGAAGAGACGGCAGTACTCCTGTGCAAGGCGCCTGGGGTATTCTGCGGCAAACCTTTCGTGGATGCCATCTTTTCATACTTGGGATGCGCAGTGGAGTGGTTCGTGCAGGAAGGGGCGGAACTTAATCCTGTGTGCGAGGTTGCTAAGGTCACGGGTCCCGCCTACCGGCTGCTGCAGGGAGAACGGACAGCTCTCAACATTGTGACACGAGCCAGCGGCATTGCAACACATGCTAGGGAGTTAGTCAAGTCTGTGCGGGAGGAGGGGTGGGAGGGGGAGGTGGCCGGGACCAGGAAAACAACCCCCGGTTTTAGACTGGTTGAGAAATATGCCCTGCTAGTGGGAGGGGCTTCCACACACCGCTACGACCTGTCATCAATGGTGATGTTGAAGGACAACCATATTTGGATTATGGGAGGGATCAAGGAAGCAGTGAAGAAGGCAAGGAGAGTAGCTGGGTTCAGCTTGAAGATAGAGGTTGAGTGCCGCAGTGTGGCAGAGGCAAGGGAGGCAGCTGTCAGCGGGGCTGATGTGATCATGCTGGACAACTTCTCTACAGAGGCACTCAAAGAGGCAGTTCCTGTCATTAAAAAGGAGTTTCCTCATATTGTCTTGGAGGCTAGTGGGGGTGTTCGACTCGAAAATATTAAGGCGTACTGTATTAAGGGCTTGGACGTCATCTCACTGAGCACGACGACACAGGGGCATGGAGCCATTGACTTCTCCTTCAAGATACAGAAGGAGGGACATGACCCTAAGAACCCCCTAGTTACATGCATGCAATGACATGTACTTTCTCAATGTACCCATATTAATTTGTACATCTGTTGTTTAAATGCACACGTCAATGGGGTAGTATTGGGTGTGTCAGCGTGGTGGCGGTGGCGGGAACCCAATTTGGTGTGTGTGATGAGGCATGTAGTTCATTCCACCCGGCTGGTGGTGGTGATGGCTGTTCGGGACACGCACATACTGGACGCCAGGCTGAGCGCCGGGGCTTCTGGGCACTGGAAAGTGTCCTTGCGGCACATAAACCAGGGGGACTGGTTGTTGCATGGGCTGGAACATCGGTGGCATGTGGGGGATAGCCGCTTGTCCAGGGACCATCATCTGCAGGGGGAGTGCAGAGTGGTGCTAACGTCTCTATGTGGGTGTGGTGTGGTTTGCATTATGGGTTAAATTGCAGGGTCTTACCCCATGTGGTTGTTGTGGTGGTGGACTGATCACTTGTACCACAGATGGTGAGCCATACGAATGGGGGGGAGACGCCTGGCTGCCACTACTCTCACCTGCGAGGAACAAGTCACATGATGGTCACATGGTCACATGATGGTCACATGACCTGCCTACGTAAGTGCCCAGCCCACACTTGCCTCTATGTCTCCTTTGTCGCCCCGATGCCCCAGGTCCGCCCCCAGACACAGCTTGGTGAGGGGTTGTGTGGGATGGGGATACAGGTGTGTGCTGCAGCTACAGGGGAGGACGGGAGGTGTGTGCTGCAGCTACAGGGGAGGATAGGAGGTGTGTGCTGCAGCTACAGGGGAGGACGGGAGGTGTGTGCTGCAGCTACAGGGGAGGACGGGAGGTGTGTGCTGCAGCTACAGGGGAGGACGGGAGGTGTGTGCTGCAGCTACAGGGGAGGACGGGAGGTGTGTGCTGCAGCTACAGGGGAGGATAGGAGGTGTGTACTGCAGCTACAGGGGAGGACGGGAGGTGTGTGCTGCAGCTACAGGGGAGGATGGGAGGTGTGTACTGCAGCTACAGGGGAGGACGGGAGGTGTGTGCTGCAGCTACAGGGGAGGATGGGAGGTGTGTGCTGCAGCTACAGGGGAGGACGGGAGGTGTGTGCTGCAGCTACAGGGGAGGACAGGAGGTGTGTGCTGCAGCTACAGGGGAGGACGGGAGGTGTGTGCTGCAGCTACAGGGGAGGATGGGAGGTGTGTACTGCAGCTACAGGGGAGGACGGGAGGTGTGTGCTGCAGCTACAGGGGAGGACGGGAGGTGTGTGCTGCAGCTCAGCAGCAATAGAGACATGTCACTGAAGAAACACAGCTGCATGCGCCAACAGAAAAAGATGACTTCTCACTTGGAAAGAAGGAGTGAAGGACTTGGCATTTGGGTTTAGTGTCGACTTCTTGACAACACTGTGCAAAGAAAGAAGACACTGTTAGTGTGTGGGTTGGTCCAGTAGAAATCACTAGGGGCTTACTCTTTGACTGGATCTTCCACTGGTTCAGCAGTATCCTCAGCAGTAGCCTCGCTGCCTGGTCCTGTTGCGTCAAGATCACCTACACAGCACACACTCCAGTATGAAGCAGCAATTTCATTCTGTCCACAGCACATCAACACACCACCTACCCCTTGCCGTCCCGGGATTCTCTTCAGAAATTTCTTCAAGTGGAAGAGGTTGGGTCTCCTTCTCCTCCACCATGGGAGGCAGCTCGTCACTCTCTCCTGGCCGCACCACAGCACTGTACTTGTCCTCCTCGCTTGCCCCCTCGTCTAGCTGTGCACTCAGCTCCATTTGGGCTCCAGTCTCTATCTCCTTGGCTAGTCTGTCAGCCTTTTGCTGCCTTGACGCAAACTCCTCTGTGTCGGTTGCTGTCAACTGAGTCCTGCGTGTGGGGTGAGGGTGCAGTGTGAGGGTGTGGGATGAGAGTGCAGTGTGAGGGTGTGGGATGAGAGTGTGGGGTGAGGGTGCAGTGAAGGGGTGTGGGGTGAGGGTGCAGTGTGAGGGTGCAGTGAAGGGGTGTGGGTGAGGGTGCAGTGTGAGGGTGCAGTGAAGGGGTGTGGGTGAGGGTGCAGTGTGAGGGTGCAGTGAAGGGGTGTGGGTGAGGGTGCAGTGTGAGGGTGTGGGTGAGGGTGCTACAGACTCACGTGTACCCCTTCAGGTCTGATGAGTAAGTGGACTGGACACCAAATTTCCTTTCATTGGTGTTCAACATATCTTCTGAGTCCCAGCCACCCTGCACACACAGAGGCACACAGCTGATTTCAAACAACAAAGACAACCAGTCAAAAAGTAATATTTCTGATTTTGTGGGTAATTTAAAGGTTTCCATTGGACAGCAGACCAAGCCAAATGTGTGTGTGTGTGTGTGTGTGTGTGTGTGTGTGTGTGTGTGTGTGTGTGTGCGTACGTGTGTGTGTCTGTGTGTGTGTGTGTGTGTGTGCGTGCGTGCGTGCATGCATGCGTGCGTGCGTGCGTGTGTGCATGCGTGCGTGCGTGCGTGCGTGTTACAAATGCTGCTAGTCCTATGAAATCCTTACTGACCATGTTAAGCGATTCATCAATTCCCAAGACTTGATCCTCGAGTCCAAATCGCTGCAAAACGTAAATAGTGGACATGTGAGTGGTCATGTGACAGTCATGTGACAGTCTGATGCATGGGAAAAACAGGTAACCATACATATGTACATTTGTGATGGTGTGACCTAGTTGACTACACACAGGTACCACACATGTCTAATTTGTGACGTGAATGTTATAACCAAAACATCACATACATGAATATAAACATGGCTATAGAATCACCCTCTCCAAGTAGCCAAGCACAAACATTCATCTCATGAAGTAGAGCATGCACACATTAGCTGTAGGTGGCCAGTGACCAGGGCAAGTACAAGCTTGGCTAGTAGGGGTCATGTGACAACCATGTGACCTGCAACTCCCTCTGTCTCGACTTGCTGCGGGCCAAGCCAATGTCACTATCGGTCAGCAGTTTCCCTTCCCCGTCTGCGGCACACCAAGGAAGCAAAGAAGAACAAGTGCTTGGTAAGGGGAGACATTTTAAGTGTAACCCATGTGGCACAATCTGTTCTGCACTAACAACTGAGGAAGCCCCTATTGGGGCTGAAACGCTTGTTGTCAGACAAAGACCTTGTACCATATGGATTAAGCTTAAAATTTCTCCCATTGTCCATTTGGGACGTGGGAGTGAATCTATTGCAGTCTACTAGGCAGTTTGATTTACACACACATATGCATTGAGCCAGCTGCTAGCCTCAGACCATCACCATCGCTCCACCACAATGACTCTCAGAGGATGATTGCTTCAGACGATCAAACACGCCCACAAATCACTTCTTGCTTCAATGCAACCCTTTGTTGATGTGCTTGCTCATCCAAAGCAATCATCCTACTATCAGCTCCAGCATAATAACTTTCACGACACCGTCACTCCAACACCATTGCCATCACACTATCACTACATCAATACCATTTGAGTGTTTAGCTGCGCATGCTGCGTGTGCAGAGTCGCATGCTCTTCCACCACCCTACTCATGAGTGACTGGTGCAGGGAATGACACCACCTGAAGTGTCGATGTACCTTCTGCATCGGAAGTCCTGATGTTGTATGCAGACAGCGTGACGACAGAGGAGAGGGGAAAGGTTTGGGTTTCTTCTTGGCTTATCTGTGGCAAATGTAAGGAGACACGCAGCTGGTGTGCGCACACGGACGCACACACACACACACATGTACCTCTCCCCCACTTACCACTACATCCCCTTTCATCATTTGTGCACAGGTCAACACAAAGTCCAGCTGTGGAAAGGGTGTACATGTACCACGTCACCCTCCTCATCCCAGCCCTGCTGGTGCTCACCGTACCAGGCACTCGTGCACAACACATAACTCACATTATTGGAGAATGTCCGCAGCACACCACGACATACCCCACCATTGCAGAGGGAGACAGAAACCTGGCGTCCCTGCGACCACACGTAGGGAGCACACTTCAAAATACACACTGTGTCACTTACCGTTAAGCAACATGCGACTCGCCTAGCACATCGCAAGCAGATTCGGTGGACGCGTGACAAGCGCAACTTACTACTAAAGACATCACGTGTCGAATGAAGTTGGTGTCCTTGTACGCATCAGTCTAAGACGGATACGTGAAGCTAGTGAAACTCAGCAAATTGGAATATTTATACAATTTACACTGACCTTTGGAGTAGCCGCCATTTTTCTGTCCCCTTATACAGGTTGAGGTGATTTCCCTAGTTAAAAACATGGCTACCGGTGCCGGGGACAGCGCTTCTAACACAGACCACCAAGCTAGTTCGGGGGAGGCGAGCGGCAGCTTCGAGTGTAATATATGCTTCGACACGGCTAAAGATGCGGTTGTGTCTATGTGTGGCCACCTATTTTGGTGAGTCAAGCGCTGCGTTGTGCCTTCTGTGTAGATTCGTTCCCGGCCGGACATGGCCCGTGGTAGGGACGATCTTGTGAAATTGGTCTGATGTAGCTAGTTAACATGGTAATGCTAGTGATGTAGTTACCACTGTTGGTTGAGGTTGTACTTGTGTAGGGTAATAACAACGCTCAGCGAGGTATCCAAATGTGAGAGGGATAGTACTAATCCATAGATGAATACGAATACAGGAGACCTAGCCATACTGTTGGAAATATATGCTACCATAGTGTGTTCACAGCTAACAAGGAATGGAGCTGTTCCACGTGTGTTGGCAGTGGGTGGGTAGTCCCATTTGGGTATTGACTGCCCAAGCCTATCTCTCCCCATCCCTATGCTTCTGTCGTTCCTCCCACAGTTGGCCTTGCATCTTTCAGTGGATGGAGGCACGGCGCCAGTCACCCACCTGCCCTGTGTGCAAGTCGGTCATTGACAAGGAACGGCTCATCCCCCTCTATGGCCGGGGCAACTCTTCTGGAGCCGACCCAAGGTACACTGATTCTATCACACCTTTTGTGGTATACTCTCTCTGCCACGCTCCGCACGAGGTGTCGGTTCCGTTTGGGCAGTAACACTGTCAGTAGTAGCATTGTCAGTGGTAGGTTGTCAGCTATGGTTGATTGCAGATTCATTTTCAGTTAATTTATGGAAAATTCCTGTACCAACCCACAGATGTGTGTGACATGTGCGTTTGTAGGCAGCAGACGATGTGTTTGAATGGTGTGTGCTCATTGTTTGTTATCCAGGACAACCACCCCACCACGCCCTCAAGGACAGCGCGAGGAACCTTCTCAACAGAACAATGGTGGCGCTGAATGGGTGAGTGTGCGTGCTTGCTGTCACACTGAGACAGCAGTTGCACTGTTTGATCTGGTTGCCATACTCACTTACAGGGCTTTCAAGATGGCATTCAGTTCAGTTTTGGGATTGGCGCATTCCCCTTCATGTTCTTTGGAGGAGTAAGTCATCCACTATATGGAAGCTGTGGCCAGCCTGTGCCTGTGTGGGCTGCATGCAGTAAAGGCCCCCTAGTGAACAGGAGGTGACCTCAGGGCCTGACTGTCTGTAATTTGATTGGCTGATGAAATGTGTATACATACCGTGGATGATGACATTGTATGTATACTATTACCATATATGTATTATATATATTATATGTACAGCAGCCTTTTATGAATCTGATTGGTGGTAACCAAGGCAACCAAGATGGCCGCCAGCCTCCTAACCGCGATGAACAAGTTCTGGCCCGCATTTTCATGGCCATCACCTTACTCATTATTCTGTGGCTCATTCTCTCCTGACACAGCACCCACCACCACCAGTTGACTTTATGCACCTGCATGCCCCAGTATATATGCCCCACCGTGCTGTGCTGTACCCTTTATTAATGAAGCACCTTAATTTCTCCCCACCCACACACACACTTTGCTCAATGTCACACTGCTTGAAAGTAATATTGTGCTGAATAAATCTGACAATACTAAACTTGAATGGACAAACAATAGCTGTCAAATAGTATGTACAACGGGAGGAACAGTCCGTTAGATGCAAACTGACTGCCACGACTGGTCCAGATTGTCACTACTGTGCGGCACTGCTGGCTGGCTTGTAAACAGCCTCAGCTTTGGTCACCAGCTCTCTGGCCGCCTTGGCTACGTCAAAGGCCAACACAACCACCTGCTGAACACACTGCACCATGTCTCCCTTGGCTTTGGTGCTTCTCTGTTCCTCCTGGAGATGGGACGAGGCTGTCACAAGGTCATTCACAGCCTTGTCGATCTCTGGAGTCTTTGGTTTCTATAGCAACAGGGAAAACATATCCACAAGTGTCATATATCAAGGTGAAGTTGTGTGGGTCTGTCCGTCTGTCTGTCTGTCTGTCTGTCTGCGTGTGCACCTACAGGGAGGAAGAGCTCCGTCAAGCGGTCAACTGCCTGTGCCACCTTGTCACAGCTGAGGGAGAGGCGATGGGTCTTCTGTGTCTGTGCAGCTTGCAGCAGCTCCTGGATGCTCTTGGTCAGCTGACCAATCTCTGCATCAATCTCCTCAAAGGAGGGGTCTCTCCTTGCTGCATCTGTGTGAACATGAGACGCCAATGCCTTCTTTGCCTCTCTCTCCTGTCGCATCCTGTTCTTCAACTCCATGTCCACCTGCACAATCGGCATCACCACCTACAATACAAACTCTCTCTCATACACACGTTCACACACACTACACACGCACACACTATGCACCTACACTACACACCACCACACACCTTGGAATAGTGCCTGTCTGCGGAGGGCTGTGGATCCCTGTCCTTCACTGCCTGCATCTCCTCCTGTGCTGCCCTCACTGTCATGTATGGGTCAATGGGGGTAACTGGGGGCTGGGAGAGGGGGGAGGGGGGAGTGGAGGGAGGAAAGTGAGATGGGAATGGGGGGGGGGGGGGGGGAGAAACAAGAGGGAAAGGTGCAGTTTCTGTAAAGGATGAACCAAAGCAGCCCACCCTACACAGTCACCTCAGCTGAGCTCTCTCTGGACAGGGGTTCGGTGATGGGCGGCATGCTTGTTGGAGGCAGGGAAGGGGCATCCTTCCTCCTCCTCCCAGCACCCTCCTCCTCCTCCTGCTGCTGCAGCAGCTGCTGTTTGAGCTGACTGTTCTCCTCCTTGAGAACCTCCGCCTCAATGGTGAGGTTGCGCACCTGCTTGGACAGGATCTCGTTAGTCTTCTGCACTTTTGCCATCCTCGCCTACCCAAGGGGGTGGGGGTGGGGCACAGGACAATACTACTTACAACTGGATGGACCACTTGCTTCAACAACACGGACTTCATTTATTGGTGTACGCAAACCTCTGTCTTCCTCAGCTTCTCTGTCAGTTCTGATGTGTCTTCGGCATACAAAGAGGGCTCAAACTGCTCAGCAGCGACCACCTCTCCTTCCTTTGGGGTTGGCACGGCTGCTACGCTTGTGCTCTGCCAATAGGCAAAGGTGCAGGTAAGATCGAGCAAACACACACAACACACACACACAACACACGAGCACCACCAACCCACCTCCTCCTCCTCTGTGGTGTCCTCCATAGGCACTTCATCGTAGTCATGGCTGTCTGCCATCATCTCAAGGTCTGTGCTTCCCGAAGGGACCAGACGGCCATTGGTGGGCTGGTCACTGGGGCCTGAAGGACAGGGGAGTGAGGAGGGAGGTGGGAGAGTGGGGAGGAAATAGAGAGGGAGGTGGAAGAAAAAATGAAGTGGAATATTGGGAATCCCACTCCTGTCCCATCCACCACTGGTCCCACCACTAGTACCACCCCCGCCCCCTGCCCATTACTCACCCGACTGCATGCTCTTCTGCTGCCGGCAGTAGCACTCATTCAGCACGTCCAACACAAGCTGCGAAAACGTGGTTTTGTCCAGCGTGGCCAACTTTTGCCGTGCCTGGTTCCTCAGAGCAGAGAGGGTTGGGTTGACTGGGAGGAAGGCAACCAGGCTTTCCAGCTGCTGGGAGGAGCCCCACACTGTACAGACAGGAACACAACACACATGGCACATGTGAGTGCATCATTATACAAGGTGTGGTGAGGTGTGCGCGTGAGAGCATGTCACAGCACAGCCTCACTAGCACAGCCTCACTAGCGCAGCCTCACTAGCAGCCTCACTAGCACACCCTCACTAGCACAGCCTCACTAGCACAGCCTTACTAGCACAGCCCCACTAGCAGCCTCACTAGTACAGCCTCACTAGCACAGACCCACTAGCAGCCTCACTAGCACAGCCTCACTAGCACAGCCTCACTAGCACAGCCTCACTAGCACAGTCTCACTAGCACAGCCCCACTAGCAGCCTCACTAGCACAGCCTCACTAGCACAGCCTCACTAGCACAGCCTCACTAGCGCAGCCTCACTAGCACAGCCTCACTAGCACAGCCCCACTAGCAGCCTCACTAGCGCAGCCTCACTAGCACAGCCTCACTAGCACAGCCTCACTAGCACAGCCTCACTAGCACAGCCCCACTAGCAGCCTCACTAGCACAGCCTCACTAGCACAGCCTCACTAGCACAGCCTCACTAGCACAGTCTCACTAGCACAGCCTCACTAGCACAGCCTCACTAGCACAGTCTCACTAGCGCAGCCTCACTAGCACAGCCTCACTAGCACAGCCTCACTAGCACAGCCCCACTAGCAGCCTCACTAGCACAGCCTCACTAGCACAGCCTCACTAGCACAGCCCCACTAGCAGCCTCACTAGCACAGTCTCACTAGCACAGCCTCACTAGCACAGCCTCACTAGCGCAGCCTCACTAGCACAGCCTCACTAGCACAGCCCCACTAGCACAGCCCCACTAGCAGCCTCACTAGCGCAGCCTCACTAGCACAGCCTCACTAGCACAGCCTCACTAGCACAGCCTCACTAGCACAGCCTCACTAGCACAGCCTCACTAGCACAGCCTCACTAGCACAGCCTCACTAGCACAGCCTCATTAGCACAGCCTCACTAGCATCAGCTTCTCGCCTGTCCATCTCATCATAGATGTCTGATGCCAGTTCTTCGAGTGCTGCATGGCTGACCTGAGGGAGAGGCAGTGTAGGAGACACTGTGAACACCTGCTCAACTACTCCTTGTGAGGACCAGCACAGTCACTGGCAGAGGGCTCACGTCGCTTAGCTTGGAGTGAGTTGCACTCCTGTCCAATCCATTCTTGGAGACATTGCTGAGGTGGAGAAGGAGGCAGTCTTACACCAGTACATACTTGTGCACACTGCACAGCCTTTGACATTAGAGCAATACTCTCCAGCACTGGTGCACAGGCAGGCACTTGGCACAGTGACAATGACAGTAACACAGTGACAATGACAGTAACACAGTGACAATGTCACAGCACAGTGACGACAGTGTGACGTATGCTGTGTGTGCATAGTGAGACACCTCAAATTGCTAGGCAGGAGGAAGTGCTCGCCGCTCGAGTGTGCAGGCATGCGTCCAAACAGGAAGAAAGAGAGACAGTCGGTGACTTCATACTGACACTCGATGATACGCTCAGCAAGGTCGTGGTGGCCAGCGATGCGGGCACACTCGTCAGGGGTATGGCCAAGGCGGTCCAAGGAGCAAGGGTCGGCCCCATGCACCACCAGCAGCTCCACTTGCATGCTCTGTCCCGCCTGTGCAGCGACATGGAGGGGGGTGGAGCCACGCTCGGGGTGCATGTAGTTGGGGTCTGCTCCATGGACAATAAGCCGAAGACACGTCTCAAGGTTGCTGGTACGTGCACACGCATGGAGTTGCTAGGGGAGGGGGGGGGAGGGAAAGGGAAAGTTGACCATAGTTGGAACTGTAATGGCAGTTGCCCACAACTCCAGACATAACACAGCCGCAGACATAACAAAGCCGCAGACATAACAGAGCCGCAGACATAACAGAGCCGCAAACAATAACAGAGCCGCAGACAACAGAGCAGCAGACATAACAAAGCTGCAGACATAACAGAGCCGCAGACATAACAAAGCTGCAGATATAACATTGCCGCAGGCAGAGCACGGTCTGCTGTACCTTGCTGAGGTCTGCTACTGCACTATGTCTGCTGTACCTTGCTGAGGTCTGCTACTGCACTATGTCTGCTGTACCTTGCTGAGGTCTGCTACTGCACTATGTCTGCTGTACCTTGCTGAGGTCTGCTACTGCACTATGTCTGCTGTACCTTGCTGAGGTCTGCTACTGCACTATGTCTGCTGTACCTTGCTGAGGTCTGCTACTGCACTATGTCTGCTGTACCTTGCTGAGGTCTGCTACTGCACTATGTCTGCTGTACCTTGCTGAGGTCTGCTACTGCACTATGTCTGCTGTACCTTGCTGAGGTCTGCTACTGCACTATGTCTGCTGTACCTTGCTGAGGTCTGCTACTGCACTATGTCTGCTGTACCTTGCTGAGGTCTGCTACTGCACTGTGGCTGTCCTTGTCTCGTGTCAGCCGGGGAATGAGTGACAGGCTCTTGTACTTGGCAGTGATAAACTCACTCTTTGTAGGACTGCAGAACATGTGAGAGCACGGTCACATGATCATCACATGATAATCACATGGGCATCACATGATCACCTAATTGTAAATGACGTAGTTCAATCCTCATACATATATATATATACTAGCAGAGAAGCCCGCCTGACGCCAGTTTGTCAACGAAAGCACTTCTAAAGTCAGCTATGTTGATGACAGAGAGTTGGGCAACTGAAGTAAGGTCATGCCCATGCCCACAATGTGACAGTGCTTCAGGGTAATTACGTGCAAAGCGTGCATACATATAATGATTGAACTTGTGTAAGGCATGCCTGCATGTACATGAACTTGCCCATGCGTGTCAGGTGCATAATTACATTTACAATGCTCATACAATGGGAGAATGTTAATGATTGCATGCATGCAGTAAGTCTTTAATGTTGTGCCTCAGGACAAATAACATTTTTGGTACACAGTACATAGTGAAAAATTAGCAGTAACATTTTCGTTTGAGATGTGAAGGTTCCCTTAGCAACAAATCATATCAATAGCGATGTAGCGCATGGTCGACGCTGTTTTTGTGAGGTGTCTAGGCAAGAGCCAGAAGTGGAAGGGAGATAAGTAAAAATGGTGGTCGGCCGCGAAGGAAAAACTGGAAATGTCACGATATCTTCCCGAGAGCACTAAGAAGGGGAATTTCAGCACACGGAGGACACTCTCCGGGTTGTTCTTCATAATTCCTGAGCGTTTAGTGTCAATCCATTCTGCAGTTTTGGCATTTACCGCGAACAAACAAACAAACACTCTCAATTATAGATATAGATACGGCCATGTGCAAGCCATGAGAGCACTCAATGGTTCCTTATGACATCATCTGAATGTGGTCACATGAGTGTCACATGACAGCACTTACTGCAGTCTGTCCTTGGCGGTTGGTTTCTTGTGTTTCACCTTCACTCCTGGTGTGGGGTGGTGAATGCTGTACTCCCACATGGAGTTCACCCCTTTGTGAGCTAGGTGCAGGACCATCTGCAGTGGCAGAGACACGGCATCACACATAGATCAGGTGTAAAGGACGACCACATTCCCTGGAGGGAGGAGGGGGGGGTCTCACTTCCTTCTGTGCCTTCGGCCACATTGGACTCGTGAGGGAACGGATATGGGAGATCTGTTTGCCAAGGCTGCGGTGGATGGAGGAGCACTCCGAGCAGATGAGCACCCCGTGGTTGATGGAGGCCCATGTGGGATCTAAGTGTGGAACAGCATCCAATAAGGGGAACTTCAACACCACACCCACACTAGTCTTGTGTAGCCAGACTGCTTCCCCCTTCCAGTTTTGGTAGCATCATCGTTTGCCATGCAACCATGGAGGCAGGTGGGGGGTCTGGACCATGCAAGAGTACACCCACACATCTACACGCACACACCACACCTACACACCCACAGTATACGTAGCTACTGATTCGATGTACGTATCTCTGCCAATGTACGTACGTACATACACACAATTGATAAGTACTACACTTTGGCACATCTGTAGAGGAACAAATAGGTACACTATTGGATATACCATAACACGCGGCTCATTAGGTAGGGATGATACACGAGGGAGCGTTTATTCTCTCTGGGATACGAGATGGATCGTTATATATCAGGCAGGTACCCAGTACCTGGGGAGATTCGCTACAACCTTGAAGCAAACACCAAACAGGACACCCAGTCTGACACGTGTTCAGGCTGACTCGCTCGCCTGGCAACCCTTACCACGCCTCCAACTCACTTGAGGCGCCACAGTCAGCGCAGGTAGTCAAGAACTCGGCCGGCTTGTCGGCCATCTTGGAACACGAAGGCGGTCGCTTAATGGACCCGGTGGAAAACCGCATTCTCCTGCTCATGACGCGCCGACAAGCTGGTCTTGCATGCCTGCAACGTGACAGCTCTCAGCGTACGAACGGCCCTGGTTCGTTGGCGTTACAGAGACTAGCTCCCACTTTAACTGGCTTTGGTGTGATAGCAGTGCGCGGTGCAGTTAAAATCGCGTTACTCCAGTCAAGCGAGACGCGCCCGGCACTTGCGTTAGCGCACCCCCCTGTCAGTTCGCGACACGCACAGACAGACCTGAGCCGGCTATTACAGGGTCTCCCAGCACTGCTAGCAACTGTGCAGAGCCCTACGACTTATGCAACCCAGCTCTTGTAGCGGTAAAGCCGTTCGCTTAGCAACAGCCGTGGACGAGACTTGCACTATTAGAGGTTGACACTGGGAGAGACTTGCTGTGAAGCACGTGGCAGACACTGATCAGAGTGTCAATGTACTGAAGTGAGTCTCTCTCCTTGCGCAGAGGAAGGGACAGATCACACTGAAGAAGCTAGTCTGGCTAGGTTGCATCACCGGTTGACCTCACAAAGTAGCCACTAGCAAAGAGTGCCAAGCATTTTGGCAGCTAACTGCATGCTTCCTTCATCAGTGGTGGTGAACTGAAGAAGGCAGCAGTCGGCTGAAGAAATGAAATGCATGGTGAATATAAACCCTTTAGCTAATGACTTCAATGAGATCTGCCAACAGCTCATACACCTGATTGATACACAATGACTATAGTTAGTGTCTATGCAGCATCCTGAGACACTGCACCCTGATGTGTGTACCAGGTCTCGTCTGTGTTCTGCAGGTACTACAGCCAAATGGCAATGGAGGTCATTCTGGCTACTGCTTTGGGTCGATCACTCGAAATCCAGGATGGGGAGGAGAGGTGTATGAAAGTGCATGCAAGATCTTTGTAGACTATGAGACTGACCAACCGGGACTGAATTTTACTGCCATGAGTAGGCTTTGAATGAAGTACAATGCAGAAGGAGAGAATGATGCAGGGTTGTCTCCTTCAATGCTCCTTCATTTCCCCATTGCAGCAAGGTTCAAATTCCTTCTACCAGTTAAGCGAACCCTGTTCCGGTGGTCACCCTCAGGCAAGGGCTCAAAGTTTCTAGCAGCCAGTGCCATGAAACTCATCGAGTTCGGGAGAAACAAGACTGACAGTGTTAGTCTGTCTCTGACCCATTAGCTACATGGGGTGGTGTTGATCCCTGTCTGTTCGCGAGACGCACAGGCAAACCCGAGCCAGCTATTGCAGGTCTACCTGTGCTGCAGGACCCTCGACTATGGCTTGCTCGAGTGGGCGGGTGAGTGGATATTAGATTAGGGGGTTTCCAAAACGGCTGACGACGTGACTGTGGTAGATAGGCGGCCGGAAGTGGACTGGGACGACTATTTTAGCGAGCCGTCGGTTTGGTTGGTTGGTCAAACCTGATCTCGCCCCTTCATAAGCCTGCCACCTCTGGTAGCAGTAAAGCCGTTTGCTTGACAGCAGCTGTGAACAAGACTTGCTTGGAGGTTGACGGTGGAGATGTTGTCGCTGGGACTGGGAGAGACTTGCTGTCTTTCCGTGGCTGTGCTACTTGTCCTGTTGCTGCTCTACCTCTACCGCAGGTGAGACCTCTAAGGCTTGCGCAAGAGAGTGCTGCCTGATGGGGTAGCCTGCTAGCTACAGGCAATGGATTCACACATATTCTGTCGTTCCAGTTGTGCTCCCGTGGCGGATCAGGTAGAAGAACGGACCAAATTGAATTTTGCTAACAGAACCCTAACCCTAACCGTAACCATACCATAACACTAAAGTGACGTCATAGTTCGATTTCGATTTGCCCCGCTCTTTCTATACCTGAGCCCGCAAACTGACCCACACTAGTCTTGTGTAGCCAAACTGCTTCCCCCTTCCATTTTTGGTGGTATCATCGTTTGCCGTGCAACCATGGAGGCAGGTGGGGGGTCTGGACCATGCAAGACTACACCCACACATCTACACGCACACACCACACCTACACACCCACAGTATACGTAGCTACTGATTCGATGTACGTATCTCTGCCAATGTACGTACGTACATACACACAATTGATGACTACTACACTTTGGCACATCTGTAGAGGAACGATTAGGTACACTATTGGATATACCATAACACGCGGCTCATTAGGTAGGGATGATACACGAGGGAGCGTTTATTCTCTCTGGGATGCGAGATGGGATGATACAACCAGTTGTGTTGGTCTGATGGTGGTGGTACACATTTACACAGGCTAATTGCATCTAATGGCTAATGGACAGCACACAGGTACACTTGTGAAGTGGCACCCAGCTCCTATTGGTGGTGACACATCACAGGCAATTGTTGCTGGTGGAGGACGGGGTGTGAGTAGGGATTGGTACATTATGCTCAAAAATTCCATTCCATGCCCAATCTCCCTCTCCCACCCACCCCATGCTCTCCCTCCCATCCCATGCTCTCCCTCCCATCACATGGTCTCCCTCCCATCCGATGCTCTCCCTCCCATCCCATGCTCTCCCTCCCATCCCATGCTCTCACTCCCATCCCATGCTCTCCCTCCCATCCCATGCTCTCCCTCCCATCACATGCTCTCCCTCCCATCCGATGCTCTCCCTCCCATCCCATGTTCTCCCTCCCATCACATGCTCTCCCTCCCATCCCATGCTCTCCCTCCCATCCCATGCTCTCCCTCCCATCACATGCTCTCCCTCCCATCCCATGCTCTCCCTCCCATCCCATGCTCTCCCTCCCATCACATGCTCTCCCTCCCATCCCATGCTCTCCCTCCCATCCCATGCTCTCCCTCCCATCCCATGCTCTCCCTCCCACCCCATGCTCTCCCTCCCATCCCGTGCTCTCCCTCCCATCACATGCTCTCCCTCCCATCCCATGCTCTCCCTCCCATCCCATGCTCTCCCTCCCATCCCATGCTCTCCCTCCCACCCCATGCTCTCCCTCCCATCCCATGCTCTCCCTCCCATCCCATGCTCTCCCTCCCATCCCATGCTCTCCCTCCCATCCCGTGCTCTCCCTCCCATCCCATGCTCTCCCTCCCATCCCATGCTCTCCCTCCCATCCCATGCTCTCCCTCCCATCCCAGCTCTCCCTCCCATCCCATGCTCTCCCTCCCATCCCATGCTCTCCCTCCCATCCGATGCTCTCCCTCCCATCCCATGCTCTCCCTCCCATCCCATGCTCTCCCTCCCATCACATGCTCTCCCTCCCATCACATGCTCTCCCTCCCATCTCATGCTCTCCCTCCCATCACATGCTCTCCCTCCCGCCCCATGCTCTCCCTCCCATCCCATGCTGTCCTTCCCGTCTCCTGCTTCCAGGTTTATCTATGAGCCAATGCAGTACTTCCAGAGGGTGGGCCTGCCTGGCCCAAAGCCTCACTTCCTGTTGGGTAACATCCCTCTTGTGCGACAGTTCAAGGTGTGCTGGGGCCAGCCAGTTCTTTCACTTAAACCAGTGAACATGCACTTTATCTGAATCAGTCATCAACTTGTGTTGCTGCCCTTCTTCAGCATGCACTGTTTCACCTTGCACCCTTCAGTACACTGACTTGTACGAATATCTCGGAAAGACCTATGGAGATATCTGTGGGTATGTGACCATTGACAGCAACTGTGATTGTACTGGTGTAATGCGTCGGTGATCAAATGGACTCTGTTATCTGGTCCTACCAGGTACTATTTGTGGACGTATCCTGAGGTGCTGGTTGCCGACCCAGAGATGATCAAACAGATAACTATCAAATACTTTGATAAATTTCCTGACAGACAGCAGGGAATGGGGTTAGGAGTAACTACGGTTCAGGGCAAGCTTTATAATGACTTGATACAGCTAAAGGGCCAGAAGTGGAAGCAAAGCAGGAACATTATAACTCCAGCCTTTACTGGAAGTAAGATGAAACTGGTCAGTGTATGCATGCATATGTACATATGTGCATATGTGTATATTGTGCACATAACATGAATGGGCCTCACTGTAACTGTTCTGTCTGGGTCTCTGTGTGGAAGATGGAGCCTCTGATGAGGAAGAGCACTCTGAAGCTTGTGGAGAAACTGAAGCAAGTGGCAGACACTGATCAGAGTGTCAATGCACTGGAGTGAGTCTCTCTCCCTGAGCAGAAGAAGGGACAAATCACACTGAAGAAGCTAGTGTGGCTAGGTTGCATCACCGGTTGATCTCACAAAATAGCCACTAGCCAAGAGTGCCAAGCATTTTGGCAGCTAACTGCTGCCTTCATCAGTAGTGATGAAGGCAGCAGTCGGCTGATGAAATGTATGGTAAATCTTAGCTAGTGACTTCCATAAGATCTGCCAACATCTAGCTCATATTCTACTGGCTATCTATGCATCATCCTGAGACACTGCACCCAGATCTGTGTACCAGGTCTGTTCTGTGCTCTGCAGGTACTACAGCAAAATGACAATGGAGGTCATTCTGGCTACTACTTTGGGTCGATCACTCGAAATCCAGGATGGTAAAGGAGGAGAGGTGTATGAAAATGCAATCAGGGTCTTTGCAGACTATGAGACTGACCAACCGGGACTGTCAGGGAATTTTATGGCCTTGAGTAGGCTTTGAATGAAGCACAGTGCAGAAGGAGAGAATGATGCAGGGTTGTCTCCTTCAATGCTCCTTCCTTTCCCCATTGCAGCAAGGTTCAACTTCCTCCTACCAGTTATGCGAGCCATCTTGCGGTGGTCAGGTACAGGCAAGAGCATGGAGTTTCTGGCAGCCAGTGCCATGAAACTCCTCGAGTCCAGGAGAAACAAGACTGACAATGTTAGTCTGTCTCTGACCCATTGCCACCCAGCACATTTACCACAACAGTCTCCTCCTCTCTCTTCTGCCAGCCAACAGACCTCCTGCAGTTGTTGGTGGATGCCAACTGCTCTAGTGACAATGCTCTGGAGGACGGTGCCGTTGTAGCTCATTCTGTCAGTTTTCTTCTGGCTGGTTACGAGACCACGAGCAACGCAGTCACATACATGTCATACCTCCTCGCTCTGAATCCTGACGTACAAGAAAGATTAGCTAATGAGATTCACAGCTATCTGCAGGACCATCCAGTGGGTGATCTGTTGTTGAGCTAACCAAAGAGTGGGCTTGTATAGGTACCTCCCATTCCTCCCCTCCTTTGCCATGCAGGATGAGTCAATGTATGACGCTGCTCACAGTTTGGAGTACCTGGATATGGTGCTTCAAGAGACCCTGCGCATGTATCCCCCAGGAGCTGTGTAAGTACACATCAGCTTGGCAGGCAGTGTGTGCATGTGTGCTAGCACCAGTGGTACGTACATGTCCATCCCATGCATGGACTGTGCTGTGCTGTCACTGATGGCCTACACCATCCAACAATGTCTGCAGCCTACTGAGGTACTGCACCGAGGACTGCGAGATAGATGGCATCCAGTTCAAGAAAGGTGTTCGCGTGAACGTACCAACATACTACATTCATCACAGAGCAGACCTGTGGCCTGAACCAGAGAAGTTTGATCCTGAACGGTAAAGAACCATTGTTTGACTTTTCCCCTCCTCATCTGCCACTGTCCCATCTCTTAATTCCCCTCACCTCCCCCTACACTCCGTCTCTTCCCTTACACTCCCCACTTCCCACAGGTTCACCACCGAAGAGAAGGCCAAGCGTCACCCTTGTGCCTACCTGGCGTTTGGTGCAGGCCCACGCAGCTGCATTGGAATGCGGTTTTCTGTTTTGGAGGCAAAAATGGCTATGATCGATATCTTGGAGAACTTCAGGATTGTCAGAGCACCAGACACACAGGCATGTGACATAGTACACACACACACACACACACACACACACACACACACACACACACACACACACACACACACACACACACACACACACACACACACACACACACACACACACACACACACACACACACTGACAGACGGAGAGATGCTTTGCGCCATCGATTTACAAAACTCTTGTGCTTTCAGATTCCACTGAAATTGAGCGTTGGCATCACAATGTCGGCAAGAAATGCATACTTGCGGTTTGAGAGCAGAGTTTGGGACGAGTGAATTGTGGACACCAACTATATATCAGGCCATATACACATACATACACGATGGTGTTGATTGCATATGTAAGCACTGGATAACACATGCATGCAGCTCATCCTGTATCAACAGGTCACTGGTGTGTGACTGTATACTCTCACAATGGCTTTAAATATCTGTTACATCAGATATTACAATATCAAAAGTGTATATGTTCAGTTTTCAGCCACTCCTAAATTACAATTCAAATAGATTGTGAACTCCAGTTTTGATCATGCTGTCAACACTCTGGTATTTACTGCATCTACGTATCATTTGGATATTTCTTAATTGGCATGCAAGCTACTGGGCAACAGATTAAGCTACATATTATACATTATCTAGAAGTACTTGAGGATCGGAAGTCCTAAATCCCAGGGAGTGTGCACTCAGGACTGCTCTGAAAGAGATTTAGGACTTCTGATCCTCAAAGAAGTATATATTCTACGTATGTATATATAATACGGGATCCCAACAAACGCAACGTCAAGAACCAGTGCTGGCTACCCATTAAAAATGGCAACCGTGGTGGATTAAACCGGTTGTGGTAGATTGAGAAGCTAATCTCGCCCCTTCATAAATAAGCCGGCCAAGTTTGGTAGAAGTGAAGCCGCTTGTTTACCAACAGCTGTTTGTTTGGTAGAGAGAGTTCAACATACAGGGAGGTGGTGGTGGTGGTAGGGCTTGAGACGGCACCAACAGGACCGAGGGAGTCTTGTGCAGCCAGGCCACTTTAGCTATCCCTCCCATTTCATGGTGATTGGATGCATAATTGGAGGCAGGGAGGGGCCATAGACTAGACCTAGGGAGTGACAGCATGCTGTTGAGGACTCACAACCAGTGCAGTATTGTGTTGGTCTGATGGTGGTGGTATGCAATATACGTACATATATTATATTATGTAATGTGTAAGTAGTGAGGTCACAGGTCTTAAGCAGTCACTGATGCGGCGCACCCGTGACTGGCACATAAAGGGGCAACGTGGAACGAAGGGGCATGACCACACTTCATCGTTCCACATCCCCCATTATGTGCCAGTCATGGGTGTGCCAACTACCATCCTCCACACAAGTGACAGCGTTGAGGTCATGGGTTTTAAGTAGAGTTGGAGAGTTCTGCTGAATTTAACAATTCTTTATTCTTAACTTCAGGATTGTCAGAGCCCCAGACACACAGGCATGTGACATAGTACACACACACACACACACACACACACACACACACACACACACACACACACACACACACACACACACACACACACACACACACACACACACACACACACACACACACACACACACACATGCACACTGACAGACGAAGAGATGCTTTGTGCGATGGATTTGCACAACTCTTTTGCTTTCAGATTCCACTGAAATTGAGCGTTGACATCACAATGTCGGCCGGAAATACATACTTGCAGTTTGAGAGCAGAGTGGGACGAGTGAATGTATCACTATATTCACTATATATTTACACACTCACAGTGGACTTCACATCAGATTTTGCAATGCATAACTCTATATGCTTATTATCAGCTAGTCTAATATTACGATGCAACCAAGTAGATTATTATATGAATGAAGTCTGATTTAATGTGATCATGCTGTCAACCCTCTGGTATTAACAGCATGTAATTATGCATGAACAGTCAGCCAGCCACAGAATGTGTACTGGGCAACAGATTAAGCTACATAATGTCTATTTAAATTATATACTCTTCAGTGCTATAGTTATACATATATACGACTTAGTGAAGAGTCAGGTCCACCCACAGCACATTGTATACACACATAGGACATTTACTGTGACATACACTATCATGTTTTAGTACCAGAGTTAAAATATACAGAATTACACTTGCAGGTGATGCACCTCATTTGCCTTGCAGACCACCCCCCATCCGAGCGATAGTCAGCTCAAGCCGTGCTTTCTCTGCCGCCCACGACTGCGCACTGAGGTGCAGCTGCTCCCTAACACAATCCAGCTCTGTCTGGATGTAGTGCAACTTCTCCTCTAGCACTGAATATTGTACATTGGTGTTCAGGTCTGCCCTCACCTGGATCATATCTCTCACTTTCTCCTCCAAAGAGTGGCACTGGGCAATAAGCACTTGCACCCTGCTGTCTCTCTCCTTCTTCTGCTGCTCTGAAGAACTGAGGAAGAACGATGCCTGGTACTCCAACTCCTTCACTCTTCCCCTCAAATAGCCATTCTCCTCTTTCAACACAGCATGAGCCCTACTTGCATCAACTCCACAACTCCTACCCACCTCCTGACAAACAAGTGATTCCAGTCGAGCTATCACTTCTTCCTGTACTTTGCAAGTTTCAGCGCACTTCCTGTACCTCTCTGCCTTTTTCTGCAAGTCCACCAGCAGTTGCTGCTGCTGTGTGTGTGCCTCTTGCAGCTGCAGGCGACCAAACTCTTCATCATTGTGAACAATCAACTCATTCTGCAACTGAACCACTCTCTCTTTATACACCAACAGCTGCTGGTTAAGTGAGGTACAAAGTGACTGTAGCTCGGCCGTTTTCAACACCAGGTCAGGTTTAGTCATACCACTCAATACCTGAAGTGACAGTGAGGGTCCCTCCTGCTGATTCTCAGGGAGAGCTAGCCTCTTATACATGGAAAGTTCCTTGCTGAGTTCATCATTGGTCTTTCTAAGGTGTAGGTTATCATCGGCCATCTTTTGCATTGCCTCTCTGCGTCCCTTCAGCTCTGCTGCGAGCACTTGCACAACCTCATCCTTGGCCACTGAAGGTAGCCTAGTAAGGACCTCAGTATTCATGCCTTGTGGGACACCTCCCAGGCAACTGGCACCTGCTGGACCATCCACTGCAGCTGTGTCTGAGATAGTAGGGTGGTGTGGAAAGGAGTGAAACTGTCCACTTAGTGTGTCTGCCATGGCACCCATTGGAGGTAGATCAAACTGGTGGGCCATGGTTTTATGTGCATGCTCATTTTGAAGCCCTCCTTCCATGTGAGGGGGAGGGGCAGTAGGAAGACCCTCTAGCTTGCTGTTACTGTTGTCATCAACCACGTGATGTCTTAATCCAACAGTAACTTGTGTCACACTTAACTGACCTTCATCTTCCATGGCTGTCGTGTTGTTCACTGGACCCCCCGTGTGGAGTGTGTCTGCGGGCCACTGGAGTGATTGTGAGCTGTTCTCTTCTCCACTGAGTGTACGAGAGGAAGCTGTGCTGCCTCTAAGTGAATGGCTGTCTGCTAAAATCCTCTGGTCCACCTGCACAGAAGGGGATGTGGCACGGGCAGCTAAGTCTCCTTGAGAATCACAGCGCTGCGGAGATGCATCTGTTGAAGATGGAGAGAATTTCAACCACGCCCTCCCTTTGTACCTCCCAAGGGAAAACCCCTCTGTGGCCGGTGCTGTGAGCACCAGCTGAACCTCACTCTGATTTGCAGCTACAACTCTCTTCAGCGCCTCCACCTTACTTCCACTGGTGACGTAGGCAGATGCGGGTAGGGAGGAGGGATGCTGGCCCTCCCCGCTAGTCAGAGGCAAGCTCACTAGCGTCTCCCCCTCTCCATACAACAAGTCAGGTTCTTGAATGTTTCGGTCAAACACAGACAGCGCCACGCGCACCTGCCTCCCAGAGCTTGAATGCGCATATGACTCCTCGGGCAGGGTGAATCTGAATGTAGGCAATTCTTGTAGATCGTCTGAGGAGAGCGCTCGAATGTAGACCGTGGAGACTTTGCTGGTATTGTCCACCGACAGTTGGGTTTCAAACCTGCCGACGTCTAGAAGCTTTAACTGAGTGATTCTTACTTCAAGCTCCATCACTCGTCGCCAATGCTCAGTGCAGCCTGTCTAGAATGTAGCAAAATTTTAAACTTCGTCCAGGAGGGCACATCGTCCATTTTACGGTCTTACGAAACCGTCAAAATGGCCTCCAACCTAAGAGCGCTCAGATTGATCTGCAGTAGGCCACGACTGGCGAGGAAGCTTCAGGCCCACAGCATCGCGAATGTCGCTGTGCGGGGTGACAGCAAAGTTGTAGAAAACACCACGAAGCCAGATGTGGCCTTCCCGAAGCACTTTATCAATCGGAACCCGCGGAGTTTGGAGCTTTTAGGTGTAGCGCCCAAACCCAAGGGCTTCGAGACAAGTAGACGTAGAGTGGACTATTATTACAGGTATTTAGACCGTTCACGTTTTCTCTGTGATATGAGTTGTTAGTGGTAATGCAACAGAGCTACATCTAACACTTGCAGACTGGTACTCGACACGTCAACGAGGCACGTGTCAGCCTACGTGGAGCATAACTCTGGTGTGAGGGTGGTGGGGGCATCCACAAAGGAGTTCTGCATTGCCCGTCACTTGCACAAGACGTGTGGTGTGTCAGCGGCTTACAACATTGGTCGGGTGTTGGGTCACCGTCTGTGTCAGGTTGGGCTTGTGAGGGTGATGTGGGAGGACCACTACTGGACCAGGAAGCACCAAAAGGTAGCACTGGGACACTGAGGCGGGGCACAGGAAGTTTACATGTAGGTAGTCTCACGTAGCCAGTCCGATTTCTGCTGTTTCTATTTGCATTTCCACCCATGAGTGTGTAACGGGAATGGAAACAGCAGAGAACGGGCTGACTACGCAAGACTAACGTGGGTGTGTCATGCATTTGGCAAGATGTGTGGGCATTTGTAATACAGATTATAACACTTCATGAGGTTGAGTGGGTGTTCTCACTTGCAGTGTGAGCGTCATGCATGCACTCCGTGGCCCCTCCTCCTAGGTTGTTGCATTCCTTAAGGGCATAAAGGAGGCATCCATTGTACTGAATGAACCCAGAGTGAAGAAGACCCTACCGTTAAAGCTACCATCACACAGAACATGGCAGTCCAAACAAGCACTGCTGTGATTCTCATGTGTACATGGGCATGTCTGTGTGGTATTCACTTGTGGTTATTGATAATATGCAACCATGGCTAGTGTCACTATATAAATACTAGTGCACACTTTCACTTTCATTTGTTCACAATCATTTCAATTATCTTATGTCCATTGAAGAAAGTAATAAAAGGGCAGATTAGTCAAATGGTTGCAGTAATTGGCATCTATAAGTGGATAATGGAAGCACTATGTGTTCAGATGACTCGCCGGACTTCGAAAAACCTCTTCAGGTAGTAGATCTGGCCGAATGTCATGCAAATGAGCAGGAAGCATTCAAATATGGCCCACCACACCACTCTGGAATTGGTGTTGTCGTTGACTGCAGGGGGAGGTAGGACAGTCAGTCACCAGGTGTCAAAGGCTCTTGGGAACGCCAAACTACAGCGAAACCACACTATAAAGGACACTCTGAATAAAGGGCACCTCTCTAATGAGGACACTGTCCACGGTCCCATCCACAGAGCTGTGTACAAATCTACCTCTGAATTAGGGACACCTCTCAATACAGGACAGCCAGCTGTTTCCCGATAGTGGCGATTATAGAGAGGTTCCACTGTATTTGTTGTACATTTACATACGTACTTTCTCAGACCATTCACGGTCTGACTCTTCCTCTTGGTCATACAAAGCTCACACTACCTGCCACTACTCACTCATGCGGTGTACTCTCTCTCGAACTTCCATGTACTCTTGTTCGTGTTTGATGGAGGAGAGTCCACCAAACAGCTCTGCAATCATCTCCTCAAGCTTGCTCTGATGAGCTGCAAATAGACACACATACATACACACATCAGGACATGCTACTTTCCAATATGGCTGAAAGTTGATGACTGAATGAACTACATAGTCTTGCATAGCCACACGCACACACGCATGCACACACACACACCGTCAGAATCCTGTGCTGTCTCTGACAGATCAAACCCAAACATCACTGTCTTTGGGGTCATGGAGGACATCTGGTTACCAAAGCAATACTTGTACACGCCGTTCATGTGGGCAGCAAAAGCGTACTTGCCACTGCTCTCCCTCTCCCCAGAGTAAATAACCTTGTTGTCCGGACCAGTCACCTTGGTGTGTGTGTGGGGGGGGGGGGGGGGCAACAGTATGAGTGTCTGAATACTGTGATCATGGGGCTCCCCCCACGCCAGCATCGCCGGAGAAAGCATAAGAGCATACATACATGTGATTGGACTGCATGAAAGCTACTTAATCCACATAAGAATTTCCCTCACTTTAACATCAATGTCCAGGAAGCCTCCTTCAATGACTTCAAACATGAGACCCAACTTGCTGCCCTGTTGTGCTCTTTCAAAAAAGCATTCCTCTTCGTGAGGTTCAATAATGGCAAAGAACCCCAACCCTCTACCCAGGAGAGCACAGAAGAGAAAGAGACGGATTTTCTGTAGAACGGCCATTTTGTTTCAACCGCTAAAACGAGTTGATTACAGGATCTTCCCTTTTCAGCTCACTCGGTAGAGTCGGTATCGAGAGCGAGCGAGGATGTCCGCCAGTCCAGGACTTCAGATGAAGCACTCTGTGCCCAACAAAAAGGGAGAAACAGATGAACTGAGGTGCGCGTGTTGCTGCTAAGGTGGACAGGTGCAGGCCCAATTCTGTAATCCCCACACGTACACTGATTGATTTGCTGCATTTGCTCTGGATGGGGTGTGCAGGTTGCTACTTAGAGCGCCAGAGAACTTAAAAGACCCAAAGCGATACCTTCAAGCCGTTCAGAAGGTCATTGCATACATGACGATTGGAGTGGATGTCTCAAAACTCTTTAGTGACATGATAATGGTGAGTGAATGCATAGAACTAAACAACATATGGTGAAGGGGAGGACACAGACTGTCACGTGACTTGCACGTGTATATCACATGATTGGAATATTTATCTGCAGGCAGGGGCCACTCAGAACCTGGTCCAGAAGAAGCTGGTGTATCACTACATCTGCAGCTATGCAGAGTCCCACGCTGACCTTGCCCTCCTCACCATCAACACACTGATGAAGGACAGCCAGGACCCCAACCCTGTGGTACGAGGGCTGGCGCTCAGGAGCATGTGCGCCTTGAGGTGAGTGGGAGGGAGGGGCTAGGAGGGGAGGGAAAAGGAAGGAGGGGAGGAAAGGGTGGGGAGGGAGGGGAGAGGAGAGAGGTTGTAGCTGCTAATCTTCACTGAAAATAGATTTACTGTAAATGTTTTGTTGAAATCTGTTTATAAAGGTAATGGTGATGCTGACATGTAAAGGGGTTGGTTGCCATTGTTCAGTGGGTCTTTCTCCACCTGTCCACCACCACATTGCCCTGTGACTGTCTGACTGCGGCTCCTATGCTGCAGGATCCCCAACCTGATGGACTACATCCGTGAGCCACTGAAGGCTGGACTGCAGGACCGCAGCCCGTATGTCAGGCGGACAGCAGTGATGGGCTGCGTGAAGTTGTTCTACTTTGCACCAGAATTCATCAAGAGTAAGTGCCAGCACTGTTCATTTGTGCCTCCTTCTTGGAACGTAAGGGTGACTGGCCATTAGTGTTGAAGCTGATTTTTTGCTGTGAGTGATACTCTCTCTCTCTCTCTCTCTCTCTCTCTCCCTTTCTTTCTCTGTGTGCTGATGTGTGTATGTGTGTGTATGTGTGTGTGTGTGTGTTCTGTGAAGGTTTGAACCTCACTGATATTCTGTACCGGATGCTAAGGGACAAGGATCCGCTGGTGAGGAGGGACAGAGTGCAGGGCGGGGGTGCTTAAGTGGGTCTTTCTTGTTAATTAAGTTTTGCATGAGTTGTTGTGTTAACAAGATGCTTGTGTGCTGCAGGTTGTGTGTAACTGTATCTCAGCACTGAATGAGATCCTGGCCGGAGAGGGGGGGATCGTTCTCAACAGGAGCATCAGTCACTACCTCATCAACCGGTGTGTGTGCCTGTCTGTTTGTCCATCTGTCCATCTGTCCATACACCAACTGATTGTGGAGTGTGTGTGTGTGTGTGTGTGTGTGTGTGTGTGTGTGTGTGTGTGTGTGTGTGTGTGTGTGTGTGTGTGTGTGTGTGTGTGTGTGTGTGTGTGTGTGTGTGTGTATGTGTGTGTGTGTGTGTGTGTGTCTGCAACCATGTGTGCGAGCTTGCTATCTTCTAGCCCCTTCC
>OX465047.1:5779161-5849161 GCA_949841015.1 Aplysina aerophoba | reverse complement strand
GTGGGTCACCTGTAGGACTTTCCACGTCCGCTGTTCCATTGGATGCAGCTGTTTATCACACCCTGCACTGTTTGATCCCCACTCCCAATCTGCAGTAATGAAATGAAACTGGAACTGGCTGTGGTGCCCACCCCGGATGAACTCACCAGGACTATGCAGGAGAGGAGTGTGTTTACCATGGCGTCCAGCCCACCTGACCATCCAGTGATGAAATTCTACTTCTATGCACAGCACGTGAGTGGCTCCTTCAACGGAGACATGTCTCAGTGTGTTTAGTGACACTGTGCTGATACTCCTCCCTCCCCCTCCCCCTCCTCCAGGCATCTACCCCCCACTACCTCTTGGTAGAGTCTGCGATAGACAAGGCATCACAACTGATGACAGTGTCTTTGAAGTGCGAGGAGCCAGACCATGTGGAGCCGTTCATGCGGTACTTCAGGGAGTCGCTGATTGGCCGGTGGATGGTAGCAGACAACCTGGACCTCTTGTAGGTCAACTTGTAACCAGTTGCTGCCAATGTCTTTTTGTTTTCTCAGACTACACGTGTGTGCCTAAGTCGCTAACATGAGACGATTAAGCCATAAATGAACCATAAATGGTTCTTTTCACGAAAAACAGGTAATTTTATTTGAATTTTGTAATTGAGTGATTCTGTACTGCGTATTTTGAAATCACTGAGAACACACAGAGCAGTCAACACAACCCAGCAAGTAGGACAAGTAACAGGTCCTAATATAGTCGGTCTGGGAGGGGGTGAGTGGCAGCTAACATTCTATTCCACATTTGAAGAATATCTATTTGGCTATGGTAAGTAGAGGTGTTTACGCTCCTCTGGTGTGGGGTAAGTGAGTGGGGTGTGTGTGGTTGTGTAGAAGTCATTGATGAATGTCAGTCAGAGGCAAGATATGCCACAACTTGAGAATTGGTAGATAGTAGTCAAGTGCAGCTCTAGCAAGCCACACAGGAAGGACGTGAGCACCTTAGGTTCCACCGACCACTCCCAAGCCAATGCAGTAGCCCTTAGCGGGTTCCACTGACCACTCCCAAGCCAATGCAGTAGCCCTTAGCGGGTTCCACCGACCACTCCCAAGCCAATGCAGTAGCCCTTAGCGGGTTCCACCGACCACTCCCAAGCCAATGCAGTAGCCCTTAGCGGGTTCCACCGACCACTCCCAAGCCAATGCAGTAGCCCTTAGCGGGTTCCACCGACCACTCCCAAGCCAATGCAGTAGCCCTTAGCGGGTTCCACCGACCACTCCCAAGCCAATGCAATGCAGTAGCCCTTAGCGGGTTCCACCGACCACTCCCAAGCCAATGCAGTAGCCCTTAGCGGGTTCCACCGACCACTCCCAAGCCAATGCAGTAGCCCTTAGCGGGTTCCACCGACCACTCCCAAGCCAATGCAGTAGCCCTTAGCGGGTTCCACCGACCACTCCCAAGCCAATGCAGTAGCCCTTAGCGGGTTCCACCGACCACTCCCAAGCCAATGCAGTAGCCCTTAGCGGGTTCCACCGACCACTCCCAAGCCAATGCAGTAGCCCTTAGCGGGTTCCACCGACCACTCCCAAGCCAATGCAGTAGCCCTTAGCGGGTTCCACCGACCACTCCCAAGCCAATGCAGTAGCCCTTAGCGGGTTCCACCGACCACTCCCAAGCCAATGCAGTATCCCTTAGCGGGTTCCACCGACCACTCCCGAGCCAATGCAGTAGCCCTTAGCGGGTTCCACCGACCACTCCCGAGCCAATGCAGTAGCCCTTAGCGGGTTCCACCGACCACTCCCGAGCCAATGCAGTAGCCCTTAGCGGGTTCCACCGACCACTCCCGAGCCAATGCAGTAGCCCTTAGCGGGTTCCACTGACCACTCTCGAGCCAATGCAGTAGCCCTTAGCGGGTTCCACTGACCACTCCCAAGCCAATGCAGTAGCCCTTAGCGGGTTCCACTGACCACTCCCAAGCCAATGCAGTAGCCCTTAGCGGGTTCCACTGACCACTCCCAAGCCAATGCAGTATCCCTTAGCGGGTTCCACTGACCACTCCCAAGCCAATGCAGTAGCCCTTAGCGGGTTCCACTGACCACTCCCAGGCCTTGTTGCTACATGACCGATGTCACCCGTTTTATTGGCAGATGTGCAAATTACAGTGTGGACCCTACAATGTTGCCATTGGCAACCTGTTATACCTGTTGAGAAGTGATTCCTAGTGTTGTGTGTATAGTTGTGGCACTTTTGAATGACATCACATGACCACACACCTAGCAGTGCTAGGCATGTACATACCAATGTGACTTCACCTGTCCATTCTGCGCTTGAATTACTTACTAGGATACATTAGTCACACTGAGATAATAAAGAGTTGGCATGAGGCTATGTTATGCATGGCGTATGATGCTCTGATCTCTATTTACTGCACACCACGCAAGTGAGTTCCTTTTCACTGCTGTAAGGCAGACAGGGTATCACCCCGCAGTCCACCTCCACGCGATACACATCTGCTGAATTGGGCGTGTGGCCTTCACTTCCTTCTAGCGTAGTGGCATTACTGTCTACACAGATGAAGGTGGAGGTATGGAGGTCTTCACGCCCTGCCATCAGGTATCCAAAGTACTCTGTTGTCCACCCTTCTGGGCAGTCTACTGTTCCAGGAATCATGAGAATCATTGGCCTCTCTGTGCTGCAGACAGCACAGGGAGCGTTGTACTCATCCAAGCCACGAGTCTGGTATTCCACTGGACCTAGTTTGGGATTGAGACTCCCAGTACCAGGGATGAACTGAAGGTAGCGTGGTTGCCGTGGAAGACAGAGGTGGTTAGCCCCTCCCCCCTTGGTGTGGTAGAACGACCCGGCTGCATAGCCATTGTACACCTCCACAGTCCCCTTCAAGCTCGGGCAAGTGGTGTGCCCCCAACGAGTGTACACAGAACCACCAGTGGCCTCCGGCACAAGGCCAGGCAGACTGGGTAAGCCTGGGTCCCCTTTCATGCCCTGTGGACCCGGCAAACCGTCTCTTCCAGATTCCCCAGGTGGTCCTGGGACACCTGGTATTCCATTGTTTCCTGGAGGTCCAGGTCTTCCAAACTCCCCAGGACGCCCAATTGGACCGACTGGACCAGGTTCACCGGCTGAGCCCCGATCACCCTTACTGCCCTTTGGTCCTGGGGGTCCTGGAGGACATGTGCAGTTGCTTGGTACACCCGGGGGTCCTGGAGTCTGTCCTGCAGAGTGCAAGCAGTTGGGGGCCCTAATGTGGAGTACACCCTTAACTCTGGATCTCTCTACAGTAGCTACATGCGGTGGTGCTCCAGTGCAATGTGCACTTGCTGGTTTGCCGCCAGCACCACTCACCTTGAGTCAGCTGTACCAGAGCACTGGTGATCAGAAGAAGTAAGGCAGCTGTGGCCATGCTCACATGGAACTGTGTCTTAGTTTCGTGCCCTCAGTTTGTCTGCCCAACTGGCAGCACGACAGTAGTTCACCAGACTAGCCAGCTCTCAGTACGAATGAAGTGAGGGCTTCTCACAGTAGATATAGGAGCTTGAGATGATGTCATGGCATACCACACCAAAGCCATCATTGGATATGCCCATTGGCTACATCCTGAACAACTGAGTGAAGTCACTCAACTAGCTAACTAGGGACCGATTATGCCGTGACAGTCTTAGAATTATGTTAGTGCATTTCACTTTGCAGGTTAGCTGAGCTGCATACGCATCCGATCCTAGTACCTCGCTCTCCTTCCGTAGAGAACGTTAAAACGTCATTCCGAACAGCAAAAAGTGCTCAAGTCGTTGAAGTAATGCCGGTGGTGACCTGTACATCGCAGTCACAGAAACGCTTTGTTGTGATTGTGTACATCTGAGTGTGTGTGTGTCATGGTGTGTGTGTGTGTGTGTGTGTGTGTGTGTGTGTGTGTGTGTGTGTGTGTGTGTGTGTGTGTTTGTGTGTACGTGTGTGTTTTGCAGTTTTAATTTAATCTATTAAGTAATATTATACGTATATTAATTATGTAATTGCAATTGCTCATAATATTTGTACATGGTTGAATTTAATAGTTTTGGTAAGGTCAGTGGTTCTTACAATTACACAATATATAATATTATATATTAATTATGTAATTTCAATTGCTAATAATATTGTTCATACATAGTTGAATTTAATATCAGGGTTTTGGTAAAGGTCAGTAGTTCAAGTCAATGCAATTGTAAATTTATGTTTAAATACTTGTAAGCGGTGATTACACAATACTGTTCTCATTGCCTATGTGCTTGTTTGGTGTCTGCCCTCATCCCAATCCGTGCACACATTGTCCCATCCTCGTGTAGAGATCCTTCGTAACTACGAGAGTATGCTGGAGGTCATCCTGCCGTCACTGCCAACCACTGCGGCCGGCATGTCGGCTCCTGAGGGGAGAGCAGCCTTTGTGTGGATACTGGGAGAGTATGGGGATGTGAGTGTGGAAGGGAGGGGTGTGAGGGTGAGAGTGAGGTGTGATGGAGGGACGAATGAAAGTAGAGATGTTGAAGTGTTCAAGGAAGAAGGGTATTTATGTCCCTAGGCATACTGGAGGTCAGTAGAGCTGCTGTACGTGCTCCCTTTGAGGGTGCCCCGCCCCTGCCCCTCCCTCAGATCATCCCAAACAGCCCATATGTGTTGGAGGAGCTGGTGACTACGGTGGCCGATGAGTCCTCTCTGGTGAAGCTCCACCTCCTGACAGCAGTGATGAAGCTGTTCTTCAAGCGGCCCCCCGAGTGTCAGGAGATGTTGGGCCGGCTACTGGAGTATGCAGTGGGTCAGTGACAAGGGGAGCACCCTCAGAGGTCTAATGTGTGGTGTGTGTACCCCAGTTTCATTCACTGGTCTGTCCTCATTTCCATTCCTGATGTGTCTGTTCCCAATTCCATTCCCAGATGAAGAAACTGATATGGATGTCCATGATCGAGGAATGCTGTACTATCGCTTGCTCAAGCATGATGTAGCGGAGGTGGGTTTTATGTTTCCGTGACAACCCTCTCAATGCTGCTTTGTGGTGGTCAGCCGTTGACACCGTTGTACTGTTGTCGTGAACTGCAGGCCAAGAGGGTGGTGTGTGGTACTTCGCCACGACAAGTCACTGAGGGGAACAGGGTGCTTCCTAGGGTGTGTGGGTGTGCGTACGTGTGCACGTGTGTGTCCGTGGGTGGGTGTGTATGTAGTGTGTACATTTGTGTGTGTGTGTGTGGGTGTGCGTGTGTTGAGTTGTGGGGGTATCCCCTCCCTCACTGTCACCTGGCTCCCAATGACCGTGCAGCTGGGCCTGTTCAAGGAGTTCAACACTCTGTCTGTGATGTACGAGGACCTCTCTGAGAACTTCATTGAACAGAAGCCCCCCTACAGTGTGGTCAAGGACTCTGCACCTGATGGCTCGCTTAAAGCAGGTGCAGTGACCTAGTGTCTCACCTTCATCTTGAGTCGAGTTGTTACGTTCCCTTCTGCTTTCTTCTGTGAACTTGCAACATGTTGTCCTCCTCTTGCAACATGCTGTCCACCTCTTGCATCATGCTGTCCTCCTCTTGCATCATGCTGTCCACCTCTTGCATCATGCTGTCCTCCTCTTGCATCATGCTGTTCTCCTCTTGCAACATGCTGTCCTCCTCTTACAACATGCTGTTCTCCTCTTGCGACATGCTGTCCTCCTCTTGCGACATGCTATCCTCTTCTTGCAACATGCTGTCCTCCTCTTGCGACATGGGATACTCATGATGTTCTCTCTTAGAGCTGACATTTGACACCGGTCGATTTGCTCCCGAGAGCTACTCCTCCAGCCTTGGTGAGCCAGGGACCCCCGGGTCACAGCACAGGGAGGCCGAGGAGAGCGAACAGGTGGCTGGAGTACCCATTGCTGACCTCCTGGTGAGACCAGTGCAGGAGACCTGGCCGATTGTGGCACTGCTGCCCCCACATGACCTTTGATCTTCATGAGATCTGCGTACCCTCCTCTCCCCCAGGGTGACTTGGACTTCTCAGCTACCGCACCTGTACCGGCAGAGGAAAGGAAACTAGCCCTCTCGCTCAGCACGGCTGCAAGCTTGAGTTCTGCTGACTTTGAGAAAAAGTGGTTTGGTCTGCGGCTGAGGTGGGTCACATGTAGGACTTTCCACGTCCGCTGTTCCATTGGATGCAGCTGTTTATCACACCCTGCACTGTTTGATCCCCACTCCCAATCTGCAGTGATGAAATGAAACTGGAACTGGCTGTGGTGCCCACCCCGGATGAACTCACCAGGACTATGCAGGAGAGGAGTGTGTTTACCATGGCGTCCAGCCCACCTGACCATCCAGTGATGAAATTCTACTTCTATGCACAGCATGTGGGTGGCTCCTTCAACGGAGACATGTCTCAGTGTGTTTAGTGACACTGTGCTGATCCTCCTCCCTCCCCCTCCCCCTCCTCCAGGCATCTACCCCCCACTACCTCTTGGTAGAGTCTGCGATAGACAAGGCATCACAACTGATGACAGTGTCTTTGAAGTGCGAGGAGCCAGACCATGTGGAGCCGTTCATGCGGTACTTCAGGGAGTCGCTGATTGGCCGGTGGATGGTAGCAGACAACCTGGACCTCTTGTAGGTCAACTTGTAACCAGTTGTTGCCAATGTCTTTTGTTTTCTCAGACTACACGTGTGTGCCTAAGTCGCTAACATGAGACGATTAAGCCATAAATGAACCATAAAAATTAATGGTTCTTTTCACGAAAAACAGGTAATTTTATTTGAATTTTGTAATTGAGTGATTCTGTACTGCGTATTTTGAAATCACTGAGAACACACAGAGCAGTCAACACAACCCAGCAAGTAGGACAAGTAACAGGTCCTAATATAGTCAGTCTGGGAGGGGGTGAGTGGCAGCTAACATTCTATTCCACATTTGAAGAATATCTATTTGGCTATGGTAAGTAGAGGTGTTTACGCTCCTCTGGTGTGGGGTGAGTGAGTGGGGTGTGTGTGGTTGTGTAGAAGTCATTGATGAATGTCAGTCAGAGGCAAGATATGCCACAACTTGATAATTGCTAGATAGTAGTCAAGTGCAGCTCTAGCAAGCCACACAGGAAGGACGTGAGCACCTTAGCAGGTTCCACTGACCACTCCCAAGCCAATGCAGTAGCCCTTAGCGGGTTCCACTGACCACTCCCAAGCCAATGCAGTAGCCCTTAGCGGGTTCCACTGACCACTCCCAAGCCAATGCAGTAGCCCTTAGCGGGTTCCACTGACCACTCCCAAGCCAATGCAGTAGCCCTTAGCGGGTTCCACTGACCACTCCCAAGTCAATGCAGTAGCCCTTAGACTGACTTACAAGGCTTGTGCCTGTCCAGTGGCCTTGTTGCTACATGACCGATGTCACCCGTTTTATTGGCAGATGTGCAAATTACAGTGTGGACCCTACAATGTTGCCATTGGCAACCTGTTATATCTGTTGAGAAGTGATTCCTAGTGTTGTGTATAGTTGTGGCACTTTTGAATGACATCACATGACCACACACCCTAGCAGTGCAATCTGGCAGGCTGCTAGGCATGTACATACCAATGTGACTTCACCTGTCCATTCTGCGCTTGAATTACTTACTAGGAAACATACCAGTGGAACTGCACTGATTCAATTAAATAGGCTGAGGCATATTATGCACAAAGTCATACATTGTATGCATGCACACATACACGCATTCAACACGTTTGTGTGCATATACATTAGTCACACTGAGATAATGAAGAGTTGGCATGAGGCTGTGTTATGCATGGCGTACGATGCTGCTCTGGTCTCTATTTACTGCACACCACACAAGTGAGTTCCTTTTCACTGCTGTAAGGCGGACAGGGTATCACCCCGCAGTCCACCTCCACTCGATACACATCTGCTGAATTGGGCGTGTGGCCTTCACTTCCTTCCAGCGTAGTGGCATTACTGTCTACACAGATGAAGGTGGAGGTATGGAGGTCTTCACGCCCTGCCATCAAGTATCCAAAGTACTCTGTTGTCCACCCTTCTGGGCAGTCTACTGTTCCAGGAATCATGAGAATCATTGGCCTCTCTGTGCTGCAGACGGCACAGGGAGCGTTGTACTCATCCAAGCCACGAGTCTGGTATTCCACTGGACCTAGTTTTGGATTGAGACTCCCAATACCAGGGATGAACTGAAGGTAGCGTGGTCGCCGTGGAAGACAGAGGTGGTTAGCCCCTCCCCCCTTGGTGTGGTAGAACGACCCGGCTGCATAGCCATTGTACACCTCCACAGTCCCCTCCAAGCTAGGGCAAGTGGTGTGCCCCCAACGAGTGTACACAGAACCACCAGTGGCCTCTGGCACAAGGCCAGGCAGACTGGGTGAACCTGGGTCCCCTTTCAAGCCCTTTGGACCCGGAAAACCGTCTCTTCCAGATTCCCCAGGTGGTCCTGGGACACCTGGTATTCCATTGTTTCCTGGAGGTCCAGGTCTTCCAAACTCCCCAGGACGCCCAATTGGACCGACTGGACCAGGTTCACCGGCTGAGCCCCGATCACCCTTACTGCCCTTTGGTCCTGGGGGTCCTGGAGGACATGTGCAGTTGCTTGGTACACCCGGGGGTCCTGGAGTCTGTCCTGCAGAGTGCAAGCAGTTGGGGGCCCTAATGTGGAGTACACCCTTAACTCTGGATCTCTCTACAGTAGCTACATGCGGTGGTGCTCCAGTGCAATGTGCACTTGCTGGTTTGCCGCCAGCACCACTCACCTTGAGTCAGCTGTACCAGAGCACTGGTGATCAGAAGAAGTAAGGCAGCTGTGGCCATGCTCACATGGAACTGTGTCTTAGGTTCGTGCCCTCAGTTTGTCTGCCCAACTGGCAGCACGACAGTAGTTCACCGGACTAGCCAGCTCTCAGTACGAATGAAGTGAGGGCTTCTCACAGTAGCTATAGGAGCTTGAGATGATGTCATGGCATACCACACCAAAGCCATCATTGGATATGCCCATTGGCTACATCCTGAACAACTGAGTGAAGTCACTCAACTAGCTAACTAGGGACCGATTATGCCGTGACAGTCTTAGATTTATGTTAGTGCATTTCACTTTGCAGGTTAGCTGAGCTGCATACGCATCCGATCCTAGTACCTCGCTCTCCTTCCGTAGAGAACGTTAAAACGTCATTCCGAACAGCAAAAAGTGCTCAAGTCGTTGAAGTAATGCCGGTGGTGACCTGTACATCGCAGTCACAGAAACGCTTTGTTGTGATTGTGTGCATCTGAGTGTGTGTGTGTCATGGTGTGTGTGTGTGTGTGTGTGTGTGTGTGTGTGTGTGTGTGTGTGTGTGTGTGTGTGTGTGTGTGTGTTTGTGTGTACGTGTGTGTTTTGCAGTTTTAATTTAATCTATTAAGTAATATTATACGTATATTAATTATGTAATTGCAATTGCTCATAATATTTGTACATGGTTGAATTTAATAGTTTTGGTAAGGTCAGTGGTTCTTACAATTACACAATATATAATATTATATATTAATTATGTAATTTCAATTGCTAATAATATTGTTCATACATAGTTGAATTTAATATCAGGGTTTTGGTAAAGGTCAGTAGTTCAAGTCAATGCAATTGTAAATTTATGTTTAAATACTTGTAAGCGGTGATTACACAATACTGTTCTCATTGCCTATGTGCTTGTTTGGTGTCTGCCCTCATCCCAATCCGTGCACACATTGTCCCATCCTCGTGTAGAGATCCTTCGTAACTACGAGAGTATGCTGGAGGTCATCCTGCCGTCACTGCCAACCACTGCGGCCGGCATGTCGGCTCCTGAGGGGAGAGCAGCCTTTGTGTGGATACTGGGAGAGTATGGGGATGTGAGTGTGGAAGGGAGGGGTGTGAGGGTGAGAGTGAGGTGTGATGGAGGGACGAATGAAAGTAGAGATGTTGAAGTGTTCAAGGAAGAAGGGTATTTATGTCCCTAGGCATACTGGAGGTCAGTAGAGCTGCTGTACGTGCTCCCTTTGAGGGTGCCCCGCCCCTGCCCCTCCCTCAGATCATCCCAAACAGCCCATATGTGTTGGAGGAGCTGGTGACTACGGTGGCCGATGAGTCCTCTCTGGTGAAGCTCCACCTCCTGACAGCAGTGATGAAGCTGTTCTTCAAGCGGCCCCCCGAGTGTCAGGAGATGTTGGGCCGGCTACTGGAGTATGCAGTGGGTCAGTGACAAGGGGAGCACCCTCAGAGGTCTAATGTGTGGTGTGTGTACCCCAGTTTCATTCACTGGTCTGTCCTCATTTCCATTCCTGATGTGTCTGTTCCCAATTCCATTCCCAGATGAAGAAACTGATATGGATGTCCATGATCGAGGAATGCTGTACTATCGCTTGCTCAAGCATGATGTAGCGGAGGTGGGTGTTATGTTTCCGTGACAACCCTCTCAATGCTGCTTTGTCGTGGTCAGCCGTTGACACCGTTGTAATGTTGTCGTGAACTGCAGGCCAAGAGGGTGGTGTGTGGTACTTCACCACGACAAGTCACTGAGGGGAACAGGGTACTTCCTAGGGTGTGTGGGTGTGCGTACGTGTGTACGTGGGTGTCCGTGGGTGTGGGTGCATGTAGTGTCTACAGTTGTGTGGGTGGGTGTGCGCGCGTGTGTGTGTGTTGAGTTGTGGGGGTATCCCCTCCCTCACTGTCACCTGGCTGCCAATGACGTGCAGCTGGGCCTGTTCAAGGAGTTCAACACTCTGTCTGTGATGTACGAGGACCTCTCTGAGAACTTCATTGAACAGAAGCCCCCCTACAGTGTGGTCAAGGACTCTGCACCTGATGGCTCGCTTAAAGCAGGTGCAGTGACCTAGTGTCTCACCTTCATCTTGAGTCGAGTTGTACGTTCCCTTCTGCTTTCTTCTGTGAACTTGCGACGTGTTGTCCTCCTCTTGCAACATGCTGTCCACCTCTTGCATCATGCCATCCTCCTCTTGCATCATGCTGTTCTCCTCTTGCAACATGCTGTCCTCCTCTTGCAACATGCTGTCCTCCTCTTGCGACATGGTATACTCATGATGTTCTCCCTTAGAGCTGACATTTGATACCGGTCGCTTTGCTCCCGAGAGCTACTCCTCCAGCCTTGGTAAGCCAGGGACCCCCGGGTCACAGCACAGGGAGGCTGAGGAGAGTGAACAGTTGGCTGGAGTACCCATTGCTGACCTCCTGGTGAGACCAGTGCAGGAGACCTGGCCGATTGTGGCACTCCTGCCCCCACATGACCTTTAACATTTGTGGGATCTGCTGTGTACCCTCCTCTCCCCCAGGGTGACTTGGACTTCTCAGCTACCGCACCTGTACCAGCAGAGGAAAGGAAACCAGCCCTCTCGCTCAGCACGGCTGCAAACTTGAGTTCTGCTGACTTTGAGAAGAAGTGGTTTGGTCTGCGGCTGAGGTGGGTCACCTGTAGGACTTTCTACGTCTGCTGTTCCATTGGATGCAGCTGTTTATCACACCCTGCACTGTTTGATCCCCCACTCCCAATCTGCAGTGATGAAATGAAACTGGAACTGGCTGTGGTGCCCACCCCGGATGAGCTCACCAGGACTATGCAGGAGAGGAGTGTGTTTACCATGGCGTCCAGCCCACCTGACCATCCAGTGATGAAATTCTACTTCTATGCACAGCATGTGGGTGGCTCCTTCAACGAAGACATGTCTCAGTGTGTTTAGTGACACTGTGCTGATCCTCCTCCCTCCCCCTCCCTCCCTCTCCCTCCCTCTCCCTCCTTCTCCCTCCCTCTCCCTCCCTCTCCCTCCCCCTCCCCCTCCCCCAGGCATCCACCCCCACTACCTCTTGGTAGAGTCTGCAATGGACAAGGCATCACAACTGATGACAGTGTCTTTGAAGTGCGAGGAGCCAGACCATGTGGAACCGTTCATGCGGTACTTCAGGGAGTCGCTGATTGGCCGGTGGACAGCCTGGACCTCTTGTAGGTCAACTTGTAACCAGTTGCTGCCAATGTCTTTTGTTTTCTCAGACTACACGTGTGTGCCTAAGTCGCTAACATGAGACGATTAAGCCATAAATGAACCATAAATGGTTCTTTTCACGAAAAACAGGTAATTTTATTTGAATTTTGTAATTGAGTGATTCTGTACTGCGTATTTTGAAATCACTGAGAACACACAGAGCAGTCAACACAACCCAGCAAGTAGGACAAGTAACAGGTCCTAATATAGTCAGTCTGGGAGGGGGTGAGTGGCAGCTAACATTCTATTCCACATTTGAAGAATATCTATTTGGCTATGGTAAGTAGAGGTGTTTACGCTCCTCTGGTGTGGGGTAAGTGAGTGGGGTGTGTGTGGTTGTGTAGAAGTCATTGATGAATGTCAGTCAGAGGCAAGATATGCCACATCTTGAGAATTGGTAGATAGTAGTCAAGTGCAGCTCTAGCAAGCCACACAGGAAGGACGTGAGCACCTTAGCAGGTTCCACTGACCACTCCCAAGCCAATGCAGTAGCCCTTAGCGGGTTCCACCGACCACTCCCAAGCCAATGCAGTAGCCCTTAGCGGGTTCCACCGACCACTCCCAAGCCAATGCAGTAGCCCTTAGCGGGTTCCACCGACCACTCCCAAGCCAATGCAGTAGCCCTTAGCGGGTTCCACCGACCACTCCCAAGCCAATGCAGTAGCCCTTAGTGGGTTCCACTGACCACTCCCAAGCCAATGTAGTAGCCCTTAGCAGGTTCCACCGACCACTCCCAAGCCAATGCAGTAGCCCTTAGCAGGTTCCACTGACCACTCCCAAGCCAATGCAGTAGCCCTTAGCGGGTTCCACCGACCACTCCCAAGCCAATGCAGTAGCCCTTAGCGGGTTCCACCGACCACTCCCAAGCCAATGCAGTAGCCCTTAGCAGGTTCCACTGACCACTCCCAAGCCAATGCAGTAGCCCTTAGCGGGTTCCACCGACCACTCCCAAGCCAATGCAGTAGCCCTTAGCGGGTTCCACCGACCACTCCCAAGCCAATGCAGTAGCCCTTAGCGGGTTCCACCGACCACTCCCAAGCCAATGCAGTAGCCCTTAGCGGGTTCCACTGACCACTCCCAAGCCAATGCAGTAGCCCTTAGCGGGTTCCACTGACCACTCCCAAGCCAATGCAGTAGCCCTTAGCGGGTTCCACTGACCACTCCCAAGCCAATGCAGTAGCCCTTAGCGGGTTCCACTGACCACTCCCAAGCCAATGCAGTAGCCCTTAGCGGGTTCCACTGACCACTCCCAAGCCAATGCAGTAGCCCTTAGCGGGTTCCACTGACCACTCCCAAGCCAATGCAGTAGCCCTTAGCGGGTTCCACTGACCACTCCCAAGCCAATGCAGTAGCCCTTAGCGGGTTCCACTGACCACTCCCAAGCCAATGCAGTAGCCCTTAGCGGGTTCCACTGACCACTCCCAAGCCAATGCAGTAGCCCTTAGCGGGTTCCACTGACCACTCCCAAGCCAATGCAGTAGCCCTTAGACTGACTTACAAGGCTTGTGCCTGTCCAGTGGCCTTGTTGCTACATGACCGATGTCATCCGTTTTATTGGCAGATGTGCAAATTACAGTGTGGCCCCAGCCATATTGCCATGGCAACCTTTCATACCTGTTGAAAAGTGATTCCTAGTGTTGTGTGTATAGTTGTGGCACTTTTGAATGACATCACATGACCACACACCCTAGCAGTGCAATCTGGCAGGCTGCTAGGCGTACATACCAATGTGACTTCACCTGTCCATTCTGCGAAACATACCAGTGGAACTGCGCTGATTCAATTAAATAGGCTGAGGCATATTATGCACAAAGTCATACATTGTATGCATGCACACATACACGCATTCAACACGTTTGTGTGCATATACATTAGTCACACTGAGATAATGAAGAGTTGGCATGAGGCTATGTTATGCATGGCGTACGATGCTGCTCTGGTCTCTATTTACTGCACACCACACAAGTGAGTTCCTTTTCACTGCTGTAAGGCGGACAGGGTATCACCCCGCAGTCCACCTCCACGCGATACACATCTGCTGAATTGGGTGTGTGGCCTTCACTTCCTTCCAGCGTAGTGGCATTACTGTCTACACAGATGAAGGTGGAGGTATGGAGGTCTTCACGCCCTGCCATCAGGTATCCAAAGTACTCTGTTGTCCACCCTTCTGGGCAGTCTACTGTTCCAGGAATCATGAGAATCATTGGCCTCTCTGTGCTGCAGACGGCACAGGGAGCGTTGTACTCATCCAAGCCACGAGTCTGGTATTCCACTGGACCTAGTTTTGGATTGAGACTCCCAGTACCAGGGATGAACTGAAGGTAGCGTGGTCGCCGTGGAAGACAGAGGTGGTTAGCCCCTCCCCCCTTGGTGTGGTAGAACGACCCGGCTGCATAGCCATTGTACACCTCCACAGTCCCCTCCAAGCTAGGGCAAGTGGTGCGCCCCCAACGAGTGTACACAGAACCACCAGTGGCCTCCGGCACAAGGCCAGGCAGACTGGGTAAGCCTGGGTCCCCTTTCATGCCCTTTGGACCCAGCAAACCGTCTCTTCCAGATTGCCCAGGTGGTCCTGGGTCACCTGATATTCCCGGCTCCCCATCGATTCCTGGAGGTCCAGGTATTCCAGAATCCCCAGGAGGCCCAATTGGACCGACTGGACCAGGTTCACCGGCTGAGCCCCGATCACCCTTACTGCCCTTTGGTCCTGGGGGTCCTGGAGGACATGTGCAGTTGCTTGGTACACCCGGGGGTCCTGGAGTCTGTCCTGCAGAGTGCAAGCAGTTGGAGGCCCTAATGTGGAGTACACCCTTAACTCTGGATCTCTCTACAGTAGCTACATGCGGTGGTGCTCCAGTGCAATGTGCACTTGCTGGTTTGCCGCCAGCACCACTCACCTTGAGTCAGCTGTACCAGAGCACTGGTGATCAGAAGAAGTAAGGCAGCTGTGGCCATGCTCACATGGAACTGTGTCTTAGTTTCGTGCCCTCAGTTTGTCTGCCCAACTGGCAGCACGACAGTAGTTCACCGGACTAGCCAGCTCTCAGTACGAATGAAGTGAGGGCTTCCTACAGTAGATATAGGAGCTTGAGATGATGTCATGGCAGACCAAACAGAAGCCATCATTGGATATGCCCATTGGCCACATCCTGAACAACTGAGTGAAGTCACTCAACTAGCTATAGTTAGTGCATGAGGACAATGGGCCCATACAACTGGTTGGTGGAGTGGGTAATCCATAGGTTCATTAATTGAGTTGTTCTGGGACTTCCATTCAAGGAAAGGCGAAAAAGATTTTTGTTGTGTTTGATGTCATAGCCACTGGTGACACCATAGATTATCTAAACTGCGCAACCGTAGTTTAGATAATCTATGGTGACACTGCATACTAGACTGCAATGTGGTGTATTGCTAATGATCCTGCAGCAGGCATGAGGTCCTGTGGCTCACAAATCACAGCAGCATCTGTTGATCTGTTTGCGCTTAGTCTGGCCCGAGAATATGAAAGCCCTGAAGCCTGTCATAAGCTGTCTGCCAGTAGGCCGCCACAAGGCTAGTCTGTTAGACCATAAATCCTCCATGGTTAGCCAGCTAAGTGGTAGTCTCGCGGGGCCAGACCCTTTCCGGTATTGCGCAAGCGCCCCGGAATAGATCGTACATCGTGCACAATACCGAAAACGGTCTGGCACCGCGAGACAGCAATCGCCGGGGAATCCCCGTAGTAAGGCGTGCTCAGGATACATGTACAGGATTATACTCTCTAAATATGGAGGATGTTTACGTCTGATACGAAACGAGAGGCACTGGTGGAAAACCTTCGAGCGGCGCGCGAGGCGCGGACGCAGGAGAAGATTACGAAGCACGCCGCCGAAGTCATTCAGGTAAGATCTCTTAGTTTTATGTTAGTGCATTTCACTTTGCAGGTTAGCCGAGCTGCATACGCATCCGATCCTAGTACCTCGCTCTCCTTCCGTAGAGAACGTTAAAACGTCATTCCGAACAGCAAAAAGTGCTCAAGTCGTTGAAGTAATGCTGGTGGTGACCTGTACATCGCAGTCACAGAAACGCTTTGCTGTGATTGTGTGCATCTGAGTGTGTGTGCATCATTGTGTGTGTGTGTGTGTGTGTTTGTGCGTACTCCCTTGGAATCTGGATCACTGCAGGTTGGAGGTGGAGCAATGTCTGAGCAGCAGACACCCATCGGGTGAGCTGGTTACACACTCTCTAGTGTGAGTACAGGTGCAAGAGCCTCTGCAAATGGAATGGTGGTTGGTGTGGTGTGGTGTTGTGTTGCGTGGTTTTGTGTTGTGTTGTGTGGTTTTGTGTTGTGTAGTTTTTGCGTTGTGTGGTTTTGTGTGGTTTTGTGTTGTGTTGTGTGGTTTTTGTGTTGTGTTGTGTGGTGTTGTGTTGTGTGGTGTGGTTTTGTGTTGTGTTGTGTGGTGTGGTTTTGTGTTGTGTGGTGTGGTGTTGTGTTGTGTTGTGTGGTTTTGTGTTGTGTGGTGTTGTGTTGTGTTGTGTGGTGTGGTTTTGTGGTGTGGTGTGGTGTGTGGTGTGGTGTGGTTTTGTGTTGTGTGGTGTGGTGTGAGTGAATGTTACACAACAGTGCTGTGCCACACTCCTCTCTCACTGGGCAGGCCTTGACCTGTTCCACGCTGCAAGGAAGGTGCTCTTTATTGATAGAGCAGGGACCAATGTGCAGGTGGGGGGAGGGGAGGGGAGGAGAGGGGAGGAGAGGGGAGTGGAGGGGAGGAGAGGGGAGTGGAGGGGAGGGGAGCAGAAAGGAGAGTGGAGAGGAGTGGAGGGGAGTGGAGGGGAGAGGCAAAACAGTAAATGAGGAGTGCATATATTTATCTCTTAATGGTGTGTAGAGGTTTGACCAGCTGTGCAAGGCGCTGCTTGCCAGTATGGAGAGTGACCGTATGAAGGTATGTGTATGTATCATGTAATAATTGCAGCTCAACTGTACTCCACGTGTGCTGTGATGTGATGGGATGGGATGGGATGTGATGTGGTGTGTGTGGCACTTGCACAGGAGTGGTACGTGTCGGTTGTCCTAGACAAGACATACTCGGTCGCCTGGATAGCACAGATTAAGAACCTTCTTGTGCAGATGTGCTCCCAGTTAAAGCAGCTTAAGGTCTGTTTGTGTGGGTGTGTTATATACCAAGCAATGCGTCTACACAGTGTGCCTGTCTTCGTACCCTGAATGTACGTACATACGTACATATGTGTGTCTGTCCATGCAGGGTAGTCAGCCGCAGCACAGGAACCAGATCAGCATCTATCTGCAGATGGTGAGCACTGCAGTGGGGGGAATCGCAGTGGGTGGGTGCAGCCTGAAGCTCTTCACCACAAGTGGTCTCCTCTCTCAACTACGTAGTTAACGATATTCACAGATTGTACCTTGTGGAAGCTGACAGAGAAGGCAGGTGAGTGGGCCTGAGCAAGCAAGGTAGAGTTGGAGAAAGACAGGTACACAGACAGACACACAAATGCACACACACACACACACACACACACACACACACACACACACACACACACACACACACACACACACACACACACACACACACACACACACACACACACACACACACACACACACACACACACACACACACACACACACACACACACACACACACGCACACACACACACACACGCACACACACACACACGTCCCCCCGTCTCTCCAGAGGCAATGAGGCCCGTGCTACTACAGCTGTCCTCCAAGACCATCGGCCACCTGGTCGAGAAGGGAATGTACACATCACTGAACGTGAGTGACTGGTTGGCCACAAGCCCCTTCCCCTCCCCCCACCTTCACCCCACCCCACCCTACCCCTGTGTAGGAACTGCTGATGAACAGTTTGTGTTGCGTTCAACCGTGTTTGAACAAGGTGACACTTCCTGCTGCCATGGCAATCAGGTACGACCTCGCCACTGCAACATGCCACGCATTGCTCGTCAAAGATGTCATGTCAACTGTCACTAGCATGTCATCCTACATATGTACATAGTCCTTACCCTGTCACTGTCATGTCACCAGTGTGTCACCTCGTATGATATCCATTTTCCAGATGTATCGCCCTGTGTGACTTCCCCGTTCACATGGTAACCATGTTCCTCGTCAACATACTCACTGTGCCAGCTGTTATTATGCACCTCCACAACCTCTCACCTGAGGTGGGTGGGGCGAGTGGGCGGGGCCACCATCAACATGACTGCCAGTGCGGTTCCCCCTGTGTATGCAGAGCTGCTCTCAACTGACGAGAGCAGGACTCCTCTCCAAATGCCTGACAACCCTCGACAGTAGTGACCAGTGCCGGCGGATTGTGCTGGGGTCTCTAGATGGGGAGCGTGCGCTGTGTCTTCTCTGCAACCTCGTGAACCTGGTCCTCCTTGAGAAGGAGGTGCGTTGCACTACCGAGGGAGAGACACGCTGCTTCCTCCTCATGCATGCCACGTGCTTCTCTTGTGCCTCTCTGTCTTAGGCGGCTGTGGACCCAGCGACACAAGACAGACTACTGGTGTGTGGTTTGTGGTGCAGCTACAGCTAACTGTGTGTGCGTGTGTGCATGCGTGCGTACGTGTGTTTGTGTGTGTGTATGTACGTAATGTAAGATAATGATAATGTCTGTCTACACTTGTTGTCCATACATGTGCGTGCAGGGTGTACTGTGTGACCTTCTTCGCATCTGTTATGAGAGACAAGGCCAGAGGAAGAGAAGCCATTGCAGGTGGCACCCTGTCTTTGGATGGTTTGAACAGACTACCGACAAGCGGTAATGCCCTCCCACCCACACTCAGCTCCATGTTGCTCACTGTCTCACTACAGCATCCAACAGTGCATGTATGTATGTACGCCTAGCCCCACCCTACCCCACACCCACCCACCCAGACACTTGGAAGCTGCACCGCACATCCTCAAGCAGATACTGTTGTTGTGGAAGAGGGAGTTTGTGTCTCTCCTGTTTGCTCCTCTCCTGGCACTTACACCCGCTGCTGAAACCACAGCAACCAAGGCCCCCACCTCCCAAAGTGAGCCAGTAATGAAATGTATACTACCGTGTCTGCTCGTATACGCAATACTGAATGTTGGTGCGTCACGACACATTACCTGTTGGGTTTGTATTTAACTAGCCTGATTTAAGATTAAGATGTCTCTCCATGGCAGTGTAGACGTGTAATGGCCTTTGTGATTGTGGGTAGGCGAGAAGTAGACTACACTAATGTAGCAATCTTATGCATTGAACATCTCCTATGTCTTCCTGCAATCTGCTGTGGTGTGTGCTTGTGTCCACGTCAACAGGTAGGTTCAAGAAGTTCCGTCTCTTCCTCTCCTCGCTGTCCTCGACCAGCAAGCTCCCCTCTAACGAGGAGCAGCGGATCCTCAACGTCTGCTCCTACTTTCAGCTCAGCATGAAGTGCTTACCCAACTCACGCATGGACATCCTCACCAGCATTAGTTACCATGGCGATGTCATCCCCAAGCTATGGTTCTTTCTTAGCACTCTGACAAAGTTGACGCCAGAGGGGGTGTGTCAGGCGGTGGGGGAGGCCACGTCAGCACAGACTATCGACGCCTTCAAGCTCTTCTGCCAGGTGGCCTGCCACCTTATTGCGTGAGTGCACCTGCCTGCAGACATGCCAAGGTCAAGCTACATACGTACATACATACGTACGTACATGTAGCAATCTCTAACTGTACGTACGTATGTGTCTGTCGGGTGGAGTGGCCATTTATTGAACTGGTGTTTGGGTCTGACTTGGCTGGACGGGTTTAAACTGAAAGGACACTGTGAAATCTCGCAGCTGCTACCTCTCTTCCCTCCACCCTTGTCCTGTGTCCCAGTGTCCTTGATGACAGTGAGTTCTATGTGAGGGAGGAACCCTTTAAGCTGTCTGACCTGGTGGAGCTCGGTCACCTGCTCAACCACATCTCCTTCAACCTCATCTGGAAGGTACAGTGCTTGGGGGCTCCCCTTATCTTCTTCATACAACTTTCTGGTCTCTATAAATGGAGCCAGCAGCTGCAATGTGAGACCTAGTGCTGTGTTGTGTGCATTGATCCTGGCCCTGCTGCTGCAGACTCCTAAGGGCGAGCTCAGGGATGATGTCCTTCTCGACTGCCTGCTGCTGCTCTCTGTCCTGTACGACAGGGACACAAGGCGGCCTTTCTGCCCGGAGAACTTCTGGCTGATCAAGTGAGTGAGTGTGGGTGAGCTCGGTTGTGGTGAGGGTTAGTGTGTGCACATGGGGTGGGTGCATGTGGGGTGGGGTGGGTGAGTGTCAGGTGTGTGTGTGTGCACATGGGGTGGGTGCATGTAGGGTGTGGGTGGGCATGTGCGTAGATGTATGTGGGCTCTGTCCTTAATGGAAGTTGAGTGTGTCTGTTGCCTGCAGGGATGTGAGATTCAGCTTGTTCCTGTCTGAGTTCAAACATGGCAAGAAGAGGGCATTGGAGCTCCTTGGCAAACTGCCCCACTGCATCCCCCACCGTCAGGTTGGTTGCACTTCGCTTGCTGTACCGACCGGGGCAGTTGAGACAAGAGCGTGATGTGTGGAGTAGTGTAGCGACACTTGTCAAGTGGGGTCAAGTGGTGCATTCCTAGGGCTTGTATGTTTTTGTCACTTGTCAAATGGGTCAAGGAGTGAGCTGCTGGGTGGATGGTCAACTGTTAAGATTCTCTTACGTCTTTCACCCTTCCTTCAGAGAGTTGAGCTGTTCAGAGAGCGTGTGACATCCGATAAGAAGTCACTTGGCATTATCCGACCAGGTGACCTGCCATCGCCATCCACGTACATCTCTATTCGCAGGCCCCGCCTCCTGGAGGACGGACACGAGCAGCTGGCAACTCTCACCACAAAGGCTTTGAAGAGTACAATCCGTGTCAAGTTTTTCAATGAGCAGGTGGGAGGGGAGGGGTGTGGTGTGAGATGGAGGAGTGCAGATGTGTACGGCTAGATAAGACACACTGTAGGCCTATGGACAATGAGTGGACAGTGCCTCTTCCTTCTGGCCCAGGGACTGGAGGAAGCTGGCATTGACGAACACGGAGTGTTCAAGGAGTTCCTTGAGGACATTATAAAGAAGGCCTTTGACCCAGACCTGAACCTTTTCAAGGTAGCCACACGTCTCACTGCGTGCGTACTTCTCACTCAGAAGGTGAGGGCAGAGGGTGAGGGCGGAGTGTCTCCCTCCCCTGCAGACCAACAGCGAGAGCCGCCTGTACCCCTCGGCCACAAGCCATGTCAACCCCAACCACCTTTCTTACTTTGAGTTCCTCGGACGGCTCCTCGGGAAGGCCGTCTACGAGGTATGTATGTACGTCCTCAGCTGGGGCCACACCGCTCTGCCGTGTAGTTTGGTGCACCACACTAGGCTGGTGAAAAGAATCCTTTGTGGCTAGGTGCGGACGTGCTGAATGAAAGCGTTTGGCATTATCATTCAAGTGTTGGCTAGTGAAGTCCGTTGATAGTCTCAGCCCAGTAGGCCAGTGTACTCCTGCCAACCTGCAGGGTGCATGCTTGTAAGCAGTGCAGGAATGTATCCATGTGTGTAATGTGTAAGAATGTATCCCTCAGTTACAGAAGTTAGTCTACCCTTTCCTTACCAGACTCTCCCACTCCCTCCTTCCTTCTCTCACCCATGTCACCCCTCCTCCCCACCCTCACACCTTCCCTTTTCTCCCTGCTTCTACTCCTTCCTTCCCCTCCTTGTCACCTTCCCTCCACCCTCTCTCCTCCAGGGAATTGTAGTTGATGTCCCCTTTGCCTGTTTCTTTGTCAGCCAGTTGCTAGGACACCACCGCCACGCCCTCTACAGCCCGTACGACGAGCTGCCCTCCTTGGATCCCAATCTGTACCGCTCACTACAGTCTGTGAAGGTGTGGGAGAGGAGGGGCGGTTGTGGCGGTTGTGGGAGGGGAGGGGAGGGGAGAGGAGGAGTACCGTGTGCACATACACTGCCTTTACCACTGCAGAATGCCAATGCCTTGTGCCTTGTCACTTCCACAGAACTACGAGGGCGATGTCTCTGATCTCTGTCTAACCTTCTCGTGGGATGAAGACTTTATGGGCAAGGTACTGCAGTGGTGTGATATAGTGTGTGTGTGTAGGTGTGTGGGTGTGCAGGTGTGCGGGTGTGCAGGTGTGTGGGTGTGTGGGTGTGCAGGTGTGGTGAGAGTGAGTAATACGTATGTGACATGTGATGTGGTCAGATATTCGTAATATACGTAATGTGAGCTGAGGTACGAGGTGAGATGTGTTGCACATGTGTTTCTTGCAGGTGATACCACATGAGCTGAAGGAGGGAGGATCTGTCACTGCTGTCACTAACGACAACAGGTCAACAGACTTACCGTAACCAACTAGTCACAGACACATACACACACACACACACACACACACACACACACACACACACACACACACACACACACACACACACAGTACGTATGTACAGTACATGTGTGCAATTTCATCCAGTCTTTCCCCTCCCCCTCCACTCCCCTCCTCTCCACTCCCCTCCTCTCCACTCCACTCCCCTCCACTCCCCTCCTCTCCACTCCCCTCCCCCCTCCACTCCCCTCCTCTCCACTCCCCTCCACTCCCCTCCTCTCCACTCCCCTCCCTCCTCCACTCCCCTCCTCTCCACTCCCCTCCCCCCTCCACTCCCCTCCCCCCTCCACTCCCCTCCTCTCCACAGGATCAGCTACATCCACCTCGTCGCCCACTTCCACATGCACACACGAACCAAAGATCAGACCGCCTCCTTTGTCCGTGGGTTCCGCTCGGTCATCCCTCAGGAGTGGGTCGCCTGCTTCTCAGCTCCTGAGCTGCAACGTCTCATCTCAGGAGACAACGTTGAGCTGGACGTGGATGACCTCAAGTAAGGAGGGGGCAGCGCTGTAAGGAGGGGGCAGCGCTGTAAGGAGGGGGCAGCGTGTAAGGAGGGGGCAGCGCTGTAAGGAGGGGCCAGCGCTGTAAGGAGGGGGCAGCGCTGTAAGGAGGGGGCAGCGCTGTAAGGAGGGGGCAGCGCTGTAAGGAGGGGGCAGCACTGTAAGGAGGGGGCAGTACTGTAAGGAGGGGCCAGCGCTGTAAGGAGGGGGCAGCGCTGTAAGGAGGGGGCAGCACTGTAAGGAGGGGGCAGTACTGTAAGGAAGGGGCAGTACTGTATGGAGGGGCCAGTGCTGTAAGGAGGGGGCAGCACTGTAAGGAAGGGGCAGCACTGTAAGGAGGGGGCAGTGCTGTAAGGAGGGGGCAGCGCTGTAAGGAGGGGCCAGTGCTGTAAGGAGGGGGCAGCGCTGTAAGGAGGGGGCAGCGCTGTAAGGAGGGGGCAGCACTGTAAGGAGGGGGCAGTACTGTAAGGAGGGGGCAGTGCTGTAAGGAGGGGGCAGCACTGTAAGGAAGGGGCAGCACTGTAAGGAGGGGCCAGTGCTGTAAGGAGGGGGCAGCGCTGTAAGGAGGGGGCAGCGCTGTAAGGAGGGGGCAGCGCTGTAAGGAGGGGGCAGCGCTGTAAGGAGGGGGCAGCGCTGTAAGGAGGGGCCAGTGCTGTAAGGAAGGGGCAGTACTGTAAGGAAGGGGCAGCGCTGTAAGGAGGGGCCAGCGCTGTAAGGAAGGGGCAGCGCTGTAAGGAAGGGGCAGCGCTGTAAGGAGGGGCCAGCGCTGTAAGGAAGGGGCAGCGCTGTAAGGAAGGGGCAGCACTGTAAGGAAGGGGCAGTACTGTAAGGAAGGGGCAGCACTGTAAGGAAGGGGCAGTACTGTAAGGAAGGGGCAGCGCTGTAAGGAGGGGGCAGCGCTGTAAGGAGGGGGCAGCGCTGTAAGGAGGGGGCAGCGCTGTAAGGAGGGGCCAGCGCTGTAAGGAAGGGGCAGCGCTGTAAGGAAGGGGCAGCGCTGTAAGGAGGGGCCAGCGCTGTAAGGAAGGGGCAGCGCTGTAAGGAAGGGGCAGTACTGTAAGGAGGGGGCAGCGCTGTAAGGAGGGGCCAGTGCTGTAAGGAGGGGCCAGCGCTGTATGGAGGGGGCAGTGCTGTGAGGAAGGGGCAGCGCTGTATGGAGGGGGCAGCGCTGTAAGGAGGGGCCAGCGCTGTAAGGAGGGGGCAGCGCTGTCAGGAGGGGACACCGCTGTAAGGAGGGGGCAGCGCTGTAAGGAGGGGGCAGTGCTGTAAGGAGGGGGCAGCGCTGTAAGGAGGGGGCAGCGCTGTCAGGAGGGGACACCGCTGTAAGGAGGGGGCAGCGCTGTAAGGAGGGGCAGTGCTGTAAGGAAGGGGCAGCACTGTTGGATGGTCTATTTAATTTGTGAGATGATGTAAATAGTCAAAAAGTCATTTTAATTTTAGTTGTAGTTGCAATGTACCTCTTATGCATACGGTACATCACTATGAGATGGAGTAGCCTTTACTTTGATGTAGTTACCAACTTCTTTGTCCACTACCATACACACTACTGTGTGATGATGTGATTTAATATTCCTTCCCTTCCCTCCTTCTCCCTCCCCTCCCCCTCCCTTCCCCTTCCCCTCTCCCCCTCCCCCTCTCTCCCCCCCTCCCTCCCCCACAGACGCCACACAGTGTACTACGGAGGATACCACCCCACTCACCGTGTGGTCTTGTGGCTTTGGGACATTCTCCGTGGTGACTTTAACAAGGAGGAGAAGGGACTCTTCCTCAAGGTAAGGAGAAGGGCATGCAAGAATGAAATGGCATAGCACAGTGCTACGTCTCTGCCCCCCCTCTTCCCCTTTCCTCCCCTCCCCTCCCTTCCCCTCCCCCTTTCCTCCCCTCCCCTCCCCTCCTCTCCTCCAGTTTGTGACCAGCTGCTCCAGACCACCCCTGCTGGGCTTTCAACACTTGGAGCCAAAATTCTCCATTAGATTCGTGGATGTAGACGACGACGAGGTATGTATGCAAGAGAGATGCTTCCTTTTATCATCTCTCTTGCACTCCCCCTCCCCTCCCCTCCCTCCCACTCCCCTTCCCTCCCCTCCCCCTGCAGGATTCTGGAGACACAGTCTTGAGTGTAATGAAAGGGTTCTTCTCTGTTCGGCGGAGGCAATCAGAGTCACGTCTACCCACCGCTTCAACCTGTTTCAACCTGTTGAAACTGCCCAACTATTCAAAGAAGAGTGTTCTACGAGACAAACTGAAGTATGCCATCCACTCAAATGCTGGTTTTGAGTTGTCGTGAGACAACATCTCACCACCCCCTTAGAAAAAACGTCTCTGTACATACGCACCCTGAATTTTGAATAGTAAATGGCATTACATGTCTGGCTGTGTATTGTTGTGGCAAACATATATAGCCATAATTATGTATGCAACAATGACTGCTCAACTTGTCATACAGTAAACTGTAAATTAAGCACTTTTAAATCCTCTTGAGGGCTTCAATAAAGTAGTGTACGTTACTACATGTGTGCTTACGAAATATGAAACTGGGTATGCATTAATTTAACTCAGTATTGAATGTGCACACAGTTCTTGAAATTTGAAATTCTACATAATCACAAGAAGAGATGCAGGGACAGGACAACAATTGGAGTACATATTTACATTGGGACAAACTACTATTGTGCACGAAATTGAAAATTTAACAGAGAAAACCTAAGTGCGTGTTAGTTCACTTCAGTCTGTCAGTAAGCCCCTCCTCCTGGCTCTGAGAAAGATGGCCATCCATTTTGTCAAAGCAGCCATCGCATACTCTGACAGGTGTGTTCAGCAGCTGTGACTGAACAGGTACAAAGTGGTCAGAGCAGGAATAGCAGAAGACGCCACCGCAACTCCTGAGCAATATTGCAACACCACCAAAGGAAAGAGAAGTGCACAGTAAGACATCCCAGCAGACTATCACAGTGTGGTCCAAATGACAGCACACACACACACACATGTGCGTACCGACCTGAGCGAGGCAGCACTGTAAAGGACACACGTCACGCCTGATATTAAATGAATTACTTACAAAATGATTGTGCCAAATGTTCAGCAACTGATGACCCACTTCGGACTTACAACCCACTTTGCCATGGTTGCCATGGTACCTAAACTAAATGTTAGCTTTAATGCTAAAGTGAGCAACACCATTCCTGTAAAAGTGATGTGTTGCTCTTCCAAGTTGTAAACAGGGAGTTGAAGATCAGAATATGTACATACATACATACATACATATGTACACACTTTTCACATTCAGCAGCAGCAGCCATTTAAACCACACGTGACCGTGTCTGACTCAGTAGACCTGTGTACATGGTATTTCGTAGTCTGGTGTGTTAGCCCCTACTTCCTTCCTGCCGCAATAATTACGCCTTATCACGGTCGGCAGGAAGTAGGAGACAGGAAGTAGGGGACAGCACGCCAGACAAACAAGCTACACCTTCACGAATCGCATGACAAATGGACTTCACTCCACACCTGCAGTGATGCTTCCGTCTGAGGAGGGTGAAGTGGGTGTGGCAACGCATGCAGGAGACGGCGGCGTGGTCAGGCACCCACTTGACTGCCTCCGCCTCCTCCCTCCTCACCTCCTGCCAGCTGCCAAGGGACAGCCGAGACTCCTGCAAACAGTAGATGATATGACACCTGACAGGTTGTGACATGAAACATGATGAATGGCAAGTGACATGTTACACACTGGGGTATGACAAGATGACACAGATGATGCAAGTGTGACAAGGTGATGTATTACTATGTCAGTATAGTTCATGACAAGAGTGACAAATGACAAAGTGTGACATAAGACAAGTGACAAATGACAAAGTGTGACATAAGACAAGTGACAAATCCCCAGTGCAGCTGAGAATCTTGGATGATGTCTCAAACAATACAGCTCCCTTAACCCTAACTTGAACATCTCTCTTCTCTGAAGTGACAGTTGGTCCAGCCTCCCGGTGTGCCTTCACACTCCTCTGTGACTGATGGGCATCCTTCTGTCTGTTCGCACGCAGAGACTGCAACTGCTCCTGTATAGTGTCTTTGATTGGCTCAAATCCATCTCGACCGAGAAGGTGTTTGACAGCATTGATGTATGTCAAGTCAAGTTGGAGTGATCCGCAGGTGGACTTCTGCGTCTCAGCACCACCTCTGCTGCCAGCCTCCAGGGAAGCAGGAGGGCTGTGGTCCTCGCTGTCACACGTCGTTGTCTCATGTCTGCTCATCTTCAGGTTCTCTGGTATACCATCCTCACTGGTTAGAAGGTGGGGGGTCCAGCTGCCATAGGGCGTGGACTCCTCCGGGATGCCTTCGTCGTCAGTGAGGGAGGTGAAGGCCAAGCCCTCTTCTTCCTCCTCCTTGCTTGCATGTGACACAGGAGGGAAGGACACACAACGGTTGGGGAGGAACAACCGTCGCCATAGCAACATATGCCGTACATCACTTTGAACTGGTAGCACCTATGTACAGTCGGGCAGCAAGGGATATCATCACCGTGCAGTGAACGCTCAAGGCGGCAAAACACACTTACATACACACGTACATAGCAGGGAGGTGAGTTAGCAAAGGACAATCAGAACTGTGCAGCATGGACAGCCACGCAGTGATAGCCCGCACAAATACACTGTAAAGAATTAGTACCATATACTGAGTAATATACTGAGCAATATACTGAGTAGTATACTGAGCCATATACTGAGTGATATACTGAGTAATATACTGAGTAGTATACTGAGCAATATACTGAGTAATTTACTAAGCCATATACTGAGTAATAATTATACTGAGCCATATACTGAGTAATATACTGAGCCATATACTGAGTAATATACTGAGTCATATACTGAGTAATATACTGAGCCATATACTGAGTAATATACTGAGTAATATACTGAGTAATAATATACTGAGCCATATACTGAGTAATATACTGATCCGTATACTGAGTAATATACTGAGCCATATACTGAGTAATATACTGAGCCATATACTGAGTAATATACTGAGCCATATACTGAGCCATATACTGAGTAATATACTGATCCATATACTGAGTAATATACTGAGCCGTATATACTGAGTAATATACTGAGCCATAGACTGAGTAATACTGTCACAGAAAATCACTGCTATGCAGGTCTAGATAATCACAAAGTGAGGCATTCCCACCAACCTCCATCCCAGATGGCTGGATGTAGAGGAGGTTCTGATACAGGTGGGCGTCGGCCTGCACTGCCGACCAGAGGGAGGTGGTGTGGGTGTAGACTCCGTTGTCCACCCGCTCCTTCACCGCGTCCCCCAGGAAGGTCCCGTACAGGGAGGAGTAGCTGTGACGGACAAGGAGCAGCTGTGGAGGAGGAAGAGAGGAGTGGATGTGCTTCACACACAGCACCAGGTGGGGGTGGGGGCTCGTGCTAGGAGACTAGTGTAGGTGAGCAATGAAGTCAGGAGAGTAGGAGGCTCACTGCACAAAACACAATGTTATTCACTTCATACAACATATTCGCATCACACGTGATGATATCTCCTTCCTCCCACTATGCCGCTTCCTCCCTCTTCCCTCACTTCCCCTCACCTATCCTTCCACATTTTCCCTCCCTCTCCATCCTCATCCTTCTTTTTCCTCTCTCAGTCTGCCTCCTATCCACTCTGCCATTCTAATCCTCTCTTCTCTCCCCATCCCCCTCTCTTCTTCCCTCTCCCCCCCACCCACCCCCCCCACCCAACCCTAACTTCTCACCAGGAAGCTCTCATTGAATTCGAAGTGGCAAGGGAACTGTTTGAGCAACTGGTGGATGCAGTCCAACCACTGCAAGAAGACAGGGCTGTTCTGGTCTGGGTGGAGGAAGGAGCGACGCAGAGCAAACTGGTGGCCAAAGGACAGCCACTCACGCTCAATCAGGAACTGGAAACCCTGCATGTTGTCATGGTAATGTAAGGACAGTTGCTATGGTAACTTGCACATCACACAGTTCATCATCTAATCTTTGACAAGTCATTACAACCCCCTCATTAACTCTCACCCCACCCTCACAAACCACCTGCACACCCCACCCTCACACCCCCACCCTCACCTCCATTGTCCTGTAGTAAGGGTCCATGATGATCTTAGTTAGCGACACAACCTGAGGGGTGCGGTCCCACCCATCACTGCAGTGCACCAGAGCAGGTGCCCCGCCCACCAGGACCTCCCCCACCTCCACGGCCACCGCCAACAGCTGAGACACATAGTGAAGCCAATTAGTTCCTTCCAGAGAGGACCAGAAGCTGGGAGGAGTGGGATGGGGGTGAGAAGTAGTCTAGCTTTAGACCCCCTCCGCTGGCGGGCGCTTACACCTCAGACATTGTCCATGGTGTATGTAAGTGCCTCGCCATGGAGATGGTTTAGCGCGCTAGACTGGGCGTGAGGCAAAGGAGCCATCTGACGAAGGCACACTTCACCTTCAACTCTCATTTTACGCAAACAGTACAGAATATACGTAAATAGCATGTGAGATGTAAATACGTAAATATGTGAAGAAATACATGTGTCAACGCTGATGTTTGGCACTTCACCTTCAAATGGCCACACAGATGTTTACTTCAATCCTAAACTAAAACTAAAACATACAGGTCACTAACGCTCCACAAACATTCAAACAGCAACAGAACACTAGTCACATTGCTCCCAGTCGGGCCGGCTAGACCCAGCTTCCTATTGTGCCGAGAAGTTCGGTCTAGCGGGACAGACTACATAGCTCCACCCTTACTTCTTAATGTTGCTGGCAAGGAGAGCGCGGAGGTCAGAGAAGCTGCGGTAGACGTCGTGGATGTTCGCCAGCCCTTTGTACTGAACCTCGCAGTTGGAGTAGTACTCTGTTAGGGGAGGCAGGCAGGCAGGTGTGGTGATGAACACAAGTGAGGCACACACACACACACAGCCTCACTGCTCCCAGTACAATCAACAGCATCACATGCGCTGAAATCCCAGCGCCAATCTTCAGCTCAATGCATTCATGGAAGGTGGGGGCGGACGGGCGAGACTAGCACAGCTAGTACTGCATTCACTAACCTGGGTTCTCTGTTCCTCCTCCCTTGGCTCGGTTCCCCAGACAGGCCATGTAGGCCCTCAAATCAAATATTACTAACTTTTTTGTACAATCCTCTACCTCCTCCTCCTCCTCCTCCTTCTCCTCCTCCTCCTCCTTCTCCTCCTCCTCCTCCTCCTCCTCCTGCTCCTCCTCCTCCTCCTTCTCTCTCCCTTCATCACTCCCAGGTTGCAATAGCCCGTTGGCTTTTAGCAATGAGGGGGTGGTGGCAGAGGAGGCCAGGGACACTTGCAGAAGGAGTTTCTCATCAGCAGCATTCCGCCAACTGAACCACCCCACTTTGGGCTGACTGGAACGCAGCAGCACACAGCCATTGTGGTGCCTACAGGAGCAGGCAGCAGGCAGCAGGCAGGAGGGAGGGTGGGTTATCACACATGTACGTATGTACGTATGTACGTACTGTGCATCCAAACGATCTCACAGACCATGCAGTTGTCTTTGTCTGTTTTGTACAAGCCACTGACGAAGACAGCCGCATGGTTGTCGAAACATTTGACATTATTATTATTCAAGTTTAGGCTAGTGAAGTCCATTGATAGAATTACCCAGGCTAGTGTAGTCCAGATTGAGTAATGATCTCACAGGAGCCTCAATCAAGATGTGTATGGGGCTATGTAAGCACAAACATCATTTGGGTACAAAACTCCTTCCTTCGTATACAAGTCCACTATTGGAATCTAAACATCCATCCCCTCCTGCTTACAGCACACCCAAGGCCCGAGGCACAGTCACACGATACATCATGCAGCGTAGTGCAGCACCAGTAGAGGCACGTTAGGCTCAAGTACTCTTCCCCGCAGTTGTCTCACCTCCACACCACGGTCGGTATGCGTCCGTTGACCCTGAACTTGGCTGCCTCCTCCAGTTGCTGGTCCTGTGCCGCCATTGGTACCACAAGAAGCTTGGGGTATGTTGAACAGAGTCTGAGCGCAGTGTGGACAGACGGCAGGGTTAAGGAGAAGGGCAGGGCACAGGGGAGGGCGGGGTATGGAGAGGGTGGGGCACGAGAGAGGGTGGGGCATGTGGGAAGGTGGAGGAGGAAGGTGATGGGAGGCGAGGGACAAGAAACCAATACAGGAAAGGGAGAAACTATTGGGCACCAGATCTAGTAGCACTTCGCCCACAGCAACCATTGGGTTACTGGTGTACAGCTGCGGCACTCAAAACAATAGTATTGTGTTTGTGTTCATGGCCACAGTCATGCAGTCATGTGTGTCGGGACCCACTTGAACTCCACGTTGCTCTCTGTGATCTTCCACTGACCGCACTCCCTCATCCCCAGACGATTGAATTCCTCCTCCACCAACTTGTCTACAGTGACAGGTCAAGTGCAACACACTCGTTGGTTGTGCAACACACTCGTCAGTTGTGTGACACACTCGTCAGTTGTGTGACACACTCGTCGGTTGTGCAACACACTTGAATCACCAGCACATTATAGGTCTGTGACATCCATAACAAGTCATAAGACAGATTTTATGACACTCATGACATATCAATGACACAGAAAACAGGTTGATGACAAAAATGGAAGGTCAGTGACGTACACACAGCATAAGATAGCCACATCAGAATAACACTCAGCTACCAAGTACACCTTCACTGCACCTGGTCTGTCTCTGCCCGCCAGTCCATTGTGTGTCCCCTCGCTCTCTTCCCTGCCACCGTCCCGTCTGCCGAGGAAGCCCCTGTCCACTGCCTCAGCACGGTGCACAAAGGCAAAGCTGTCCTTTACTCTCCTTGGTGCTCCTAGCACCTCCAGGAGTCTGTCACGCCAGCGCAGGATCTGAGACTCAGAGTAGAAGGTGACACTGTGGGGAGGGGGGGAGCGCAGACGGGGACATGGACAGATGACATGACATACATATGACATGATAGGTGACACAGAAACAAGTGACACAAGGGCAAGTGTCAGAACACACACTGGAAACAATGACTGGAGCACACCCACAAGTTATATACACACTGTACTAACAAGCCTTCATGGAGTGCAGCAGGAGGTAGCACACACACAGCACTGAGTGCAGCAGGAGGTAGCACACACACAGCACTGAGTGCAGCAGGAGGTAGCACACACACAGCACTGAGTGCAGCAGGAGGTAGCACACACACAGCACTGAGTGCAGCAGGAGGTAGCACACACACAGCACTGAGTGCAGCAGGAGGTAGCACACACACAGCACTGAGTGCAGCAGGAGGTAGCACATACAAGTGCACATACCTACACACACACATTAGCCCAATCAGCAGTGGACTACGCAAACAGAAGAGACCCAGTCAGCAAGCATTAATGCCCTCCCACAGGGTGTCTGCTCACACATGTTGTTGAGCGTCAAAGCAGCTCAAGATGAGTTCGGAGGATGACCGTACCTCGACAGTGTCCACCAGGCCCAGGGGGACCTGCAGTGTGAGGAAGGCCAAGAGGAAGGTACAAGGAACCTCCATTCTACCACCCACCGCCCATGTGCCATGCACCAAACAGCTTAATTTATAAAGAAATTAATTAAGGCAGTACAGTGCAATACCATATGTGTGGTGTGTGTGTGTGTGTGTGTATGTATGTGTGTGTGTGTGTGTGCGTGTGTGTGTGCGTGTGTGTGTGTGTGCGTGTGTGTGTGCATGCATGCGTGTATCAAACTATGCATACGTACATTTAAGAGTTGAGTTCTTGTGTATTTGTGACACAGTGCAGAGTTATTAAGGCCACCTCACTCAACTAGACATTTTACCACACACTTTACTACAACACACCAGGTACTCCCACAGTATCACTAGCGACCTTGGTGATGCATGGGCAGAGGTTAGCACCAATGAGAGGTGATCCAAGGGAGCAGTCGCATCAAACTCACATTGCAGAAAGTGTCTTGGTAGGCCACAAAGATCCGGTAATTGCTCAGTGTAATGATGGGGTAGTGGGAGAAGTCCGAGGCACAGCCCAAGTAGATCACCCGCTCCCCATCCAAAAGGGGAAAGGGCACGCCCACGTGGGCGTGGTCTGTACAGCAGACAAGCACAAAGTTAAAGCTACACTTTGGTCTCAATCACTCCCTGTGCAGTGCAAGCACTGGTGCTAGGTGTGACCAACACACCTTGTACTCCTCCCAAGCTAAACAACAGACCAGTACTGTCTCGAATGAGCACTGACAAAACACGCGTGCGTGGACGATGTATGCACGTCTTACGACTTTTCGTTATATCCTAGACTCTCTCTTAATTAGCTACCATCGAAAATACACAAGTCACGTTCTTACCATTAACTACAGGCCTGTCCTCGTACAGACGGTAGGCGTCACCGTGGTAGATGTTCTGAAAACTCCCCTCCTCCCCTGCTGCGCTCATGTCCCGCAGTGCTAGACAAGCCACCAACGGCGAGTCATGAAAAAGCTCAGTTCTCGTTAGGATCACATATACAAGGGATTTCCCGTCTAATACGAAATTAGTGACTACGTCACCTATTGGCACGTGACTGCAATAAAATGGTGGGCGTAATGTGACTTGTGTGTGCTAGTTTCTGCTGACGTTTATACTTCACCATCATTCTCCCTCTTGTTTAACAGTTGGTGTTAGTAATAGGAGATTTTCACATTCCTCACAGAACGGCCAGCTTGCCGCCAAAGTTTAAGAAGTTGCTGGTATGCCCTTCTCCACTACACTGGCTGAACACACAGCTTTGGTGGTCCTGTAGCAAGCTAGTTTGTGTGCTACGCCTGTTTCCGCAGGTCCCCGGCAGAATACAGCACATTCTGTGCACAGGGAACCTTTGCACTAGCGAGACCTATGACTTTCTGAAAACCTTGGCTGGTGATGTCCATGTGGTGAGAGGAGATTTTGACGAAGTGAGTACCTCACTTTCCTGCGCCCTTTTCTGTCTTTCAGGTATCTTTTCACGCATCAGTTAGCAGTTGTAAGCGACTTTACAGCTTGTGTGGCTGTGAATCGTACGCGGGAGCATGTGTGTCATTCAATGCCACACCTCCTTACTTGTTCACTGACAGTGTTCCTTGCATTACTGATGTACGCACTCACCCTCTGCCTCCCACAATCACACTATTACGTAGAACAATTCCTGGCCGGAGCAGAAGGTTGTGTCAGTGGGTCAGTTCCGGATTGGCCTCATCCACGGCCACCAAGTTGTCCCTTGGGGTGACGTAGAGAGCTTGGCACTGGTAGGAGCACCATCTGCACAGCAGTGTTGCCATAGCAATCGTTCATACTAATGCAGCTACTCACAGACTTCACCTGGTAACCCTCACAGTGGTTGTCTCTGTATATTGCTGTTGTACTACCGTATGCTCCAGTATTGCAGTATAAATTCTGCTATGTATCTTTGTGAGTGCAGCTTACAGTATTTGAATTAGTATAGCATATAAGGTGGCATGTATAACAATAATGTTATATATTTCTTCTCCTAATTAGACCCAGCGGCAGCTTGACGTGGATATCATGATCTCAGGACACACCCACAAGGTAGCCAACCACTGCTTGTGGTGTTCCCATGGCGCTGTCTTTAACTGTCCCATGCACTCTCCCTCTCCTCTGGCCCTGTATGGTTAGTTTGAAGCTCGTGAACATGAAGACAAGTTCTACATCAACCCTGGCTCCGCCACAGGTGCTTACAACGCTTTGGAATTGTGAGTGTGCACAGGAGTCAGGTGAATGTGGTTGTCTAAAAGCCCATGGGCTACTAGTGAAGGCTCTTAAACGTACCAGACTGAAAGTATGCTGTGCACATCACTGTTACTTTCTGTTTGTGTAATTGGCAGCTGACAGCATTGCTGTGAGTCTGCCAACACTGCTCTTCCTTTCTCAATCAGTCCTCCTCTTGCATTGCTCACACCTGCTGTCTAGACTCAAACCATGAAACACCTCATAGTAGCAGCTGTAGTCACACCCGACCATAGACCAGAGGAACGCTATAGCAAGGTCCAACTGCAGCACTGGCTGTGTGTCAACCTCCCTGTCATACTATAGCCCACATGCTGCTAGCTGGTTTCTTATCCTCTCCCAAGAGCCCATGGGCCATTATCTGTCTCACCCCTGTCTCTACCCTTTTGTGCCCCTCAGAGGAGTGACCCCATCATTTGTCCTGATGGACATCCAAGGCGACACGGCGGTCGTCTACACCTATCAGCTCACCAAGGACGTGGAAGTGCAGAAAATGGAGTACAAGAAGAAGTAAACCTGTTTGCATGTGTGAACATGAATTTGTGTGTGGTGGTGGTGATTAATTAGTTTTGTATTAGTAGTGATGTCAGTGGATATGACAGATTAATTAATTGCGCTTGTTCAATTGACAAGGGAAGTTGCTTGTGTCATGCCAGACAAATGGAGAGAGAACGAATGTTTCTTGAGGCAAATGCCAGGAAGTGATGGACTACTCTGTAATGCAATAACAATAGAATATAACATTTCAGTCTTCTTTATATACGTATATATATATATATATATATATTTAAATATAATATTATATTTAATAGGTGTCTTGGTATTGCCATTATTTGATTGGCATCGGGGTAGTACAAATATAATAATAATACCGAGTCCTATATTGCGCAATTTAAAATGGAGGTCGACTGTACTTTACTCTTGCCAGAGGAAGTGTTGGAGCTCGTTTTCCTCCAGCGCGTGCTGTCCGTGTCGGACCTGTTTAGGGTTGCCGGAACGTGCAGAAGATTCAGAGTGGTTGTCGACAGGCTGTGGTCCAAGATAGCAAGGAAGAGGTCGGTATTCTCATGTGATGTGTGACATGTATGCATGGCCGTGGAGCTTACGGCTCGAAGGAGGTGGATAGGTATTGCATTTTAACGATACAGTGGAACCTCTCTATAGAGGACACCTTGGGACCCAGCTGGCTGTCCTGTATATAGAGGTGTCTCTAATTCAGAGGTGGATTTGTACACAGCTCCGTATGGTTGGGACTGCAGATAGTGTCCTCATTAGAGAGGTGGACCTTATTCAGTGTCCTTTATAGGGAGGTTCCACTGCATTTGTAGTTCCTCTATACAAGCTGCGTAGTCAACCTACAACAGAATAAATAGCTAAATAGCTAAAATGGTAATTAATCATTATTATGATAATAATGTTATAGTACATCAAGTAATAAATAATAATTTATTGAATAATTCTGAACTCAGCTGGTAATACATATTACAGGAAAAACGTGTACGACAAGTTACTACATGTGCACACGTACAGCGCGCATGCATGCATGTATGTATGTATACGGTAAAGGCTATACACAATGAAGACTTTATAATAAATGATGTAATAATAGCAATACCAATGAAATATTAATTATAATATTGTTATTGTATATTATACCTAAAAACAATGAAAAGAAGAAGCAAATTATTGTAAATATGGTTTCTACAGAGACACCACAATGCCTTGTACAATGCTATGTGCCAAGTTGTACCAAAAACAACTGCTGCTCTTTGCTGGTGTCCACTAGTCTCCCTCCACCCTCTCCCTCCCTCTCCCTCTCCCTCTCCCTCCCTCCCTCTCCCTCTCCCTCTCCCTCTCCCTCCCTCTTCCCTCTCCCTCCCTCCCTCTCCCTCCTCCCTCTCCCTCCACCCTCTCACTCCCTCTTCCCTCTCCCTCCACCCTCTCCCTCTCCCTCCCTCTTCCCTCTCCCTCCCTCCTCCCTCTCCCTCCACCCTCTCCCTCCCTCTTCCCTCTCCCTCCCTCTTCCCTCTCCCTCCCTCCTCCCTCTCCCTCCACCCTCTCCCTCCCTCTTCCCTCTCCCTCCCTCCCTCTCCCTCCTCCCTCTCCCTCCACCCTCTCACTCCCTCTTCCCTCTCCCTCCCGCCTCCCTCTCCCTCCACCCTCTCCCTCCCTCTTCCCTCTCCCTCCCTCCTCCCTCTGCCTCCACCCTCTCCCTCCCTCTTCCCTCTCCCTCCCTCCCTCTCCCTCCCTCCACCCTCTCCCTTCCCCCTCACTCTCAGATGGTCCAATTGGGGCTCACTAGTGGAAGGAGTCGATGTGGACTGGAAGGACATGTGCAGGAAGCGTTTCTGTGTTGAGTGGTGGCTGTCCAGTGCTGTGGAGGACCTCAGTGCCCGCATGGTGACAGTGGAGCATGTGAGTGACCGCGTGCTGGCGCTGCTGATGGAGGGCAGTGCAGCAGGACTGGACACCGCTGTGTTGGAGGAGGTGATGTGGCAGGCAGTGGTGCAGGAACACACGTGAGGTGGTGTGTGTGTGTGTGTGTGTGTGTGTGTGTGTGTGTGTGTGTGTGTGTGCGTGCTTGTGATGTGTGTGTCTGTGATGTGACATCTTCCTCTGGTGTGCTCTGCCAACAGGACTGCTGAACTCACCCTACAGCACTACGCGGTGTACCTGTTTGAGCACATGAAGCAGAGAACAGTTGTGCAAGCGATGAAGGAGTACTTCTCACTCCCACTTGACCAGGTGGATCTGGAGACAGGTATGTGAAGGGTGAGGGGTGAGGTGGAGTGGTTGAGGAATAGGAATGGGGACGTGTGGTGCAGGGAGGGGTGTGTGCAGGAAGGGGTGTGTGCAGGGAGGGCTGGTTCAGCAGCGACCTGACTCGTGGCCTCCACTGTCTTTGTGTACGTATATGTTTGTATGTGTGTATGTGTATATGCCTGTGCGTGTGTGTGTCTGTATGTGTGTGTGTCTGTGTGTGTGCATGCAGGTGCTGCACTTTTTGCGATGTACATTGACCCGTATGGCGACCACACAGTGGAGGAGGTGCACAGAGAACTGGACCAACTAGCAGAGACAGTGGCTGAGCATGTGGTTCGCAGTAGTACCGCGGTGGAGGGGGAGGGCCAAGCCCCCTTCCTCCCACAGGCAAGTGGCCTGGTGGACCACCAGCAGATGTGCCGCCATATCAGTGAGGTCCTCTTTGTACAGCTGGGGTTCATTGGCAACACTCAGGACTACTACCAACTCAGCAACTCCTTAATACACGAGGTGTGAGGTGTGTGTTTGTGGTGTGTGTGTGTGTGTGTGTGTTTGTGTGTGTGTGTTTTTGTGTGGTGTGTTTGTGCGTGCGTGTGTGTGTGGTGTGTTTGTGCGTGCATGTGTGTGTGTGTGTGTGTTTGTGTGTGTGTGTGTGTGTATGTATGTTGTGCAGTGATACTTTCTATACTTCTCCTGTGAAGGTGTTACGGAGAAAACTCGGCATACCCATAACTCTCTGCATCATTTACAGTGCTGTTGCTAGGAGACTAGGCGTCCATCTTGAACCCGTGAGGAGACCATTTATGCATTGCATAATCCAGATGATTCTTTCTAGTTTCTGAAGTAGCCGACTCCCACGCCTGCTGTCACACCCACTGCCCCACCCACCGCCCCCGCACTCCCTACTCCTTGTGTGTGTAGGTGTCCTTTCCACAAAACTTCCTGCTAAGGCTGCGAAGACCACCACAAGCAGGCACCGCCGCGTCTGAGGAGTGAGTGTCACTCCCCCAGCTAGAACTGTGTACAGTGGCACTACAAGTTTTTGTACAGCTTCACTGCTGCCTCCCCTTTGCCCCTCCCCTTTGCCCCTCCCCCTTGCCCCTCCCCCTTGCCGTTCCCCTTGCCCCTCCCCCCTTGCCCCTCCCCTTTGCCCCTCCCCTTGCCCCTCCCCCTTGCCCCTCCCCCTTGTTCTTCTCTCTTGTGCCTCTCTTTATCCCTCCCAGCTTTAGTCCAGCCAGTGACCCCAACACTTACATCAATCCCTTTGATGCGGGGGCCCTGTTGAGTGCAGTGGAGGCCTTGCAGATCATTGGAGGACCGCAGGTGTTGAGATGCCCCGAACTTTCCTCCTTCTTTGACACTGCACGACCAACAGATGTGAGTGACACATTCACACACACACCACACGTGCACACACACACGTACACACACACATCACACACATCACACACACACACACACACCACACACGTAGATACACACGTCACACACACCGCATACACGTGCACACATACACACACCACACACACACCACACACACCGCACACACACCACACACACCACACACACCACACCACACACACACACACACCACAAAGTCTTAGTGTGTGGTCACCGTCACATCACCATTGTCAGGTTCTGATGAGGATGGCTGCGAATGTCGTCAATACAAGCCAGCTGCAGCTGCAGCTCGGCCATTCCTACTACCAACGTCATTACCTCCAGGAGGAGAGGAGGTGGTGAGTGTCACTGGGTGTGCTCACACACTGCGTCACCTGTCACGTGTCAGTGAGGAGGTGGTGAGGGTCACTGGGTGTGCTCACACACTGCGTCACCTGTCATGTGTCAGTGAGGAGGTGGTGAGGGTCACTGGGTGTGTCGACACACCGCGTCACCTGTCACGTGTCAGAGAGGAGGTGGTGTGGGTCACTGGGTGTGTCCACACACCGTGTCACCTGTCACATGTCAGAGAGGAGGTGGTGTGCGTCACTGGGTGTGTCCACACACTGTGTCACCTGTCATGTGTCAGAGAGGAGGTGGTGAGGGTCACTGGGTGTGTCCACACACTGTGTCACCTGTCATGTGTCAGAGAGGAGGTGGTGAGGGTCACTGGGTGTGTCCACACACCGTGTCACCTGTCACGTGTCAGAGAGGAGGTGGTGAGGGTCACTGGGTGTGTCCACACACCGTGTCACCTGTCACGTGTCAGAGAGGAGGTGGTGAGGGTCACTGGGTGTGTCCACACATCGTGTCACCTGTCACGTGTCAGAGAGGAGGAGGTGAGGGTCACTGGGTGTGTCACGTGTCAGAGAGGAGGAGGTGAGGGTCACTGGGTGTGTCACGTGTCAGAGAGGAGGAGGTGAGGGTCACTGGGTGTGTCATATGCCAGAGAGGACTACGACTACAGTGTGTAGTCACGTGTACAACAATACTTCCAGCTTACCCTGTAGACATGAGGTGGAGGTGGTTGTCCCCAGCAACAGGTCCTCAATGTGCATGTGTGTGTACATCCAATGACCAATGAATACCCTTAACTGTAGCCCACTGAGGAGTCACCTCTGACCTCTGACGTGTGTGGTCCTTGGATACACCTGCTTTGTCACCTGTCCTCTCCCACTGTCCCCTCCCCCTCCCCCTCCCTTCCCCCTCCCCTCCCCCTCCCTTCCCCCTTCCCCTCCCCTCCCCTCCCCTCCTTCCCCCTCCCCCTCCCCTCCCCTCCCCTCCCCTCCTCCTCCCCTCCCCTCCCTCCCCTTGCCACTCAGGTCCTCCCTCCCTGGTTACGGTACCCTCAACTTCCTCCTGGATGTTCCTCTAATTGTCCCCGCCCACCTGGAATACAACAGACAGTATGTCTGGTCGGCCATTAACACCTGCGTCAGGCATCACTTTGAAATAGAAAAGGTACGTAACCATGACAACAGCTTTTCAGAGCTCAGTTTGTGCATGTACACATGTACATATGCATCTGTGTGTGTATGTGTGCATGCGTGTGTGTGTGTGTGTGTGTGTGTGTGTGTGTGTGTGTGTGTGTGTGTGTGTGTGTGTGTGTGTGTGTGTGTGTGTGTGTGTGCTTGCGTGTGTGTGTGTGTGCTGGTTGCAGGTCCATGAGGTTGTGGAGCACCTGCAGGAAGCCGACACACTCAACATCGATTCCAGCCAGATTGTGTTGAATGTGGAGCCTGTGAGTTGAATGCCCTCAGGGCATGTGGGTGTGGTGGGGTGGATAGTAGGGCGGGGTGTGTGGGTGTGGTGGGGTGGATAGTCGGGCGGGGCATGTGGGTGGGTTTGTAGGTAATGCAGTGTCCATGTGCTGCAGCTTGCTGTGAGGAGGAGGGACCCGAGTGTTCTGTACAATGTGGGAATGATCTACTTCCACAAGAAGTGAGTGTGTTGTGCATGTGTGTGTGTGTTGTGCATGTGTGAGTGTTGTGCTTGTGTGTGTGTGTTGTGCATGTGTGTGTGTTGTGCATGTGTGTGTGTGTTGTGCATGTGTGAGTGTTGTGCTTGTATGAGTAAGTGTGTTGTGCATGTGTGTGTGTGTTGTGCATGTGTGTGTGTGTTGTGCATGTGTGAGTGTTGTGCTTGTGTGAGTGTTGTGCTTGTGTGAGTGTGTTGTGCATGTGTGAGTGAGTGTGTTGTGCATGTGTGTTGTGCATGTGTGTGTTGTGCTTGTGTGTGTTGTGCTTGTGTGAGTGTGTGTACTTGTGTGTGTGTGCGTGCGTGCGTGCATGTGTGTAGAAAGGTTGTGTGGTCATGTGATATCATGTGATGTATGAGGTCATGTGATGTATGGAGGCCTCTTGTCATCCCTGCTGTGGACAGCTACAAGTACTACGGGGTCATCTCTGGCTGGGATGCCCACTGCTGCATGCCTCTGCAGTGGATCAACCAGATGAGAGTGTTCCAACTGACTCACGGAGCTAATCAGCCATTTTACAGCACACTGGTCGGAGATGGAACCACTCGCTATGTGGCCCAAGGTGTGTGTCTGTGTGTCTGTGTGTGTGTGTGTGTGTGTGTGTGTGTGTGTGTGCGTGTGGAATACCTGTAGTTTCGGTTTTCTGTTAGGATTCTGTGATCTACTTTTGTTCTTAGTTTTGACTATTTGTGCTCTTGAAATTACAACTTGTTTCTTGTATTGAACTGTCAGCTAAGACACTGTTAGGTTCAGTCATACACAACACACACACACACACACACACACACACACACACACACACACACACACACACACACACACACACACACACACACACACACACACACACACACACACACACACACACACACACACACACACACACACACACACACATACACACACACCACACACATGCACACACACACTGATGACATCATCCTTCCTCCACCCAGAGAACGTTGTACCCCTCCGTGCTGACGAGTGCCGGCCCATCTTCCACTGGGCAGTGGGGCGGTTCTTTCAGAGGTTCTTGGGAGACCACTACGAGCCTAACGCAGCTCTGAGGGCCGCCTACCCCGATGACCAGTACTGCCAGCAGGTGGAGTCAGTGGAGGGAACACACAGCCCCAGCTAAACCAGAGGAGCTGGGCTGGTCATGTTTGGAGTATTATCATAAATTATGGTTTTGCATCCAATCAGAAACTTTGCAGATGATGAACTGTTTTTTATTGACACACCACCTATGTGTGCATATTTATGTGCGTGGTTATACCCCATTTATGTCATTCAGCAAATTTACCTGTTTTTATTACAACAAGCTGTCGCACTTTGTGTATTGTGTTCTTTTATGGAAGTGTGAGGTGTTGCCATGCGTCTCCTGTACAGTAAACAGCAGGGGCCGCTCCCTTTCTACTCCATCCACACCTTGGGCAGCAGGTTAGGTAAACAATTAATGAGAAAGCAGCTGGTGGACAATAGGAATAGGAAATATGAATATCATTGACAGTGCACTGTTGATTGTAGCAAGTGAAACAGTACACATAGTGAAAGGTGAAGTTTCCCTGGACTGTCAGTCAGTCGTGAAGCAGTACGTGGGTGCTGTTGACTTACCAACTCCGTGTGTCCATGAACTGTGTGTGTGTTTCTCATACAGTTGTTGTACATACGTTCATGTACCTGTCCACAGTCATCCTACACATACTGTACTGTCACACCGATGTCCTGCACCTACACCTGTCACACCGATGTCCTGCACCTACACCCGTCACACCGATGTCCTGCACCTACACCCGTCACACCGATGTCCTGCACCTACACCTGTCACCCCGATGTCCTGCACCTACACCCGTCACACCGATGTCCTGCACCTACACCCGTCACACCGATGTCCTGCACCTACACCCGTCACACCGATGTCCTGCACCTACACCTGTCACACCGATGTCCTGCACCTACACCTGTCACACCGATGTCCTACACCTACACCTGTCACACCGATGTCCTGCACCTACACCCGTCACACCGATGTCCTGCACCTACACCCGTCACACCGATGTCCTGCACCTACACCCGTCACACCGATGTCCTGCACCTACACCCGTCACACCGATGTCCTGCACCTACACCCGTCACACCGATGTCCTGCACCTACACCCGTCACACCGATGTCCTGCACCTACACCCGTCACACCGATGTCCTGCACCTACACCCGTCACACCGATGTCCTGCACCTACACCCGTCACACCGATGTCCTGCACCTACACCCGTCACACCGATGTCCTGCACCTACACCCGTCACACCGATGTCCTGCACCTACACCCGTCACACCGATGTCCTGCACCTACACCTGTCACACCGATGTCCTGCACCTACACCCGTCACACCGATGTCCTGCACCTACACCCGTCACACCGATGTCCTGCACCTACACCCGTCACACCGATGTCCTGCACCTACACCCGTCACACCGATGTCCTGCACCTACACCCGTCACACCGATGTCCTGCACCTACACCCGTCACACCGATGTCCTGCACCTACACCCGTCACACCGATGTCCTGCACCTACACCTGTCACACCGATGTCCTGCACCTACACCTGTCACACCGATGTCCTGCACCTACACCTGTCACACCGATGTCCTACACCTACACCTGTCACATAGGTACACCGATGTGATAATGAGCGACACAATTATGAGGTAGACAATGCGTGGACACGCATACGAGCACACTATTTGAATTTTGACACTACCACTGTCTCAGTGCACTTCATTGGACTAACGCCAAACAGTAAAACCCCCTACTACTGTACATGTAAGGCGAATGTTGACACTACTACTGTCTCACAACATCACTGCACTAAATTAGACTACTGCAAAACAGTAAAAACCTACTACTGTACATGTAAGTTCGTGCTACAAATGCCAAAACATCAATCTGGCAGTACTGCTGCCTAGTTTCACAACTTTCCTTCTTCCTCCTCCTCCTCCTCATTCTCTTCAGTAATCCGGTCTGCACGCAACGGGAGACGGAGCACACATGAAGCATGTCCGTAGCTGCTACCTCAGCCTATCAACCCTGACTACATGCATGTGCATATACTGTATTATGTGCATGTGTGTGATTGTGTGCTGCATACACGTGTGTGATTGTGTGCTGCATACACGTGTGTGATTGTGTGCTGCATACACGTGTGTGATTGTGTGCTGCATACACGTGTGTGATTGTGTGCTGCATACACGTGTGTGATTGTGTGCTGCATACACGTGTGTGATTGTGTGCTGCATACACGTGTGTGATTGTGCGCTGCATACATCGTATGCTTCATGCATGCATATGGTGAGTGCTCACGGAGGTTCTCCACTGACTCGCTCCCTGAGACGGTCTCTGTGTAGGGAATGTTGCCACTGATCACACTCAGCTTCTTCCTGATGGTCTGTCCCACCTCTTGCAGGGCACTGGTCCTCCGGGGGGAAGCCCCCTCCACTCGGTACACGGCCCCCCTCCTCCTGTACTTGACAGCCAGGCAAGCCACACCAGCAGCGAGGGCCGCAGCCAGGAGAAGGAGGAGGGGAACCAGGACAATGACTGGAACATGCTGGGAGATCGCAGGACCAGATGATCCTGGAAGACAGAAGTGGAGGACAAGTTATGACGGAGACACAGTGACTCCAGTGCGTGTGCGTGTGTGCTGTGACGAAGTGAAGACTGACCTGCTGTCTCACAGTCCCTACCAGTCCATCCTGCAGGGCAGAGGCAGCCAGAAGAGGCAGCACACACTCCGCCATTCAGGCAGGGAGGAGTGCACACCGCTGCACACGACAGACAACATACTCACTTAACAGGACCAGCTAAGACAGAACACTGACATGACTCATCATGTATACATATGTACACACATCTGCACTCACATTCATTGCAGGTGCTTCCAGCCCACTTTGGGGCGCAGTGGCAGTGGTCTGGTTGGACACACGTCCCCCCATTGTTGCATGCAGGGGAGCACACAGCTGGGGAGGAACAACACGTGCAGCTTACACACTTGCATAGAGTTGGCTAAAGGCAGTCGCTCATACCTGTGGAGCAGTTGTACCCTGTCCATCCTGCAGTACAGACACACCGGTCTTTTGCAACACATGTGCCACCATTTTCACAGGTGTGGGTGCACACGGCTGCATGGCAGGTGCCAAGGGATTGGAGACATCATCACAGCTGTGTAGTCTACTCTGTGTAGTCTACTCTGTGTAGTCTGCTCTGTGTAGTCTGCTCTGTGTAGTCTGCTCTGTGTAGTCTACTCTGTGTAGTCTGCTCTGTGTAGTCTACTCTGTGTAGTCTACTCTGTGTAGTCTACTCTGTGTAGTCTGCTCTGTGTAGTCTGCTCTGTGTAATCTGCTCTGTGTAGTCTACTCTGTGTAGTCTGCTCTGTGTAGTCTACTCTGTGTAGTCTGCTCTGTGTAGTCTGCTCTGTGTAGTCTACTCTGTGTAGTCTACTCTGTGTAGTCTGCTCTGTGTAGTCTACTCTGTGTAGTCTACTCTGTGTAGTCTACTCTGTGTAGTCTACTCTGTGTAGTCTACTCTGTGTAGTCTACTCTGTGTAGTCTGCTCTGTGTAGTCTGCTCCGTGTAGTCTACTATGAGGGATGCAGGTCCCCATGCATCTCTCCAGCTGCTTACTAGCTCTCTGCACTTACAGTTGCTGCAGGTGCTTCCAGCCCACTCTGGGGTGCAGTGGCAGTGGTCTGGTTGGACACACGTCCCTCCATTGTTGCATGCAGGGGAACACACAGCTGGGGGAGCAGAGAGAGAGGGGCGGGACGGCGAGGGAGGGGGAGGGGAGCAGAGGGACGGGGAGGGGAGGAGGATGGACCCAAGCAGCAAAGGCACATGCATGGAGTCCAGTACAACTCACGAATCGTGCAGTCCTTTCCCTGCCACATGGAGCTGCAACTGCAAGTGTCCGGACGCACGCAAGTGCCGTTGTTCTCACACGTTACCCTGCAGATGGCTGGAGTGTACCATACCACATGTCAAGCACGTAGTGCAAAAGGCACTGACTGTCAACATGTGCTGAGGTGAGAAGCGTTAGAAAGACAATAGTGTACACTGTACGTACGTACATACGGCCATTGCTCACCTTCCTCACAGAATGTGCCCCTCCACCCATCTGCACAGGTGCATGTGGCAGGGTGGGACAGGCAAGTGCCCCCATTCTTGCATGTTGGACTGCACACAGCTAAGAGAGTTGGATGTGCCAAGTTGGTCAAGATTAGGTATGTGAAGACATGCCTACGTAATGCTACTCAATGTTCCGTGGCCCCTCCCCCTTACGTGTGGAGCAGCTCTGCCCCTCCCACTCTGTGGTGCAGTTGCACCTCTCTGGAGCAGAACAGAGACCTCCATTTAGACAGGGGAAGCTGCAGACAGCTGCAGAGGGAGGGGCAGATGAGTGTGGTCAGGGACAGACGCATACTACAACTCATCCTCTGCCTCACTGTTGGACGCACGTTGACTGCAGTCGGGTCCTGTCCAGCCTTGGCTGCACACACAGCTGTCAGGAGAGATGCAAGACCCTCCATTTTGGCAGGGTGTGGAGCAAGTGGCTGCAGAGAGGAGGAGCACACACAGGACTGCACACAGGTGAGAGGGGTTGGACGGGTTAGCATAGCATACAATTAGATTAGAGCACCGGACATGAATATTATTAAACAATAATGCATAAACACATTCATGAGGGCTGCTAGCAGACCTTAGAAGCAAGACACGCCCCAGGCACTACTGCACTAAAGACTGCCTGCAGGTGGGTTGTAGCAGGCACTCACCGCGGTCACATGCCAGCCCAGTCCAGCCAGCAGGGCAGTTGCAGAGGAAAGGGCTGATGTTTGAACCGTTGTTCTTGCATCGCAGGTTGACTGTAATGATCTCTTGTACTGTACCAATCACACCCGGACTCTGGATGATGCATGTGTAGTGGCCATTGTGCCCGGCAACAGTGGTGTTGACGGTGATGTTCATCTGTCGGCCATCCTCTGACACAACCACCTTTGCTGCCAGGGGCAATGACAGCCCCTTCTCCCAAACAACGGTGGCCGAGGGACAGCTACAGGTGGCAGTGCAGGAGTACATCAAGGTGTTTTGAGAGTGCTGCAGTTCTTCCACAGACAGAGACAGCTGACTGTCTTCCGGTGTCTCGATGATGCCAGTGTTCAACACGAACTCAGCAAAGTCGTTGGACGAACTCTCAAGCTCCAGACTAAAGAAGAACTGACGCGGTTGCCCAAGGTCTGGAGAAGGCACCTGCCTACGCCTCCTGGTGCAATCTTTTGGCAGGATTGTCGCAGTCACTGCCTCTGCAGTGACATTCCACTTGAAATCGTACAGTCTTTTGTTGGGGTTTGGGATGGTGAAGGATGCGTAGACAAAGACACTGTCTGATGAAGAATTTTTTGACACAAAGCTCACATTCAAGGACTGACTGCAGTTTTCTGGTAGGCTAATCTGAAAGTACTTCACTTTACCCCTTAGCAAGGTGTACTCAATTAGCTTCCCAGGAGGCACGCTCACTTGGGCTTTGCATGACTCTGCTGCCAGTAACGGGCTCAACCCAATCAAGTGGTGATAGTCCTCTGTGTTGAAGACACGACTCCTATCTCCGCCAGCTATGTCCAGGAGCTGCTGCTGATCGGGGCCATCACCAATCCCTATGCTGAAGAGAATGATGCCATTAACAGCAGCCGCAGCTCTGGCTGGTTCGCTCACACTATCATACGACCTTCCATCAGTGGCCACAATCAGTACCCGTGGAACTCTCCCTCTCTCACGTGCACCAAATGCAGCATTAAACCCATTCTCTGTAGCATACGTGATAGCACTGCCTGTTAGCGTTCCCCCGCCGGGGTAAGGAAGATATAAAATGGCTCTTGTGAGGTTGGCAGAGTCACTGTACTCGTCCAGTGCAATGACATCCTCGTCATGTAGGTTGTGGATGACGTGACTGTACAGTATGACACCGAACTGGGTGTGGTTACTCCCAATGGTGTACCTGCTAGACAGGTTGGCCACTGCAGCAAGAGCGTCCGTAAAGTCTTCTTGTCCGATGCTGCCTGAGCAGTCCAGAAGGACGATAATGTCAAACTCTTCACTGCAACTGTCCACCACTGGACCACACGGGGTGCTCAGGTACTCTTCCATACCAGCAGTGAACCTCTCCTCTGCCTCACTCTCGTTGCAGTCCGGGTGACAGTAGTAGCGGGCATAGAAGGACGGGAATGAGTCGGGCTCGGTTGGCAGGTCGGCAGCAGCAGCAGCAGCACTGGAGTAGCCACCTCTGCCTCTCATGTTGCAGAGCATGAGCAGCGCCGCACCAAAGGCGGAGTTGGCAGGGCAGTCGTAATCATTTCGGCTAAGTGGTTGAGTTGCAGACAATAAAATGAGTTGGATATCTAAGTATTCCTGAACGCAGCCATCTAAAGCCAAGTAATCCACGTTCCAGATCCCTCCGCTTTCGCAGCAGGTCCAGTTACGTCCGTCTCTTGTCTCTACGAATGCTAACACTCGAAGAAATCCTTTGGCTTGAAAGAATGCAGGCGGGATACCCAGCCTTTCTGCTCCGTTGAACACACTCTCCAGACCGCTCACAGTCTGATCCAACTCGCCGCAGTGGTTGACTCCCAACTGAGGAGTGTAGTTCCCGCACGGGCTTAGTCCATTGGTGACACTCGGACAACTATCCACCTGCAAAGCAGCCACTGCTGACAGAAGAGCTAACAACGCGACCGCGGCCATCCCTGCTCTGCTCACGGGACGAGCTGGTAGGGGATGATAGTGTACGTAAGTATCCGGCCGAAGCCATCCGTATACCCCGCACCGGGAGAGCGCAATGACATCCACTGCAGCGGTGCTGGCTATAGTGCGCTAAATATTCCGTGACAGACTCTCAACTGACTTAGTCCAATGGTGGTGGTGCTACATGACTGACCCTGGCTTATGGCGAAAGGTCTAACGCACAGACCAGCCAGCCAGCACCGCTGCAGTGGACGTGATTGCGCTCTCCGAGTCCGGATGGTTTCGGCCGGATACTTACGTCCACAGGCAAGCCGATAATTAACCCCACACAGGTATAATTATATTGACCAGTAGACTATCGTAATTTTCCCTAGCTCGTCCCGTGAGCAGTAGCAGGATGGCCGCGAGCGTGGTGTTAGCTCTTCTCCTGTCAGCAGTGGCTGCTTTGCAGGTGGATAGTTGTCCGGATGTCACCAATGGACTAAGCCAGTGCGGGAACTACACTCCCCAGTTGGGAGTTAACCACTGCGGCGAGTTGGATCAGACGGTGAGCGGTCTGGAGAGTGTGTTCAACGGAGCAGCAGGGCTGGATATCCCGCCTGCATTCTTTCAAGCCACAGGATTTCTTCGAGTGTTAGCGTTCGTAGAGACAAGAGACGGACGTAACTGGACCAGCTGCGAAAGCGGAGGGATCTGGAACGTGGATTACTTGGCTTTAGATGGCTGCGTTCAGGAATTATTAGATATCCTACTCATTTTATTGTCTGCAACTCAACCACTTAGCCGAAATGATTACGACTGCCCTGCCAACTCCGCCTTTGGTGCGGCGCTGCTCATGCTCTGCAACATGAGACGCAGAGGTGGCTACTCCAGTGATGCTGCTGCTGCTGCCGACCTGCCAACCGAGCCCGACTCATTCCCGTCCTTCTATGCCCGCTACTACTGTCACCCGGACTGCAACGAGAGTGAGGCAGAGGGGAGATTCACTGCTGGTATGCAATGCAAGAGTACCTGAGCACGCCGTGTGGGCCAGTGGTGTGTGCATTTACAGTATGTGCACTAGTACCACTGGATTCTCTCTTGCTATTTCTCTTACATTTTCCCTCAAAAGTCCTCTGTATTACCAGTGCCAATGGTAGTTTTACGTGTGCACCTCCAGACACTTGTGGGTGCAGTGGCAATCAGTTGGAAAGAAACTGCACATCTCGTGAGTTCTCCAAACGTTGTGCAATGTATCTTAGCACTCATTGATCTATCACTCCTCCTCTCTGCAGCCACCTGCACCCCACCATGCCAAAATGGAGGGTCTTGCATCTCTCCTGACGCCTGTGTGTGCAGCCAAGGCTGGACAGGACCCGACTGCAGTCAACGTACGTCCAACAGTGAGGCAGAGGATGAGTTGTAGTATGCGTCTGTCCCTGACCACACCCATCTGCCCCTCCCTCTGCAGCTGTCTGCAGCTTCCCCTGTCTAAATGGAGGTCTCTGCTCTGCTCCAGAGAGGTGCAACTGCACCACAGAGTGGGAGGGGCAGAGCTGCTCCACACGTAAGGGGGAGGGGCCAAGCAGTATAGTGTTAGACATAGGTATGTTTCCCTGAGATGAGTGCACTGGCATCCAACACGTCCAAACCCTCCCAGCTGTGTGCAGTCCTGTGTGTGCTAATGGAGGCACTTGTGTGGCCCCTCAGCAGTGCTCCTGTGTCCACGGGTGGGCTGGGAGCAGCTGTGACATTCGTGAGTACATGTCCGCACTCCATGATCAGTTCCATTGGTCAACCACGACAAGCCCCTCCCCCTCCTCTCCCCCAGCTGTGTGCCATCCCAACTGTGGAAATAGAGGGACATGTGTTGGTCCCAACAACTGCTCCTGCCCACCAGGGTGGACTGGAGACACATGCTCACAAGGTGTGGGGTACCTGTTAGGTATTTAGGTGTGCAGTCCAAACAGTGACTTCCTCCTCAATTCTCGCTGCAGCCACTTGCGCCCCACCCTGCCAAAATGGAGGGTCTTGCGTCTCTCCTGACAGCTGTGTGTGCAGCCAAGGCTGGATAGGACCTGACTGCAGTCATCGTAAGCTAGATCAACAGTCTTGCCACATGTCTGTCAGCAACTCTTACGTACACACACATTGTTTGGTGTCTCTGTGTGTCTACAACATGCAGAAGTATGTGCTATTGGTGCTGAGCCGTCTTGCCCCACCGCTGCCCTGGGCCTTGGACCCACTACTTGTGGCACCTGCAGACACCTCTTGGAGCACAGCTACTGTGAAGGTCTGGACCAGGTGGTGGCAAACCTCAGTGGCTTGGAACCCTTTGTCAGCCTTGGCATTCACTCTGCTTTCTTTGAGCCACAGGGCTTTATGCGACTTTTAGCATTTGTGGAAACGCAAGATGGCTTGCTGCTGAGAGACTGCGACAAGGGGGGAATCTGGAATGTTGACTATAGAAAGTTATCCAGCTGCCTTAGTCGAGGATCAATGCTGCTGTACCCCTACTCTGCGGAATATATATTTACAGTGTCACTCACAGACACTTTCACCTATGAAGATTTCAACTGTCCGGAGAACTCGGCCTTTGCAGCTCTTCTCCTGCTCATCTGCAACTCAAATCCCACTAACCTATGGGCTAACCCTGTCACCACTGCTGCCGACCTGCCAACCGAGCCTGACTCCTTCCCGTCCTTCTATGCCCGCTACTACTGTCACCCGGACTGCAACGAGAGTGAGGCAGAGGAGAGGTTCACTGCTGGTATGCAAGCATTCAAAGGATGTTCCCGAAGGAGACGACAAGTGGTCAGACCCTTCACTTCAAACAGTGCAAAACCTGCTGTGACTGCTGGCATGAGGGGGATGGCTGAAGACAGTGTGTTCACCGCTAGAGAGTTTCAGCATTCTGCAGGTGTGTGTGTGTGTGTGTGTGTGTGTGTGTGTGTGTTTGTGTGTGTGTGTATGTGTGTGTGTGAGGCTGTATAGTCATGTGATATCATGTGATGTATGAGGTCATGTGATGTATGGAGGCCTCTTGTGTGTATGTACATGTGTGTACTGTACATACATATGTAGGTATGTGTCTATGAGTGCGGTCATATTATAAATGTATGTATGAACACTAGTCAGATGTGATAATCTGCGATAAGTCGTTCACTGTCACAGGCTGTACAATGCACAACAGATGTACTTGCACCCAATCAGCTCCCACTACAGTCCCCTATAGGTATGCAGACGATGAAGCCAAAGGTGAAGAATACCCAGTACACTAGGATAGGAGAGGACTTTCCATGCACATGGTGACCCCTTGACCTGTGTTAATTTACAGTGGGATCCTTTATGCAGTCAGACAGTGCTACTGTACACATATATACACACATATATACATATACAAATGCCTGCAGTAAAGGTGCAACAGTAGGTGGCCTTCCTCACACCCTTCCACACAGCAGGAGCTGCTGAGTGCTTCTTCCTGTGGTAAACATTATGGGGTAAAGTACTGTATATAGAAAATGGGTGGAAGGAAGTGCATTTGACAGCCACTGGCATCCAGTGTAGCACTGTAGGGCAGTCCTCCAGTGCACCAAGCATCCTTTGATCTATTGAACCCTCTCCCATGAATGAGTGAACCTTGGCAGACAGCCATCCACCCCAGACGCCGTGAGATCCGACCTGATACCACACTGGTGTTGCACCATGCATGTTGTGTCTGGGCATGTGTGTGTGTGAGGTCACCTCACACACACCAACATGTGCGCGTATGTGAGTAATGCAGGATGTACACAGCACACATACATATGTATTACATGTATACATTGCACCAACATACAAGTATTCCAGCTTACACAGTAGAGCATGCACTACTTAATATATAGACAAAATACTTCCTATATGCATATATAAAATAGTACTGTATTTGTAATTTACAGTAATTGATGGTAACAGCTGTCACTTCTGACAGTTGCTAAGTAACCGAAATATTTTAATATTGCCGTAGAGCAGATGGTGGACATCTGTTTCCTTTATATTGTGAAGAAGAGGAATTCCAGACAGTTTGCCATACTTGTTGGCAGTTGAAAGCCTTTTGTCTTTCACAACACAATTTCCTGAAAGCAGCCAGGTGTAGCACTCTCCAGGGGACACTGCAGCGCACATTTGTTTCAGCGGCCACGCTTCAAGTGTCTGGAGGTGGTATTTCCTCTTTACTCGGGTTCTGTCTCCCTCGGGTGCCATGCACCCACCTGTTGCTAGGTGCAGCATCCTGCTGGCTTTCAAGCATGTCTTCCTTACGCAGAATTGATCACCACTGTGACTTGCCTACTCCAGTCACAGTAATGCTAGTTTCCATGGAAACTCAGATTATGCATTATTAATTCCTTAAAATGTCTTCCCAGATGGAGCAGTGACATGCTGTGTGCTGACCGCTAAACACCCCAGCCAAAAGCTGTCTCCATCATGAAGGGCTGTGTGTTCAGCCGCTGATGTTACAGCAGACAGCATATACTGTACGTAATGCACAGACACGTACTCTAAGCCAGCGTAGACTAGCTATCGCCTCACACAGGCTTGGCTCAACCATTGCAATTGGAACAACCTTTAAATTAAGAGAAAATATACCTACGTTTTTCTTAGTTAAGAGAAACCATACCAATTTCTTAACTACATAAGAGGAACTGAAACTACCGACTACCTACCGATAACTCGTCTAAAACTAAGCTGAATATGCTTACTACAAAAATGGCTGAAAACTACGAGTGTGTTTAAGATAAAAAATATTAATCATAACAACAAGTGCATACCAAAATGTATATCCCGCATACTAGCTTCTTTTGTCTCCAGTCAGGTTTATACATGTGCATGCGTACACCACTTTACATCACCATAGTGAACTCCCCTTACAGCCTGCCACACATACAATGTGGGTGTGTGCAGGCGGGGCAGAGTTGTTGCACCATGGCAACATACAAGGTGACATTCATTTGAATGCAGCCAATAAGTTGCACAAGATACGTACATGCAGTATGGCTCCAAATGTTGTGGCTGTTCATCCTAACACATGCAGCGGTGGCGTAGTCCCCCAACATGGAGTGTGTGTGTGTGCATACAGTACATGTGGTGTGTGTGCATACATGGTGTGTGTGTGTGCATACAGTACATGTGGTGTGTGTGCATACATGGTGTGTGTGTGTGTGTGTGCATCCAACATAAGCAGCAGCAAAGTCCCCTTAACACATGCGTGTGCATGTGTGCGCACACATATTTGGTGTGTGGTGGCAGGGTGGTGTTTCCTGCAGGAAGTGGTGCAGTGGGTACTGGTCTGGGCTTTCCCAGGCCATCTGTTGTGAGTTGTCATGAAAACAGGCTGAGCTCAGGTGGGAATATGGGATAATTACCCCAGAACACATACAGTTCATGAATATAACAAGAATATCAAGAATGTACGTATGTTCATACTTAGCCATTATTATGACATTTGTATTCATTAGATCACTAATTGGTTTGCATTTGTTGGTTGGTTGTTGGTCGTTAGTTGTTGGTTGGTTATTGGTTGTTGGTTGTTGGTTGCACAGCCCATTTTCCAAATACCATATTTGTACAATGTGTACAATACACACACCACACACACACACACACACACACACACACACACACACACACACACACACACACAGACACACACACCACACAGACACACACACCACACACACACACAACATACACACACACACACACACAACACACACACACACACACACACACACAACACACACACACCACATACACACGCACACACACACACACACACACACACACAACACACACACACAACACACATCCACATGCACACACACACACACACACACACACACACACACACACACACACACACACACACACACACACACACACACACACACACACACACACACACAACACCCCCCCCCACACACACATCCACAGGACCTCTAGCTACAACCATGCTCAAAGTGCCCTCCCATGGCCAGCCAACACACACACACACACACACACTGGCACCAACCTGCCACTAGCAGGTGTGCTGCCACATTATATTCCGTGGTTGGTTGTGCAGGTCACAGTATCTAAAGTGGTAGGGCAGCTGCAGGGGTTCCGCTTGTGGTGCTACTAGGTTCACAGAAGTCCCACAAGCTCCTCACCAGTTCATGCCAGACTACACACCTCACCACAAAGGTATTCCTAGAGAGTATAAAGGATCCTGCCCACTCTGTTAGCACAGTTAAACTAGAGCAAGTACATTGCCAAGAATTGATCACTGCTCCAGCACAGTATAAGAGGCAGCCAGAGGCTGTAGAAAGACAGAATGGAACAGGATTGGAGATACTCTATGGCTTGTCCCACCGACACACAGCTACTGTGGTTGGGAAGGTGAGTGTGTATGGTCTCCACAAGGTGACCTGCGAGCAGTTGCTGGTGTTCTCCTCGGGCACCTCCCTAAGCATTGGCATCTGTTAGTGGTGAAATGGCTCACACTACTACGTAAGTGATGTTAATTGCAGCTAGAGAGAGAAAGAAGCTCTTACTAGTTCTTGCTTTAGGACCAGCCTGTGGCTCCTCAATGAGGGCTTAACTTTAAAGACTGCACTCACTCTGGGCTCACCCAGCCTGACTCTGGGCTCACCCAGCCTGACTCTGAGCTCACCCAGCCTCACTCTGGGCTCACCCAGCCTCACTCTGGGCTCACCCAGCCTCATTCTAGGCTCAGTAGTAGTTCTCGTCTAATGCAGTGTCTCCCTCCCTTACTACTGCAGTCTAAAATATGGTTGGTCCACTGTCTCCTCCAAGAACCCGCCTCTCCAAGCCATCACACCAAGGCGGATGAGTCAAGCACAACTAGGAGGAAGTATCTCCAGGGAAGAGCTGAACACTCTGATGAGGACAGTGGAAGATGTGGACACTATTCTACTGACAGAGGACCTGAGACACCTGTGAGTGAAGTGGCCCTCTTCTCTGAAGCAACACACCACTTCAAAGGATCGCTCCCTTACCTCTTCCCTTTGCTCCGATCTATCTCTCCTTCCTCCTTCCATCTCAGGACATTGGTTAAGAAGCACAGGGAACTGAGAGCTAAATCAAGCGGTGATGGAGACACCTCGTGCATACTCTGTGGAGAAAGCTTCCACGTTTTTTCGCTGTGCTGGTTTGTAACGATCACTCCTTGCCCGTCGATCTGCCATGACTGCCAAAATGTGAGATCTGCACAAAGTTATATATTTGTGTCAGTCTGTCTGTGCCTATGTCTGTCTGTCTGTACCTATGTCTGTCTGTCTGTACCTATGTCTGTCTGTACCTATGTCTGTCTGTCTGTCTGTCTGTACCTATGTCTGTCTGTCTGTACCTATGTCTGTCTGTCTGTACCTATGTCTGTCTGTCTGTCTGTTAATCCATGTTTCAGTGTGTGCATGGTCAGTCTTGCATGCATGCACGTACACTTGCACAAAGTGGTGCAGACATCTTGTGAAGCCACTCTTTCATGCGTGCCTACCGAGCTCCTTCCATCATGCCTACCGAGCTCCTTCCATCATGCCTACCGAGCTCCTTCCATCATGCCTACCGAGCTCCTTCCATCATGCCTACCGAGCTCCTTCCATCCCCGTTCCCATTTACTTGTCTTACCCTCACTGGCGTTAACACAAGAGGACCTAAAAAGAAGATGTGAGCATCTCTTTACTTCACTCTCTCCTCTTCTCGTCAACAGAAAGTGTGCAGAAAGTGCGAGAGACAATACATGCTGAAGAATGGGGAGGTCACACTGTGTGCCATCTGTCACAGCAGGCGCGAGGTCAGCGGGCATGCATGCATACAACAGATACTGTATGGACGTGTGGAGTGCATACAGTATACAACAGTGTGGAATGGCTGTGTGGGTGGAGTGCATACAGTATACAACAGTGTGGAATGGCTGTGTGGGTGGAGTGCATACAGTATACAACAGTGTGGAATGGCTGTGTGGGTGGAGTGCATACAGTATACAACAGTGTGGAATGGCTGTGTGGGTGGAGTGCATACAGTATACAACAGTGTGGAATGGCTGTGTGGGTGGAGTGCATACAGTATACAACAGTGTGGAATGGCTGTGTGGGTGGAGTGCATACAGTATACAACAGTGTCGAATGGCTGTGTGGGTGGAGTGCATACATAACATAGCAGTCCCTGTACGACTGCCTAGAGTGCTACAACTCAAATATTAATGGAGTATGGGTGACACATCTTTGGCTCCCTTTACGAATGTACACACTTTACGCATTCTCCTGTAGCTGTGGAAGGACACTGGTGCGTGGTACTTGGGGCATCACCCTGCCTTCGACATGGGAGACGATACTCTGTTGGCACAAGTCCAAAATCTGCAAGAGGAGCTACGAATGGAGGAAGATGTTGACACACCCAGACAGATGCAGCTAGCACTTACCAGCTCTGATCCAGGGCTGTCAGTCCGAAGTCCCACTCCACTCCAAGTGGGCGAGCTTGCTCATTTACTTGAAACTTCTCCAAGTCCAAAGATACCACCACGTACTGGAAAGCTTTTCACATTCACACGACAACTGTCTCGCTCGCTCCCAAGCCTCAACATCACTGCGAGTGACTCAGAGCTCCACCACATCACCGAAGAGCTGGTGCCAGCTCATCAGCAAATCCTTAGTAACTCCTTTACTGGTCATGCTCATCAGAAGTCGCTCACTCTCCCTATGAGCAACAGGAGGCTCAGCTGGCTGTACTCATCTGCAGACACACTTCAGGACGTCAGGCTCGACGCCAGTCTGCCGCGGTCGAGGCCGCGGTCAGTGGCCCGACTGGTCCGGCAAACGCCCTCACGCAATAGTGAGGCAAGCTTGACCGGCAGGTCTGACTTGGAGAACAGTTCCACTGACGAGAAAGAGATGTCTCCAACTGCAAGCTTCCGTGAGAACTCTTTGGAAGATGGTGAAAGAGAGCAACAATCGGGACACTCTCTCACACAGCGCCAAGAGGATGTGCAGGAATTGAGGAAGAAATTAGTTGGAGCAAGAAGGCACTCCTTGAACAAGTTAGTCAGGAAAGCTGAAGGCTTGATCAAGTCCTTTTCCTCAAACAACTCTCGAGAGCCCAGTCCAGGTGAGAGCACTTGCAGTATGCACACGTACACACACACACATGCATGTGTGCGTGGGCGCGCGCGCGTCTTTACACTGAGTGCTTAATGCATGTCTGATCCTCCACTGATCCATCTGTAGAATCCAATGGCAGCATTGAGTTTAGCATGGTGTACAACCGTGACAGTAAGGAGCTGAGAGTCACCATCCTGCGATGCAAGGTACATCCTGGCAACAACAGATGACACACACGCGCATGCACACAACAGATGAACAGGTGTCTATTAGTAACCGAGAGAGCTGGTTGACCAGTGGCAGTGGTGTTCATTTACCTCTTTCAGGGCCTCAAAGCTGCCGACGCCAATGGATTGTCCGACCCTTACGTCGACGTCTACTTGTCAGAAGGATCTGTAAGTGGCCAGGCACCTGCATACCGCTTGCAGCAGCTGAACTTTCACCTTGCTTACCCCCTACCCCTCGTAGGCTACTAAGCAGAGCACGTCAGTGGTAGAGAGAACACTAAACCCTGCCTTCAACCAGGAGTTCGTCTATTACGGCATCTCTGAGTCGTTTGTTCGCAGACACGATTTGATGTGAGCAGACATTGTCCAACACCCCTACATCTTTGCAATTGTAGCCCATCCCATCCCGTGGGACAACTGCATGTCTGACACCCCCCCAGGAGTCAACAGCTGCTTATTCACTCTCTCACCCCTACCCACCTCCAGCTAGCCACTTAAATTGTGTGTCTATTCTACACTGCCCATACTATCCATACCATACCATCTCCTTCTGCAGTTTCATAGTCTTTGATTACGACAAGGTGAGCAAGGATGACTTCCTTGGCTCAGCCACCATCCCCATCAGGAGAGTGAACCACGAGGTGGACATCTTCAACCTCAGCTTAACTGATGAATACCCAGTATGTTCAGTGCGCACACACACACACACAGACACACACACACAGACACACACACACACACACACACACACACACACACACACACACACACACACACACACACACACACACACACACACACACACACACACACACACACACACACACACACACACACACACACACCAGCAAAATCTAGTAAACACTTGTCTCACAGATTGATTACTGCAAATACACACGTACCTGAAACTTCCTTCTGCTCCAGTCCACCGGTGCCAGCTGCCACTGCGGTGTGCTGGTACCAAGTGCCATGTGTTAAACTGTGCCATCACTCACGCTCCACTTGTGCTGCAGGGCAATGTGGAGCAATACAGCACCGAGGACGGCCATGCACTGGTCAGTATTGGCTACAGCCTTGAGAGGCATGCTATCAACGTCGGGATCCTCCGAGCGGTTAGGCTAAGGCCAGCCAATAATAAGAAGCTATCGGCTAACCCCTTTGCCAAGATGTGAGTCGCTGCAGAAAGTGATCTGCTGCATGCGTAGTCCAACAGAGAAGGCCATGTACGTATGTATGTACACACGCTCCTAGCTAGTTCTACTTACACACTTTGATGTACTGGCACATTTACTGAGGGCACAAGTGACATCAAAGTGGTGACATCAGCGTGATGATAAGAGTGATAATAGATAACTTGGTAACCAGTGACAGCAGATGTGACATCAGAGTGATAGAATCCCAATTCACTGCGCTCTGTACTGTACACCCAGCTCATCAGCCATTCTCCAACACCCCTTGCAGCACCCTTTCAAATGTTGATGGCGAAGTTAGCAAGAAGACGGCAGTTCACCATATGACCCTCAACCCAGAATTCAATGAGGTAACTGAAGAGCACATCACACACATGCACGCACACCCAAACCCATGCCCACACCACACCCACACGAACACACACGCACACACATGCACATACATACATACATACAGTGTCCATCATGTCATACTTCTTAACCATTCATGCTTGCACACTGAAGACTTGTACTGTGACGCTCTCCTGCCCGTGCAGGAGTTTGAATTCCCACTGGAAGGAATGAAACTGGAGAAGATGGCTCTGAAGATCAGTGTGTCACACAGGTCACGCAACAGGACCACCCATCTGTGTGAGTGCAGGTGACACATTACCAGTACACAATCCCATTTCCAGCATGCCTTGCAGAAACCTAAATGTGCTTGCAGACACCCACCCACTCACCCACTCACTGGAAGCCACACATTTGCTCCTGCTCCTGTAAGCTAACAGGCAGGGAAGGAATCGGCCAAGAGCTTGCACATTTCTTTACTAACACACACATCCTTCCTCACTTCGACAGCAGAGGCCACTAACACACTCTGTACTGGTCATATGTGGGGTGCATGTTAAAGGGGTGTTAAATGTTAAAAGGGTGGTGTATGTATGCAGCAATATTTGTGTATGTCCCTAGTGTCTGTGTGTATGTGGGTGCAAAGGTCTCTTATGTGTGGCCCACGAGGCCCTAATCCTGGCTGTGGCCCACGAGGCCCTAATCCTGGCTGTGGCCCACGAGGCCCTAATCCTGGCTGTGGCCCACGAGGCCCTAATCCTGGCTGTGGCCCACGAGGCCCTAATTCTGGCTGTGGCCCACGAGGCCCTAATCCTGGCTGTGGCCCAAGAGGCCCTAATCCTGGCTGTGGCCCACGAGGCCCTAATCCTGGCTGTGGCCCCTGAGGCCCTAATCCTGGCTGTGTGGTGGTCTTGACTGTCTTCTCCTTGCGTTGCCTTTCTCCTTCAGGTGAAGCCAGCCTTGACGGCCTCCTCTACGCAGCCCTCAAGTCGAAGAGCACACAGTTACAGGATTGGATTGCGCTGCAGTACTCCAAGCGGTAACACAGTGGGGGCTACTTCGGCGCAACACCTTTTGGAGATCACCTGGATTAACTACCCTTTGGGATGTATCACTTATTGCATGTTAGCCTTGCTGTTTTTATCTAACATTTTTATATGAAACTGAATTTATATGACACGGTCACTTAACTTTTTATGGTATGTACGTATGTACGTATGCATGTATGTGTGTTTGTTTGTGTATCTTGCTTACACGGAAGCAACTGAGGTGCAAGTATGTATAATATATACTGCACATTTAATGCACTGACAACATGACTGTACGTACATACAGTACGTATGTGCAATGAGACGGTGACGCATTACCATTTTACGTACATCAGGAAGGCGTATAGACCTGCAGTATGCGTAGACTGTACACACTAAAATGAGTTCAGATGTCTGCTCTCACTTGAGCTTGGACTTTGACCGAGTGTCACTGACACCAGTACTCCCCCCGCTGGAACTGGACTTCTTCTTGGGTGTGGACGCAGTGAGTCTAGTGCCTGTGCGGCGAGCTCGCATGTTCTTGCTCTCTGGCCGAGCCTTGGGGTTGGACAAGGCCTCCAGACGGCCTGAGTGAAGGATGAGTGCAGCAGAAGCGGAAATGACACATCAGTTTTGCTCAATCATCTCTTCCTGCTCTCCACTATGTCTCTGCCCCTCACACAGATACACAGCTATACTGCAGTACACTCATCCACTCCTCTAGGTACATATGTACGTACTGAGGATCTCTGGGTGTGATTCGGCCACTCCACTCAAGAGGGGTACATACTTGACAGTATCAGCGTCATGCTCTGCACAACAAGAACAATGCTCAGAGTCAGCTGCAGCTAGCAGACAGATGCTCTCCCCCCATGCAGCTAGCAGACAGATGCTCTCCCCCCCATGCAGCTAACAGACAGATGCTCTCCCCCCCATGCAGCTAGCAGACAGATGCTCTCCCCCCCATGCAGCTAACAGACAGATGCTCTCCCCCCCATGCAGCTAGCAGACAGATGCTCTCCCCCCCATGCAGCTAACAGACAGATGCTCTCCCCCCCATGCAGCTAGCAGACAGATGCTCTCCCCCCCATGCAGCTAACAGACAGATGCTCTCCCCCCATGCAGCTAACAGACAGATGCTCTCCCCCCATGCAGCTAACAGACAGATGCTCTCCCCCCATGCAGCTAACAGACAGATGCTCTCCCCCCATGCAGCTAGCAGACAGATGCTCCCCCCCCCATGCAGCTAGCAGACAGATGCTCTCCCCCCCATGCAGCTAGCAGACAGATGCTCCCCCCCCATGCAGCTAGCAGACAGATGCTCTCCCCCCCATGCAGCTAGCAGACAGATGCTCTCCCCCCATGCAGCTAACAGACAGATGCTCTCCCCCCCATGCAGCTAACAGACAGATGCTCTCCCCCCCATGCAGCTAACAGACAGATGCTCTCCCCCCATGCAGCTAACAGACAGATGCTCTCCCCCCATGCAGCTAACAGACAGATGCTCTCCCCCCATGCAGCTAACAGACAGATGCTCTCCCCCCATGCAGCTAGCAGACAGATGCTCCCCCCCCCATGCAGCTAGCAGACAGATGCTCTCCCCCCCATGCAGCTAGCAGACAGATGCTCCCCCCCCCATGCAGCTAGCAGACAGATGCTCTCCCCCCCATGCAGCTAGCAGACAGATGCTCTCCCCCCATGCAGCTAACAGACAGATGCTCTCCCCCCCATGCAGCTAACAGACAGATGCTCTCCCCCCCATGCAGCTAACAGACAGATGCTCTCCCCCCATGCAGCTAGCAGACAGATGCTCTCCTCCCCATGCAGCTAACAGACAGATGCTCTCCCCCCATGCAGCTAGCAGACAGATGCTCTCCCCCCCATGCAGCTAACAGACAGATGCTCTCCCCCCCATGCAGCTAACAGACAGATGCTCTCCCCCCATGCAGCTAGCAGACAGATGCTCTCCTCCCCATGCAGCTAACAGACAGATGCTCTCCCCCCATGCAGCTAGCAGACAGATGCTCTCCCCCCCATGCAGCTAACAGACAGATGCTCTCCCCCCCATGCAGCTAACAGACAGATGCTCTCCCCCCATGCAGCTAACAGACAGATGCTCTCCCCCCCCATGCAGCTAACAGACAGATGCTCTCCCCCCCATGCAGCTAACAGACAGATGCTCTCCCCCCCATGCAGTGGACTACGGTGGGCTCGCTATCTGATTGGAAGACGGTGCCTGTCCTTACAAGGCACCACCACTAACGGCAGTGGAAGCTCAACAAGAACCAGGCAGCAGTTACAGTGGTGATGCAAACCCATGCAATCACTTCCCAAACCACAGGGTGTTGCTGCATAGGAGGCTGGTGAGTGTAGTTACATGGCTTCTATTATATGTACATACGTACGTACGTACGTATATGACAGGTATATACTTCCTTCCTTCCTACGTACCTAGGCAGGTAGCGCCTGGCAACCCGCACTTTGGCAAGTGGCTCCCTACTACACACCTACTGTACCGGTGGTGACACCAGGTGACAGTGAGGAGGTGACACCAGGTGACAGTGAGGAGGTGATGACTACTGAACGTACGTACATGGCACGTTAGTCCCAGTCCTGTAGTCTACCACAGCGTGTGGTCACATGCATGTCATGTGACCACCATGCCACCAGCACAACCACTGAGGTGCTCACTGTGGACCTCCAGGAGGTAGTAGGTGCCTCTGCTGGCAAAGAGGTGGGCTCCGTTCTCCATGGCTCGCTCTCCAATGGTGACCAGCTCCAACTTCTCGTCCAAAAGTGCAATATTGGCTGTGGGGGACAGGGAGGGAGCATACAGTATGGGGGGACAGGGAGGGAGCGTGCAGTGTGGGGGGACAGGGAGGGAGCGTGCAGTGTGGGGGTACAGGGAGGGTAGCGTGCAGTGTGGGGGCACAGGGAGGGTAGCGTGCAGTGTGGGGGGACAGGGAGGGTAGCGTGCAGTGTGGGGGCTACAGCAGCTACAGCTACAGCAGTTAACTACAATGTTCTGGTTAGTACACTTAGATACTGCTTGCATGTTTAGCAAAACAGTGTTAAAAACTCAATATTAAATTAGTTGACATTTTGCACTGTGACAAAACATTCACTTGGTTTGCTAGTAGCCCACTGTCACATACTCTACTGCTAACATAGTCATTAACAGTGACAACTACAGCACTTGTTTGAATTGACAATAATTAACCGCATAAACGTTTGTCTGCAGCTAATGTGTGTGTGTCTATGCTTGGGTAGTAGGTGTGTGATGTCACGCTGCACATCCTGTCATCCTTTCTTAGAAGTCCGAAATCACATTCCATCGGGGCAGTCACTGCAGCCTCAGACTACACTGGACTCCAGGCAGGTAATGCAATACGCTTGCAACACCGACAACCACAGCCCTCAAGCCCACACTACAACAGTACAGGTACGTACGTACGTAGCATTCGCCTCAATGCACCAGCACTCAGCATCCGCAGCACCAAAAGGGACAAGGCACAAGAGAGCCATACCACTGAGAGCGTCAGGAGGAAGTTCACATGTGACTAGTGCTAATGCTGCGCAGTGTCCTTATTGTGTGGCAGCTCGGTCCACAAGGGAGGCGTTGGCTTCACTACAATAGCATTCAAAGACAGACACTGATGTTGTGGTTGCACACTCTCTGCTTCCAGGGCTCCCCCCACTTCCTTGAATCAGAGAGCATCCAAGCAACAACCACAATCTTGCACAACCACAACCACACCTCCAACAAAGTCTACCGGACACATGTATGTACTGGACACAACTAGAGTACTCACTGTTCATCTGTACTCACTTCCACATGCACAGCACACGTGATAGATGACTCTGTTGGTTCTCCTCACACGTGTGGGGAGGTCATCTAATTGTCCATTACACCTTTCTTACTGCTTCATGAGCAGAGCTTACTGTACCAAATCTTTCCACTGACACCAACCCCACCCCCACCCCTATGTACATACCACCCCCCACCCCCACTCCTATGTACATACCACCCCCCACCCCCACTCCTATGTACATACCACCCCCCACCCCCACTCCTATGTACATACCACCCCCCACCCCCACTCCTATGTACATACCACCCCCCACCCCCACTCCTATGTACATACCACCCCCCACCCCCACTCCTATGTACATACCACCCCCCACCCCCACTCCTATGTACATACCACCCCCCACCCCCACCCCTATGTACATACCACCCCCCACCCCCACCCCTATGTACATACCACCCCCCACTCCCCACACTCACCAATCCCTTCCAAGTATACTAATAGAAACCAATTTTTGGAGGGCTAGCACAAGGCAGCCACTCCCCCTGCAATCACATTCACCAATCCCTTCCAAGTATACCAAGTTTGGAGGGACATTCATAGTATATATAAGCTTGTGTGACTTGGTCATCAAATTTCGCGAAAGAAGGCACTACAAAGATCCATACACTAGAGAATTGAAGTACACTGCAGCAGAGGAGAACACACATTACCATTTTGCCCTCAGCTGCATTCGAAAGAAGCATCCATCTTTCCAAGCAGCAAAGCTCGTAATTCCAAGTGACATGTCTTTGACTGTTGTACATGTAGCCCATCTTTTAGATGAATTTGATGATAGATGAATCCTGCCATTCCCCCCCCCGCAAGACATCACTGTTCTGGTGAGGTGTTGAGGTACACACTTAATTGTTAACCCCGCAACGTCAGCACTTGAGGTGCAATCCAGGAAATGATTTTATGAAACAGAATATCCACATGCTTCACATGTGCCCACACATCACCCAGGCAAAAATAACACAATGGGTTCATGAACCCCTGGGATGCTACACTCACTCGGAACGTACGTACCAAGAAGTGGCTAGCACACCTTCCCACACAAACACGCTAATGTCATGTGGCGACAGCTGCAGTGAAACCACTAGCAGCTGGAACACATTGCGAGGGATACATACATACGTATGTGCATACATATATACGTACAAAGGTCGGTTTGGGATGGACGAAGGACCGAGTGGCCTGGTCAGGTGGTGTCAACTGGAGTGATCTTTGGAAGCACTGGCCAAAACACTTGAGACTTGAATCAGATATTTCAATGACCTAGGCATGACAATGACAGTCTCAATAGAGAGCAATGGCAGTCTACAGACAGGGCCACAGGATGTGGGCACGCCAGCACAGCAGAGCAGTGTGAGGACGTAATGGGGTGATCTGGGGCTTACCCTTGCAGAGAGTAAGGAAGTGAGGCAAAGCAGACGTACAGTACACATTGGGAGTAAGGGAAAATCCCCCAGACAGGGGGAATGCCAAGATGCTGCCAAGGACCTGCAATAACCTTTTGGGTTTTCACTTTCACTGCAAGTGCTTCTCCCCTACCTACGTACATATATCAATCATCGCTATTAATTAGAGTCGATTATTTAATATAAATATTCAATTACTTACATTTTGCAGCTACAGATGTAATCACCATTTAGTGGTAGGTTAGCTCACTGGTGAAAGTATCAGGTGTACAGAGAGGTCACTCACAACTACCTCACACAGAAAATGAAATGGCACATACACACACACAGGAGTTCACACAATTACTTACGTATGGTCTACTGTAATCCTGATCAGTCTATGAAAACTGCACTTGGTTACCCTGGTCACATGGTTCAGGCTACGCCCCCTCCCCCCCTCCCAGAGGTTGCACCTGGTGTGGTGGTACGCACACAAGCAACAAGACCCCACCCCTCCCCCCGGCGGAGAGTGGGCTGTGAGGCTTCCATCTGTCTACTTGGCGCACCTGCACCTGATCACCACCACCCATCGACTTGGACTCACACGCAGACTTACATACGTACACACATACATACATACGTACATACATACATACATATGTACATACATACATACATACATACATACATACATACATACATACATACGTACATACATACATACATATGTACATACATACATACATATGTACATACATACATACATACATACATACATACATACATACATACATACATACATACATACATACATACATATATACACACATACATACATATGTACGTACGTACATACTGTACCTTCACCTCCATCAATCACATCACCCAATCTATACCAAAAACGTATTTCCATCTACCAATCCCTCACTTGTGCATAAGTACGTATGCAGGCAGCTATGAGCTGCATATATGTACAGGTGGCTTGTTGCTATGGCAGGTGGCTGGTTGCTATGGCGGGAGAATGACATGTATGGTGACCACAGCAGCTGCCTCAGTGTGTGGATACACGCTCACTGGACTTGTCACAGCCACACCTCCGCTTGATGTCATCGACGAGGAGCTGCACAGTGCAGTCAGGGTTAAACAGCATCTCCTCATCATCTGAAGAAGAAAGAGGAACACAACACATCAGTAGCTCTCCAGCCATGCAGTGCGTGGCATACTGAGCGGCTCAAAGTATGTGAAGTACGGTGCATGCACATGATCAACGTATGATCCTAGCTTGGATGGTCCCTTAGACTACGATGTGCTACAGCTAGAGCAACCATGCATTTTATGAATATGTGTGTGATGTGATGTACATATACAGCAATGGGTAGCTACCTAAGCCATGGCAAGTGGCACATTCAGCTATCATAGGCATCAAGGGTGGGCTATGGACGAGCTAAGGACACCAAAACTGCAATCTCTCATAATCGTGCTTAATAGGAAGTCAGGCGCCACAGACCTAGCGTGTTAAGATGTACTGAACTAACCACCAAACTTCACAGTGAAGAACATCTTGCTACGGGTGAATTCCCTGGGGGTTTCCGTGTAGTGGTTGCTATAGCTACCTCAGTTTACGCCCCTTCATTTATTAAAGGATTGCCCCCCCCCCAATGCCATATCTTTGTGCTCCGGAGTTGCTTTGCCCATGACTGCGAACGTGCATGTCATGTCTTCTACTAGCACGACGGGAAAAGATCAATTCTACTACAGAATCAACTAGGAAGCAAGAAGATGTCGCTGCTGAAGCTCTTTTTCTTTGTGTGCCTGTCTTGGGTCGCAGTGGCTGCAGTTGACTACTACTTGAAGCAGGCACGGAGTCTTCGATTCCCATATCGCGACCTTCTGGACCGAATGGGAGTGCGACTCTCCTTCGGCTACTTTAGAGTTTATTCTGTCCGACTGAACGACATCTTCACGCACGTGGAGCACAGATGGCCTAGGGCAGTCAACGCGTGGTTCACAGCTGGCATGTACACGGGCGTAGCTGTCATGTTTGCGTCCGTGATACTGTTGACGTTAAACCTAGTGTCATACTTCAGGTCCCATGAGGCCGAGGAGCATGTCCTGGTGCCGGTGGTCCCAGGAGTCAACCTACCGTGGAACCAGGTTGGCTATTACTTTGTCATACTGCTTTTCCTCGCCGTGGTTCATGAAGCAGGTCACGCCTTTGCAGCTGCACGTGAGCAGGTGCGTGTGAATGGGTTTGCTGTGTTCCTCTTCTTAATCTACCCCGGGGCGTACGTCGACCTCCAGTCAGACCATCTGAAGGTTATTTCACCCAGGAGGCAGTTGAAGATATTCTGTGCTGGTGCTTGGCACAACGTGGTAGTGGCACTGGCTGCTCTAGCACTGCTCTACGTGCTGCCCTCTCTCCTGTGGCCTTTTTACAGCTCTGGACGGGGCGTGGTGGTCACCTCCGTGGCAGAGGGGTCTGTGATGGAGACTAAGCTGGTGCCAGGGTCGCGAATCACTGCCATCAACTCCTGTCTGGTCTCAGACCTGCGCGACTGGCTGCACTGTGTGACAACCCTGGTGGAGGAGCCCCAGTCGGGCTACTGCATGTCAGTGAATGTGCTGGACTCTCACCCCAGCATCCACCATATGCAGACTTTGATTTCACCTGAGGAGGGCTTGAGGGAGTGCTGCGATGCGAGCCTTGCCAGTACACACGTGTGTTTCTATGTTATCAGAGCAAAAAGTGCTGCAGTAACAGCTGACACCACCCAGGAGCAACAGCAGGTAGAGGAGGAGGAGGAGGAGGAGGAGGAAGGACAGACCCCCAACTACAAGTGTCTTGTTGCTCGCTCTGCCACCCTCTCCTCCCCCTGCTTCAGCCCAAGAGACTGCCATGGTGCCATGAAGCAGGCCTGTGTTGTGCCTACAGTCATCAACACAACACGGCTTCTGCGCATTGCGCACACTCAAGACGTGGACGCTCTCTTCTTAGGTGACCCTAGAGTCCTCCTCATGACTGTCTCTGTCAGTGACTACCAACCCAGGGCCTCCCTAGTGTGGCTGCAGCTGCCGGCTGTCCTGGAGACCTGTCTCGTCTACTGTGTGTCGCTGTCAGGCGCCCTGGCACTGCTGAACATGCTTCCGGTGTTTGCTCTGGACGGACAGTGGACGTTCATGGCTTTTGTTGAGATGTACTGTGCCTCCTTCTTCGAGTCCTCTCCCCAGGCCAAGGGGAGGCTCTTCAACGTTGTCTTCTCTTCTTGTACTGTGCTGTTACTTTTGAATATTGTGGGTGCGTTTGTCTCACTGCTGTAAACTGCAAGTTCTATGTGATCAATTTGCTAATTATACACAAATGTACATGTAATTCACTCTTTTTGTATCAAATTCGATTCAATGTGGATTCAGTTCCTGATACAAATTACAGATGAATGCGTCAGCCAATGTGGTGCTTCTGTGTATGCCTATTGCACACAGTCAATCACATTCGCCAGTTGAATTAATTGGTCAACTAATGTCTATCATGCAGGCAGACGACCCGTGCATCATCTTAACTCCTCCTACATATGTCAGATGACCCAGTACATGCAGGCAATGGGAGAATGTAAATGGTCCAACAGGACAGGCTGGACTGCACAGTATATATACTGTTTGTGTGTGTGTGTGTGTGTGTGTGTGTGTGTGTGTGTGTGTGTGTGTGTGTGTGTGTGTGTGTGTGGTGGGTTGCTTCAGGCACTTCTTCGTTTCAGTATGTACTTGCCAGTCTTCAACTGAGTCAGGTTGACGCGCAGCTTGGAGTGGTCAGGGAGGCAGGCAATCCACAGCTGGGGGGGATAAGGACTAGCGGTGAGGAGCACCTGGCACTCCAACAGGTGCATACACACAGACACACGCACATACATACAGAGCAGGGTGCTGTAACAGCTATGTTCTAACCTCGTTGAGGGAGATGGTGGTGATGACACCACACTCCTGGCCGTGCTCAACAGACTCAAGCATTATGTGTTGTCCTTTGTGGAACCTATGGAGGAGTGGGAAAGGGAGGGGAGGGGAGAGGATGGGAGAGCGAGGGGAGGGGAGGGAAGGGGAGCGTACACAGCAACTCACGACCTTGTGATGGGGTACCACGTTGAAAGGGCTCACCACTTTCTATCATAGTAGAGTTTTCCATCCTCTACTCGGGCCTCATGTGATCCTCCATCACTGCCTGTGCCTACAGACCGACAGCATGG
>OX465047.1:5769161-5774161 GCA_949841015.1 Aplysina aerophoba | reverse complement strand
TCCCCAACAAACCTGGTGGCTTTCGAATATTGAAAACCCCATGGATCTTGTGAGTCACCCTGTCTCTACACATTGCACACCCAGAACAGTCTCCATTCAAGCCTACAACACGTTGCCACCACTGTGCATGCTCACAACCTGACCGTGCTTTGTCAGAGGACACAGCCTATGAGAGGGGATGGATATGATCAACTGTACACAGTTGTGCACATGTATCCAGTTTGGTGTGTGTTTCTCTGTAGGCAGTACCTGTTTGATGCACCACCTGTGGACCCAAACTACGAGAGGATGCCTGAAGACAGACCAGGAGGGTTCAACTGGGGGGAAGGAGACCCGGCAGAGTAATAATTGTAAACATATAGTGCATGTTATTTAGTTGGGACACATCTATTACTTTCTTGAGGATGTTTTCCCCAACAAACCTGGTGGCTTTCGAATATTGAAAACCCCATGGATCTTGTGAGTCACCCTGTCTCTACACATTGCACACCCAGAACAGTCTCCATTCAAGCCTACAACACGTTGCCACCACTGTGCATGCTCACAACCTGACCGTGCTTTGTCAGAGGACACAGCCTATGAGAGGGGATGGATATGATCAACTGTACACAGTTGTGCACATGTATCCAGTTTGGTGTGTGTTTCTCTGTAGGCAGTACCTGTTTGATGCACCACCTGTGGACCCAAACTACGAGAGGATGCCTGAAGACAGACCAGGAGGGTTCAACTGGGGGGAAGGAGACCCGGCAGAGTAATAATTGTAAACATATAGTGCATGTTATTTAGCGGTCCTGTATTTCGTTTGTAATGGAGCCGTGGGAGTCCACTGGTCGGTCGCGTGGGAATTTCCCTAACTTGCACGAGCGCGTGATGCTGTCGAAAGTGCGTTTGCTGTTGAAGTGTGCTCTATTCGGCGTCTATGTGAACTGCGTCTACTACTCTGTGACCGTCTATCTGGTCACGTATACTGTGGTGAGTTGGTCCACTCGCTGGAATGTGGTTGAGGAGCCTTCATTGGAGGGTGTTGTGTTGTAGCAGCATAGATACTAGACCTTATATCTATGGTAGCAGTTAATATACCGGGTTGTCAGCTACGCGTAGAACGGATTGCTGTAGTTCATGGGTAGACAATGCCGCGCAGTCTGTGTCTCCTCCGCATTCAGTGCTATGGCACATCAATGAGACCTGTTCTGAACAAGGACGGTGATGGAGATGTTGCTATTGTGGATGTCCTATCAAAGTACTTGAACAGACTAAAACGGTAAACACACGGCCCTTCAGTTAAGAAAATGATGTTCTGTGCTAATCTTGCCTAAACCTCTTTAGGAATGATGTAGTTATTGCACGCCAGCCAAATGAACCTGGCAATATCATTGGAAAGAGGATAACAGCTGTGGTGAGTGGTGTACAGCTGTTGTAGTGTGCATAGAGACAAGTGCCAGTGGAAACACTTAATCCTTCCTCCTGCCGCAGGCTGGGGAGGAGGTAGCTACCAGGAATGGAGATAGACTCTGGGTGAGACTCGTAGCTGGAAGAGAGGATCTGAACAGGACTGCTTCTCGCTGGCAGCTAGTCATGAGGATACAACCTATTCACCCCCCACCTCTCACCTCTCACCTATGACCTATGACCTATGACCTATCCACTTTGTAGGTACCACGGGGACATGTTTGGCTGGAAGGATGTGACCCCAGCTCTCATGACTCGAGGGATTTTGGTCCAGTTCCACTGGGATTGCTGGAGGGGAGAATTGTCTACCGGGTGGGCAGTGGTGTACAGCTGTTGTCTATCGGGTGGGCAGTGGTGTACAGCTGTTGTCTATGGGGTGGGCAGTGGTGTACAGCTGTTGTCTATGGGGTGGGCAGTGGTGTACTGGTGTTGTCTATCGGGTGGGCAGTGGTGTACAGCTGTTGTCTATCGGGTGGGGATTGGTGTACCGGTGTTGTCTATCGGGTGGGCAGTGGTGTACAGCTGTTGTCTATCGGGTGGGGATTGGTGTACCGGTGTTGTCTATCGGGTGGGCAGTGGTGTACAGCTGTTGTCTATCGGGTGGGCAGTGGTGTACAGCTGTTGTCTATCGGGTGGGCAGTGGTGTACAGCTGTTGAAATTATACCATGCTTTGCCATGTCAGGTAGGTACCTTAGTGTACAACGCTGCTCTATATGCATGTATATTTTATACATATACTGTAACTCAGTCAGTGCATCATACTAGCAGGGCACATGTTAGGCACTCCAGTGTATCTATGGTCAGCCCGACCCTAGTCCATCCAGCAGACCTGTGCTGCCTTTCACGCTAACCAGAAGTACAGTGAACTGTAAAAGAGGTCTAGCTCGATAGGCCAGCCTGTCTGCAACAGACCACGCTGTCCTTATGCTAGCCAGGCGGGAGGAGTGATGTGAGTAGACCATGCTGTCCTTATGCTAGCCAGGTGGGAGGAGTGATCTGAGTGAAATTGTTTCAATGGCTCGTGTTCCCTCCTGTTGCAGGTCTGGCCTCTACACAGATTTGGAAAAGTGAAATGATACAGAATGATTAGCTATAAAAATTATACTAACTGAAACAGGCATTCATGAATTATGTGTGTGTACATGAAACATATACAATGGATATCTGCAAGTGCTAGACAAGTGCTAAACGATGCTGATACATATTCAATGGAATAGTTAGAATCATTGGAAGTAGTGTGAAGAGAATAGACTTAGAATGCACCACAATAATTTCAGTTCTGTGCATGATCCGCACTTTTTCCATTGCAATATTCATATGCTGTTTGAAAATTGTGCCCATGTGCCTGTGTGTGTGTGTGTGTGTGTGTGCGTGTGTGTTCCTGTGCCTGTGTGTGTGTGTGTGTGTGTGTGTGTGTGTGTGTGTGTGTGTGTGTGTGTGTGTGTGTGTGTGTGTGTGTGTGTGTGTGTGTGTGTGTGTGTGTGTGTGTGTGTGTGTGTGTGTGTGTGTGTGCGCATGTGTGCGTGTCAGTGTTGTTTTGTTTTGGTTAAACCAGATTCAAAGCACTATCATTCTGGTAAACTGAGTTACATTTAGTTGACTAAACAGAACTGGCATTCCTCTGAGATTATGGTTTGTTACCTCATGTAACCTTAGTAACCAGTAACCTTAGTAACCAGCAGCCAGAGCATCCACCATAACTGTGTCCAGTGCTGTGTGCAGTGTCCACCTTGCACAATAACTGACACATAGACTGAGGTGTTCCAGTTTCATCTGCTATTATTGCCACACATTTGAGTCCAGGAATAAGCTAGTCCAGCATAACACACACACACACACACGTACCACGTCCACTATACTGCTGTTCGTGTGTGCACTACAGTGCCAACGCTGCCCACTTCTGTCTTGGAACTAAAACCAAACTACTTAAAACTAGAATGGGATCCAAACCCAGTCCTCAGTAGAACTGAACTATGGGCCAAGCTAAAAGGTAAGGGTACATCAGTGCTAGCTATGACGTAACAAGAAGTGCAAGATTTGCAACCAAATTGTACACTTGTGTGTGTGCTTGTGTGTGTCCTCTGGCTGTGGAGGGTTACCTGCTAGCCCAAAAGCTATGATGTAATAAGAAGTGCAAGATTTGCAACCAAATCGTACACAAGACACCTGACGGGTGTATTCTGTGGTTAGGTGCCTGGTCAGATGTCAAGGCCAAGTGGCCCCTGCCAAAGTGAAGTGGTGCTGGTGTCTATCGTGTGAAGTGAGCAAGTGTCTAGCGCCGCTTCAACCATCTACCTGCTCCTCTCCCCCTCCCCCCTTCCCTTCACAAGATGTGGCTTGACACCGGATCAGTGCATCATTGAGGTGAACGGTCAGAGTGTGGCTGGCCAGGAAGGCAAGACAGTGAAGCTGATATCCCAAGGCCCCCCGAGCTTCTTTGTCACTGTTCTTCCCAAGGACCTGTACAAGCAAATGTCACCACCTTGAGTTGCACAAGTGAGTCACTGAAGCAAGTGTTTGTGTATGTACGCACGCTTGTGTGTACGTGTGTGTGTGTACGTGTGTGTGTACATGTGTGTGTGTACGTGTGTGTGTATGTACGTGTGTGTGTGCTGTGTGTGTGTTGTGCTGTGTGTGTTGTGCTGTGTGTGTGTGCTGTGTGTTGTGCTGTGTGTGTGTGCTGTGTGTGTTGTGCTGTGTGTGTGTTGTGCTGTGTGTGTGTGCTGTGTGTTGTGCTGTGTGTGTGTGCTGTGTGTGTTGTGCTGTGTGTGTTGTGCTGTGTGTGTGTGCTGTGTGTGTTGTGCTGTGTGTGTGTTGTGCTGTGTGTGTGAGTGCTGTGTGTTGTGCTTGGTGGTTGTGCTGTGTGCGTGTGTTGTGCTGTGTGTGTGTGCTCTGTGTGTGTGTGCCAGAGCACTGGCTGAGCTCCAAGCAAACAAAGTTATCTAGCAAGATTACTTGTCTTTCTCTAGCGCTGCTTATCTGCTGGTGTGTGTGTGTGTGCGAGCAGTGTGTGTGTGTGTGTTATGCTGTGTGTGTGTGTGCGTGTGTGTATGTGTGTGTGTGTGTGCTTGTGTGTATGTGTGTGTGTGCGTGTGTGTCTCGTCAAATGCAGGAGATGGAGGCCCTGAGAAGGAGTGGGAAAGTACTCTTCGCCTCATCAATGACACTTCCCTTGTTCACACCTGCAGGCATGAATGACAAGACTGGAAGACCGTTCTACCTTCTGCGATGGATGTCCCCCTTTTCCATCAAAGAGTCCCTGGCTCCACTGGAGGACTGGATCTACCCCAGCGTGGACCCTTCTACATTGCTGAGGGTGAACCCAAGCCACTTAAAGGCAGCCCCTCCTCCCAACAACACCATTAGTGTGACCCTATTTCATTGTAGGACTGACATTTGACACATTGTAGTGCACGCACCCACCCACCCACGTATGTGCTGGCTATTTGCAGCCAGCCAACACACACACAGTGTGGTGGTTACATGGAGTGTGGCATGAGACAAGTGGAGCTGCAAACGCTGCAATGTGTACTATGCACTCTGATCCTGG
>OX465047.1:5747989-5768961 GCA_949841015.1 Aplysina aerophoba | reverse complement strand
ATCCTTGCCTGTCTGTGTTCTCCCGCTTGAACTGGTTTTGTAGTGTGGGGACATAGTTGAGCGACACTTGATGGATGGGGACGTGGTCCTCTTCAACAGACAGCCCTCCTTGCACAAGCTGAGCATCATGGCACATTTTGTGAGTGACAAGGGGGATGACACCGTGGGGCTGTGTGGTGTGGCTTACTTCTGGTGCTGCTTCTGGTGCAATGAATGCCCGTCATTTGTGCTGTCACATAACAGGCCATAGCGGTGACATTTGTGTCTGTCACTTCTATCACCACATCATTGTGGACCTCACTCACGTCACCTCTGACACCACTCCACACACATGTCATCTTGTCACTGACATCATTACAATCTCCATGTCACTTCTATCACTCTTGTCACTGCCCTATCCTTAGGCAAGGGTACTCCCACACCGGACCTTTCGTTTCAATGAGTGTGTCTGTACGCCGTACAATGCTGACTTTGACGGTGACGAAATGAACCTTCACCTGCCTCAGACGGAAGAGGCAAAGGCAGAGGCCCTCGTGCTAATGGGAGTGAGTGGGACACTTAAAATAATAGCCCAGGTGCTCTTGTTCATGACTACTACACGTGTAGTATTATGTAATTCTCACTTATTCCATGTTGTGTGTGACTTGTGTCTGCACTCACTCATCGGCTGATGCCTTTTACAGATGTGTGTGTGTGTGTGTGTGTGTGTGTGTGTGTGTGTGTGTGTGTGTGTGCGTGTGTGTGTGTGTGTGTGTGTGTGTGTGTGTGTGTGTGTGTGTGTGTGTGTGTGTGTGTGTGTGTGTGTGTGTGTGTGTGTGTGTGTGTGTGTGTGTGTGTGTGTGCACCATGTACATACATATGTAACCAACCATGCCTACTGTACGTACGTATATGGTGGTTCACATTGCACCAGTGCTTCAGTCATGTCTGCCGCCCTCTCTCCCTCCTCCCCTCCTCTCCTTCCCCTCCCCTCTCTCCTCCCCCCTTCCCCTCTCCTCCCCTCTCCTGCATGCAGACCAAGTCCAACCTGGTGACTCCTCGTAATGGGGAGCCATTGATAGCTGCCATCCAAGACTTCATCACAGGTGAGAAGGGAAGTGGAGGGACAAGGGGTGGTTCACTCTACCAGTGCATAGTCACATGACCATCATATGACCATCACATGACCATCACATGACTGTCATATGACCTGTAGGACATGGTGGTGGCAGCTCAATGTGTTAGCTATATCCCATCACTATACCTATTGCATGTATTCACTCATGCACCCCTCCCCTCTCCCCCCACCCCCACCCCACTTCCCACCCCAGCTAGCTACCTGCTGACGAGGAAGGATGTCTTCTTCACCAAGAGTGAGTTCTGTCAGGTCATCAGTGCCATGTTGCACGGCAAGGATGCACGGATCAAGGTGGACCTCCCTCCTCCAGCACTGTGGAAGGTGGGCCGTGGAGTGTACGTATGGTGGGATGGAAGGGTGTGGTGGTGCAAGTGCTTTGTGGTGGCAAGGGTGTGGTGGCCTGAGTGTGGGTGTTGCAGCATCAGATATGCATGCTGTGTCCACCATGCCGGTGGGCGAGGATTCATGGTTGTCACCTTATTGCTCTACAGTGTGTTGTGTGCCTGTCTTGTGTCTGTTCATCTGGAAGGTACTGCTGTCTATTGTACAGTACACTTGTACTCCTGGCTGGAGTCACTGGTCCTGTGCTGCTGGTGTGTGCACCTCTGTGTACACATGGGGGGGGGGGCTCACTTCAGTTTGCTATATATGGCAAGCATTGTTCTAGTACATGCACACACACTTCACAACAATATACATCTCAATGAATATAGTGTCGGTGATGCACACGTTCAAAACAGCACACACTGGCCTAAACTGCACAGCTCTACTGGTAACCTTTGCTACTGGTTGTTTACTGTTTGAATGTGTACTTTACTGAATGTTGTTTGGTGTGTGGTGTTTGGTGTTTGGTGAGATCTTTAAGGGCCTTCACTGTTGGGGTTGGTGCCTACTTGGTGCACACGGCACACGACATCTCCTTGCGCTGGTCATAAGGAGGACACGGTATGCCACGGCTGCACGCTCCCTGAACATGGTACATCAGAGCGCCGTTATTGTCTGCTGCCTCTCCTGGTACTGTCTCTGGATCTTTGTCAAGGCAGACAAACTCTTGTCTCCCCTTGTGCCCATAGTGTTCGGTCATGAGCCACCCGCTGTACTCCGGGGACCATCCTGGTGGACACTCGTATGTCCCTGGCACCATAATGTGTTTGGAGCGAGTGCTCACCTCGCACACAGCACAGGGGATGTTGTGGTCATTGAATGAAGACCTGAGAAGAGCTTGACCGCTAATTATCTCATACTCTGCTCCATACAAGTATGCATATCCTGCATTCCTGGTTGTGGTCTGTGGATGGTACTTGGCATTCTTCACTGCACAGATGTAGTTGGCTCCACCTCCATGGTGGTCATAGTAACTTCCCGCTGTGACGCCGTCATACACTGTGTCAGTCCCATCCACAGATGGACAGGTGGTCCTCCCCCACCTGACGTAGGTCACACCCCCAGGACCTGGTGGGCCAGGAGGCCCTGTCTTGCCTTGCACACCTGGTGGTCCCTGTGGGCCAGCACTGCCTGCCTCCCCATCCCTGCCGTCCCTCCCGTCGGTCCCTGGAGTACCATGGAGACCTGCAGCAAGAGGTGGATGGTATTGTAGTTTGTACACAAGGTGGAGGTGGATGAAATAGTCTGTACATTATTTATTGTATCAGTTGTGTAACACAATTAGCAAGGATAAGAATTTGTAAGGATTCAGCTGGCAATGAATGTACGTAGGAAGCAGCTGTTGTCATCAGATGTTTTCACAAAGTTCCCTTCCCAGTGGCCTTCCTGTCCGTCCCTCCTCCCTTGTTACCTTCTTTCCCTTCACCTCCCCTTCCTCCTGTCTCCTCGCTCCCCACCCTTCCCCCTCTTCCTCTCCCCTCCTTCCTCTCCCCTCCTTCCCCTCCCCTCCCTTCCCTACCAGCATACCTGCTAGTCCCTGAGGTCCCGGTGGTCCAGGTAGTCCGTCCCTCCCATCCCGTCCCCCTCTGGCACAGCACACCCTAGTCTCCTCCTCATAGCTTGTTTGGTTGGGCCTTCTCATCTTGACTGCTCCATTTTGGCCGAGCACTGTGGGAGGGTGGAGTGGTCTGTATTTCAGCTCTTGCAGGACTACAGTATTGTGCACCAGTGTGTCCTTATTGTGTGCTACACCCACTTCACTCTATCTCGCCTAACTTCCATCCCTCACTGAATCTGTAGCACAGGCCTCTTCACTACTGTATTGCACACCACTGTGGCTTGTATTTTGTGTTGCATCCACCTCACTTCACCCCACCTCACCTCCGTCACTCCACTGAACCACACACACCACACCACACTCACCAGCTTCAGCACAGACCAGGAGCAGCAGGGTGAATACCACTTGTGGTGCCATTGTGAGTGCACTTGGTAATGACGGTCTGAACTGAGGCCACTCTCATATAGCTACTAATACTTGTAGCACATTTCCTTATTTGGAACCACCCCTGATTGTGTATCAGACTTACATACCTGCATGTGCTGTGTGGTATGTACACACAAGTACTGGTCCACACATAAACAGGATAGAGTGACTGGTACTTCATGCTCATGACATGACACAGCCTGTCCATACAACATCATGGTCTGCACGGTGTAGTCAGCACACGGGTAATCGTGTTTGTGCAGCATAATTCATTTGATTACATGTGCGCGTGTGAATGTAACAATCTTGTGTGTGTGTGTCTAATGAAAGATGTCTGTGGAGATGATTGGATGTTCCGCCTGATTGGGTGTTGTAACTACGCACTGCTGTGCCCATGTGCATGCATTGGTCAATGTCCATGTGACTCAGGTGTGTGTGTGTGTGTGTGTGTGTGTGTGTGTGTGTGTGTGTGTGTGTGTGTGTGTGTGTGTGTGTGTGTGTGTGTGTGTGTGTGTGTGTGTGTGTGTGTGTGTGTGTGTGTGTGTGTGTGTGTGTGTGTGTGTGTGTGTGTGTGTGTGTGTGTGTGTGTGTGTGTGTGTGTGTGTGTGTGTGTGTGTGTGTGTGTGTGTGTGTGTGTGTGTGTGTGTGTGTGTGTGTGTGTGTGTGTGTGTGTGTGTGTGTGTGTGTGTGTGTGTGTGTGTGTGTGTGTGTGTGTGTGTGTGTGTGTGTGTGTGTGTGTGTGTGTGTGTGTGTGTGTGTGTGTGTGTGTGTGTGTGTGTGTGTGTGTGTGTGTGTGTGTGTGTGTGTGTGTGTGTGTGTGTGTGTGTGTGTGTGTGTGTGTGTGTGTGTGTGTGTGTGTGTGTGTGTGTGTGTGTGTGTGTGTGTGTGTGTGTGTGTGTGTGTGTGTGTGTGTGTCTAATGATACATCCATGTAGGCCGTGTGGCTTTGTGTTGTGTACCTGTCTGTCTAAATCAGATGCCTGTCTTTCTACCACGTAGTTGAGTAGTACTATCTTCTCACTTGTACGCTTGTATTCCTGACTGGAGTCACTGGTCCTGTGCTGCTGGTGTGTGCACCTCTGTGTACACATGGGGGGGCTCACTGCAGCCAAGCTATGGCAAGCATTGTCCCGTAGTACATGCACACACTTCACAACATTTGCAACTCAATGAATACGTATGATTGTTGGTAATACATGAATGAATACATAATATGAATGTCGGTGATGCACACCTTCAAAACAGCACACACTGATCTTTAAGGGCCTTCACTGTTGGGGTTGGTGCCTACTTGGTGCACACAGCACACGACATCTCTTTGAGGCCATTGTACGGAGGACAGGGTATGCCACGGTTGCAGGCTCCCTGAACATGGTACATCAGAGCGCCGTCGTCATTGTTTGCCTCTCCTGGCACTGTCTCTGGATCCTTGTCAAGGCAGACAAACTCTTGTCTCCCCTTGTGCCCATAATGTCCGGCCATAAGCCACCCGCTGTACTCCGGGGACCATCCTGGTGGACACTCGTATGTCCCTGGCACCATAATGTGTTTGGAGCGAGTGCTCACCTCGCACACAGCACAGGGGATGTTGTGGTCATGGAGTGAAGAGCGGGGAAGAGCTTGACCGTCAGCTATTTCATACTCTGCTCCATGCAAGTATGCATATCCTCCATTCCTGGTTGTGGTCTGTGGATGGTACTTGGCATTCTTCACTGCACAGATGTAGTTGGCTCCACCTCCATGGTGGTTATAATGACTTCCTGCTGTGACCCCGTCATACACTGTGTCAGTCCCATCCACCGATGGACAGGTGGTCCTCCCCCACCTGACGTAGGTCACGCCCCCAGGACCTGGTGGGCCAGGAGGCCCTGTCTTGCCTTGCACACCTGGTGGTCCCTGTGGGCCAGCACTGCCTGCCTCCCCATCCCTGCCGTCCCTCCCATCAGTCCCATGAGTGCCATGGAGACCTGCAGCAAGAGGTGGATGGTATTGTAGTTTGTACACAAGGTGGAGGTGGATGAAATAGTCTGTACATTATTTATTGTATCAGTTGTGTAACTCAATTAGCAAAGATAAGAATTTGTAAGGATTCAGCTGGCAATGAATGTACGTAGGAAGCAGCTGTTGCCATCAGATGTTTTCACAAAGTTCCCTTCCCAGTGGCCTTCCTGTCCGTCCCTCCTCCCTTGTTACCTTCTTTCCCTTCACCTCCCCTTCCTCCTGTCTCCTCGCTCCCCACCCTTCCCCCTCTTCCCCTCCCCTCCTTCCCCTCCCCTCCCTTCCCTACCAGCATACCTGCTAGTCCCTGAGGTCCCGGTGGTCCAGGTAGTCCGTCCCTCCCATCCCGTCCCCCTCTGGCACAGCACACCCTAGTCTCCTCCTCATAGCTTGTTTGGTTGGGCCTTCTCATCTTGACTGCTCCATTTTGGCCGAGCACTGTGGGAGGGTGGAGTGGTCTGTAGTTCAGCTCTTGCAGGACTACAGTATTGTGCACCAGTGTGTCCTTATTGTGTGCTACACCCACTTCACTCTATCTCGCCTAACTTCCATCCCTCACTGAATCTGTAGCACAGGCCTCTTCACTACTGTATTGCACACCACTGTGGCTTGTATTTTGTGTTGCATCCACCTCACTTCACCCCACCTCACCTCCATCACTCCACTGAACCACACACCACACCACACTCACCAGCTTCAGCACAGACCAGGAGCAGCAGGGTGAATACCACTTGTGGTGCCATTGTGAGTGCACTTGGTAATGACGGTCTGAACTGAGGCCACTCTCATATAGCTACTAATACTTGTAGCACATTTCCTTATTTGGAACCACCCCTGATTGTGTATCAGACTTACATACCTGCATGTGCTGTGTGGTATGTACACACAAGCAATGGTCTACACATAAACAGGATACAGTGACTGGCATTTCATGCTCATGACATGACACAGCCTGTCCATACAACATCACGGTCTGCACGGTGTAGTCAGCACACAGATAATCGTGTTTGTGCAGCATAATTCATTTGATTACATGTGCGCGTGTGAATGTAACAATCTTGTGTGTGTGTGTCTAATGAAAGATGTGGAGATGATTGGATGTTCCGCCTGATTGGGTGTTGTAACTACGCACTGCTGTGCCCATGTGCATCCATTGGTCAATGTCCATGTGACTCAGGGGTGTGTGTGTGTGTGTGTGTGTGTGTGTGTGTGTGTGTGTGTGTGTGTCTAATGATACATCCATGTAGGCCGTGTGGCATTGTGTTGTGTGTACCTGTCTGTCTAAATCAGATGCCTGTCTTTCTACCTCGTAGTTGAGTAGTACTATCTTCTCACTTGTACACTTGTACTCCTGACTGGAGTCACTGGTCCTGTGCTGCTGGTGTGTGCACCTCTGTGTACACATGGGGGGGGACCTCACTGCAGCCAAGCTATGGCAAGCATTGTCCCGTAGTACATGCACACACTTCACAACATTTGCAACTCAATGAATACGTATGATTGTTGGTAATACATGAATGAACACATAATATGAATGTCGGTGATACACACTTCCAAAACAGCACACACTGGCCTAAACTGCACAGCTCTACTGGTAACCTTTGCTACTGGTTGTTTACTGTTTGAATGTGTACTTTACTGAATGTTGTTTGGTGTTTGGTGTTTGGTGTTTGGTGAAATCTTTAATTAAGGTCCTTCACTGTTGGGGTTGGTGCCTACTTGGTGCACACAGCACACGACATCTCTTTGAGGCCATTGTAAGGAGGACAGGGTATGCCGTGGCTACAGGCTCCCTGAACAAGGTACATCAGAGCACCATTGTCATTGTTTGCCTCTCCTGGTACTGTCTCTGGATCTTTGTCAAGGCAGACAAACTCAGTTCTCCCCTTGTGCCCGTAGTGTTCGGTCATGAGCCACCCGCTGTACTCCGGGGACCATCCTGGTGGACACTCGTATGTCCCTGGCACCATAATGTGTTTGGAGCGAGTGCTCACCTCGCACACAGCACAGGGGATGTTGTGGTCATGGAGTGAAGAGCTGGGAAGTGCTTGACCACTACTTATCTCATACTCTGCTCCATACAAGTATGCATGTCCTACATTCCTGGTTGTGGTCTGTGGGTGGTACTTGGCATTCTTCACTGCACAGATGTAGTTGGCTCCACCTCCATGGTGGTTATAGTAACTTCCCGCTGTGACGCCGTCATACACTGTGTCAGTCCCATCCACCGATGGACAGGTGGTCCTCCCCCACCTGACGTAGGTCACGCCCCCAGGACCTGGTGGGCCAGGAGGCCCTGTCTTGCCTTGCACACCTGGTGGTCCCTGTGGGCCAGCACTGCCTGCCTCCCCATCCCTGCCGTCCCTCCCGTCAGTCCCTGGAGTGCCATGGAGACCTGCAGCAAGAGGTGGATGGCATTGTGTAGTGTGTTGTGAAGCGGTTCATGTTTACAAGTTAATTGAAGGGCTTACAAGCATCTATTTGACAATGCAGCGTTACACATAGCTGCCAGATGTTTTCTTCACAGCAGCCATGCTATATATCTCTCCCTTCTCCCTTGCCTCTCCTCCCACTACCCCTATCTACATCTCAATTTCCCTCCCCTCTCTCTTTCTTTTCCTCCCCTCCACATCCTCCTAGCCCCTCTCCCTCCTTCACTTCTTCCCCCTCCTTCCCCTCCCCTTCCTTCCCTCCCAGCACACCTGCTAGTCCTTGAGGCCCTGGTGGTCCAGGTAGTCCATCCCTCCCATCCCGTCCCCCTCTGGCACAGCACACCCTAGTCTCCTCCTCATAGCTTGTTCGGTTGGGCCTTCTCATCTTGACTGCTCCATTTTGGCTGAGCACTGTGGGAGGGTGGAGTGGTCTGTAGTTCAGCCCTCCTCACAGGACTACAGTGTGTCTCATCAAGGTGTTTTGTCTGGTACTGGCACCACCGTATTGCACGACAACGATCGCACTACTGCTACTTGGCAGACAATGCACATCAGACAAGGCACAGCACTACACCTTGCCTTTAGATCTCACTTCACCACACCTCACTACGTACACCCCACACTACACCTCACTACACCTCACACTACACCTCACGACACTTTGCACTACACTTCACCACACCTCACACTACACTTCACCACACCTCACACAACACCTAACCACACCTCACACTACACTTCACCACACATCACACAACACCTAACCACACCTCACACTACACTTTACCACACCTCACCCTATGTACACCTCACGTCACCTTACATCACACCTCACATTACACTTACCACACCTCACACTACACTTCACCACACCTCACCCTACGTACACCTCACGTCACCTCACATCAACCTCACATTACACCCCACCACACTACAGTGACTGCGCCCTGCCACACCACAGAACAACCTATGCTCACCTGCTTCAGCAGAGACCAGGAGCAGAAACACAACAAGCTCTACTTTCATTGCCATTGCAAAACCTTTGCTCCCCACACAAGGAACAGGTCTCTTATAGACACTGCTGGTTGTGCTCTGCATTTGGGGCTGCATTTTTATACCATGCTTTCTCAATCAGTCTTGGGTTCATTTGACTCTCTTTCAATCAGTCTGGGGTTCACTTGACTCTCTTTCAATCAGTCTGGGGTTCATTTGACTATCCTACATTCCTGGTTGTGGTCTGTGGGTGGTACTTGGCATTCTTCACTGCACAGATGTAGTTGGCTCCACCTCCATTGTGGCCATAGTAACCTTCCGCTGTGACACCGTCATACACTATGTCTGTGCCGATGGACTGGTGGTCCTCCCCCACCTGACGTAGGTCACGCCGCCAGGGCCCGGTGAGCCAGGAGGCCCTGTCTTGCCTGTGTGTGTGTGTGTGTGTGTGTGTGTGTGTGTGTGTGTGTGTGTGTGTGTGTGTGTGTGTGTGTGTGTGTATGTGTGTGTGTGTGTGTATGTGTGTGTCTAATGTACATCCATACATCCATGTAGGCCGTGTGGCTTTGTGTTGTGCAAGCATTGTCCCGTAGTACATGCACACACTTCACAACAATACGTATACAACTCAATGAATATGAGTGTCCGTGATGCACACCTTCAAAACAGCACACACTGGCCTAAACTGCACAGCTCTACTGGTAACCTTAGCTACTGCTTGTTTACTGTTTGAATGTGTACTTTACTGAATGTTGTTTGGTGTTTGGTGTTTGGTGAGATCTTTAAGGTCCTTCACTGTTGGGGTTGGTGCCTACTTAGTGCACACAGCACACGACATCTCCTTGCGGATATCATAAGGAGGACAGGGTATGCCGTGGTGACAATTTCCTTGCAGTTTCCCTGAACAAGGTACATCAGAGCACCGTTGTCATTGTTTGCCTCTCCTGGCACTGTCTCTGGATCCTTGTCAAGGCAGACAAACTCTTGTCTCCCCTTTTGCCCATAGTGTCCGATCATGAGCCACCCGCTGTACTCTGGGGACCATCCTGGTGGACACTCGTATGTCCCTGGCACCATAATGTGTTTGGAGCGAGTGCTCACCTCGCACACAACACAGGGGATGTTGTGGTCATGGAGTGAAGAGCTGGGAAGAGCTTGACCACTAGCTATGTCATACTCTGCTCCATACAAGTATGCATGTCCTACATTCGTGGTTGTGGTCTGTGGATGGTACTTGGCATTCTTCACTGCACAGATGTAGTTGGCTCCACCTCCATGGTGGTCATAGTAACTTCCCGCTGTGACCCCGTCATACACCGTGTCAGTCCCATCCACCGATGGACAGGTGGTCCTCCCCCACCTGACGTAGGTCACGCCCCCAGGACCTGGTGGGCCAGGAGGCCCTGTCTTGCCTTGCACACCTGGTGTTCCCTGTGGGCCAGCACTGCCTGCCTCCCCATCCCTGCCGTCCCTCCCATCAGTCCCTGGAGTGCCATGGAGACCTGCAGCAAGCAGTGGATGGCATTGTGTAGTGTGTTGTGTACTGTATGTACTTACATATGTAGTCCAGTTGTGGCACAGTGCAGAGCAATCCTACGTACTTGTTGTTGTTGTTGTGAGGTGGTGTGATTGTGTCACTGCATACTGCTGGTACAGTATGTGCAGTGATAGACCGATTAGCGGGGTACGACAGTTCCCTTCTCTGCACTGTGGCAAGGCCACGCTGTGTATGCTGACAAAGCTACCTGCTCTGTGTATCTCTGTGTGCATGTGTGTGTGTCCACTGAAGTGGGCATGTGTGGACCATACTGCTAGCATGTTGATGGCATGTGCCAACTCCATACCACTGTGTTCCTAGGAAGGTAGGTGTGTTGTACCACAGCAAGCATGCTTGGTGTTCGGCACAGACACACTCTGTCACACTGAATGAGAGAGATATGTACTGTAGCCGAGTGGAGCAGTAGCTGTACAGTGCTACATGTGTAGCTCATGCACGTCACTGAAGCATGGTGGACATTGCTGCAGTGTTAGGAGAGCCACACCATTGCATACCTTGGTGTACACTGCACCCACTGGAGGATTGGAATGGACCATGTCTGCAATTCACACCTTCAGAAGGACATTGTATCTAATTGTGTAGATACAGTATACTGCAATTGTACAGCATTCTTTGCACATATGAAATGGCCAATATCCTGTTTAAAGTTACTCAAGCCCTTCATGCGTTAGTTCAACCACTTGTTGTCCATGCACTGTACTGGACCCTTGTCTGTGGTCACTGGCATGTAGCTTGCAAGCTGTATTGGCTTAATCAAGTTGATCAGGTGCACATGCACACTTTCAAAGCAACTTACTTATGTCTATGAGCGTATGTTAATACACCTTCAATACGAGCTGAGTGTTAGTTATGTTAACTGTGCATCTATGTATTGTGTTTTGACTAACAGTTACTGCATCTCCTCTTTACCCATCTCCCCGTTGCTACTTGGTGCACACAGCACACGATATCTCCTTCCGCTGGTCATAAGGAGGACACGGTATGCCAAAGCTGCACGCTCCCTGAACATGGTGCATCAGAGCACCATTATTGTCTGTTGCCTCCCCTGGTACTGTCTCTGGATCCTTGTCAAGGCACACAAACTCATTTCTTCCCTTGTGCCCATAATGTCCGGCCATAAGCCACCCGCTGTACTCCGGGGACCATCCTGGTGGGCACTCGTATGTCCCTGGCACCATAATGTGTTTGGAGCGAGTGCTCACCTCACACACAGCACAGGGGATGTTGTGGCCGTGGAATGAGAACCTGGGAAGAGCTTGACCGCTACTTAGTTCGTATTCTGCTCCATACAAGTATGCCTCTTCTGCATTCCTGGTTGTGGTCTGTGGATGGTACTTGGCATTCTTCACTGCACAGATGTAGTTGGCTCCACCTCCATGGTGGTCAAAGTAACTTCCCGCTGTGACCCCGTCATACACTGTGTCAGTGCCATCCACCGATGGACAGGTGGTTCTCCCCCACCTGACGTAGGTCACGCCCCCAGGACCCGGTGGACCAGGAGGCCCTGTCTTGCCTTGCACACCTGGTGGTCCCTGTGGGCCAGCACTGCCTGCCTCCCCATCCCTGCCGTCCCTCCCATCAGTCCCTGGAGTGCCATGGAGACCTGCAGCAAGAGGTGGATGGCATTGTGTAGTGTGTTGTGTAGCAGTTAATGTTTAAAAGTTGAAGGGCTTACAAGGACCTTTTTGGCCATGAATGGGGGAAAGAGTCAGATGTACAAGTAACCTTCACAGCAGCCTCCTTCTTTTTCCTCTCTGTTGCCTCTCTTCCCACTACTCCTACGCACCTCCACCTCAACTTCCCTTCTCTTCCCTCCCCTCCCTTCCTTCTACCCTCCTCCTCCACTTTCTCCTCTCCCTTTCTTCCTCCACCACCTTCCTCCCTTCCCTTCCCCTCCTTCCCTCCCCATTCCCCTCCCCCTCCTTCCCCCCCTCTCCTCCCCTTCCTTCCCCTACTCTCTCCTTCCCTCTCTTCCCCTCCACTTTCTCTCTCCCAGCACACCTCCTAGTCCCTGAGGTCCTGGTGGTCCAGGTAGTCCGTCCCTCCCATCCCGTCCACCTCTGGCACAGCACACCCTAGTCTCCTCCTCATAGCTTGTTCGGTTGGGCCTTCTCATCTTGACTGCTCCATTTTGGCCGAGCACTGTGGGAGGATGGAGTGGTCTGTAGTTCAGCCCTCCTCACAGGACTACCGTGTTGCACACCAAGGTGTGTTGTCTGGTACTTTGTTGGCCAACTCCTCTCTACACCTCACACTGCAGTACACCTTGCCTCATCTCATTTGACTACACCTCACCACACCTTACAACACCTCACCACACCACACCACACCTCACAATACGACAATTGCACAGGACTCACAGGACTCACAGGATTACCGTATTGTGCACCAAGGTGTCCTTATTGCTCACTGAATCTGTAGCACAGGCCTCCTCACTACTGTACTGCACACCACTGTGGCTTTATTCAGTGGTGCACCCACCTCACCCACTCCACCTCACTTCACCCCACCTCACTTCACCCCACCTCACTTCACCCCACCTCACTTGTATTTTGTGTTGCATCCACCTCACTTCACCCCACCTCACCTCCATCACTCCACTGAACCACACACACCACACCACACTCACCAGCTTCAGCACAGACCAGGAGCAGCAGGGTGAATACCACTTGTGGTGCCATTGTGAGTGCACTTGGTAATGACGGTCTGAACTGAGGCCACTCTCATATAGCTACTAATGCTTGTAGCACATATCCTTATTTGGAACCGTCCCTGTGATTGTGTATCAGATATACACACCTGCATGTGCTGTGTGGTATGTACACACAAGCACTGGTCTACACATAAACAGGATACAGTGACTGGTACTTCATGGTCATGACTAATTGTGTTTGTGCAGCACAACTCACTTGATTACATGTGCACGTATGAATGTAACAATCTTGTGTGTGTGTCTGTCTAATGAAAGATGTCTGTGGAGATGATTGGATGTTCCGCCTGATTGGGTGTTGCGCACTGCTGTGCCCATGTGAATGCATTGGTCAATGTCCGTGTGACTCAGGTGTGTGTGTGTGTGTGTGTGTGTGTGTGTGTGTGTGTGTGTGTGTGTGTGTGTGTGTGTGTGTGTGTGTGTGTGTGTGTGTGTGTGTGTGTGTGTGTGTGTGTGTGTGTGTGTGTGTGTGTGTGTGTGTGTGTGTCTAATGATACAGGGGCCGTGTGATGTAGGCCGTGTGGCTTTGTGTTGTGTACCTGTCTGTCTAAATCAGATGCCTGTTTTTCTACTAGTTGAGTAGTACTATTTTCTCAAATGTACATTTGTACTCTTGACTGGAGTCACTTGTCCTGTGCTGCTGGTGTGTGCACCTCTGTGTACATGGGGGGGACCTCACTGCAGCCGAGCTATGGCAAGCATTGCCCCGTAGTACGTACATGCACACACTTCACAATAATATGCAACTCAATGAATATGATTGTCGGTGATGCACACCTTCAAAACAGCACACACTGGCCTAAACTGCACAGCTCTACTGGTAACCTTTGCTACTGGTTGTTTACTGTTTGAGTGTGTACTTTACTGAATGTTGTTTGGTGTTTGATGTTTGGTGAGATCTTTTAATTAATGTCCTTCACTGTTGGGGTTGGTGCCTACTTGGTGCACACAGCACACGACATCTCCTTGAGGCCATTGTAAGGAGGACAGGGTATGCCGTGGGCACAGGATCCCTGAACATGGTACATCAGAGCGCCGTTGTCATTGTTTGCCTCTCCAGGTACTGTCTCTGGATCCTTGTCAAGGCAGACAAACTCATGTCTCCCCTTGTGCCCATAGTGTCCGGTCATGAGCCACCCGCTGTACTCCGCGGACCATCCTGGTGGGCACTCGTATGTCCCTGGCAGCATAATGTGTTTGGAGCGAGTGCTCACCTCGCACACAGCACAGGGGATGTTGTGTTCATGGAGTGAAGAGCTGGGAAGAGCTTGACCGCCAGCTATCTCGTATTCTGCTCCATACAATAAACCCCAGCCAAAATTCCTGGTTGTGGTCTGTGGATGGTACTTGGCATTCTTCACTGCACAGATGTAGTTGGCTCCGCCTCCATGGTGGTTAAAATGACTTCCCGCTGTGACCCCGTCATACACTGTGTCAGTCCCATCCACCGATGGGCAGGTGGTCCTCCCCCACCTGACGTAGGTCACGCCCCCAGGACCTGGTGGGCCAGGAGGCCCTGTGTTGCCTTGCACACCTGGTGGTCCCTGTGGGCCAGCACTGCCTGCCTCCCCATCCCTGCCATCCCTCCCGTCAGTCCCTGGAGTACCATGGATACCTGCAGCAAGAGGTGGATGGCATTGTGTAGTGTGTTGTGAAGCGGTTCATCTTTACAAGTTAATTGACGGGCTTACAAGCATCTATTTGACAATGCAGCGTTACATATTGCTGCCAGATGTTCTCTTCACAGTAGCCATGCTATATATCTCTCCCTTCCCTCTTACCTTTCCTCCCACTTCCCCTGCCTCGACCTCAGTTTCCTTCCCCTTCCCGTTTCCTTTCCTCCCCTCCACATTCTCCTAGCCCCTCCCCTCCTCCCCCTCCTTCCCCTCCCCTCCCTTCCTTCCCAGCACACCTGCTAGTCCTTGAGGTCCTGGTGGTCCAGGAAGTCCGTCCCTCCCATCCCGTCCCCCTCTGGCACAACACACCCTAGTCTCCTCCTCATAGCTTGTTTGGTTGGGCCTTCTCATCTTGACTGCTCCATTTTGGCCGAGCACTGTGGGAGGGTGGAGTGGTCTGTAGTTCAGCCCTCCTCACAGCACTACCGTGTTACACACCAATGTGTCCTATTGCCAACTGAATCTTGCAGGACTACAGTGTTGCACACCAAGGTGTGTTGTCTGGTACTTTGTTGGCCGACTCCTCTCTACACCTCACACCACAGTACACCTTGCCTCATCTCTTTTGACTACACCTCACCACACCTCACCACACCTCACAACACCTCACCACACGACAATTGCACACCACTCACTGCATGCTACATCTTCAGAAGATAGCGTGCCACCCCACTCCTCACCTCACCACGCACCTCACTCCACACACCACACCACCACCCTCACATCACACACCACACCACCACCCTCACATCACACCATCTCCTGTGCTCACCTGCCTCAGCAGAGACCAGGAGCAGAATCAGAGCAGCCACCACTTTCACTGTCATTGCGAACGTGATGGTTTGTGTGCACAGGAGGCAATTTATACATATAAAGTGTACTACCATCAGGTGACACAGACATCCCATGTATGAAGCGAGTTTTGGGGGTTCGAATTCATCTAACTTGTAATTGTAACTCAATTGACAGAGGTGGTGTAAGAAGCCGGCCCTCATGGCAGACCTTGTTAGAATGTTAGACAATGTTAGAAGCCAGAAGTTGGGTCAACCTCCAGTGGTTGAGGCGATTCAGCACCAGTGTAATTATCTCCAATCTTTCAATCTCTGAGAGTCATGTATGTACATCACAACGTACTGTATGTACTTACATACGTACATCGATTGTCCAGTTGTGGCACAGTGCAGAGCAATCCTACTTGTTGTTGTTGTTGTGAGGTGGTGTGATTGTGTCACTGCGTACTGCTGCTACAGTATGTGCGGTGATAGACTGGGTACGACAGTTCCCTTCTCTGCACTGTGGTAAGGCCACGCTGTGTATGCTGACAAGGCTACCTGCTCTGTGTATCTCTGTGTGCATGTGTGTGTGTCCACTGAAGTGGACATGCGTGGACCATACTGCTAGCATGTTGATGGCATGTGCCAACTTCATACCACTGTGTACCTAGGTAGGTAGGTGTGTTGTACCACAGCAAGCACGCAGCCTGCTTGGTGTTCGGCACAGACACACTCTGTCACACTGAATGAGAGAGATATGTACTGTAGCCGGGTGGAGCAGTAGCTGTACAGTGCTACATGTGTAGCTCATGCACGTCACTGAAACATGGTGGACATTGCTGCAGTGTTAGGTGAGCCACACCATTGCATACCTTGGTGTACAGTGCACCCACTGGAGGGTTGGAACGGACCATGTCTGCAACTCACACCTTCAGAAGGACGTTGTATCTAATTGTGTAGTTACAATATACTGCAATTGTACAGCATTCTTTGCACGTATGAAATGGCAAATATCCTGTTTAAAGTTAGTCAAGCCCTTCATGCGTAGGTTCAACCACTTGTTGTCCATGCACTGTACTGGACCCTTGTCTGTGGTCACTGGCATGTAGCTTGCAAGCTGTATTGGCTTAATCAAGTTGATCAGGTGAACATGAACACTTTCAAAGCAACTTACATATGTCATGAGCGTATGTTAATGCACCTTCCATACGAGCTGAGTGTTAGTTATGTTAACTGTGCATCTATGTATTGTGTTTTGACTAACAGTTACTACATCTCCTCTTTATCCATCTCCCGGTGCTACTGGGGTTGGTGCCTACTTGGTGCACACAGCACACGACATCTCCTTCCGCTGGTCATAAGGAGGACACGGTATGCCAAAGCTGCACGCTCCCTGAACATGGTACATCAGAGCACCGTTATTGTCTGGTGCCTCTCCTGGTACTGTCTCTGGATCCTTGTCAAGGCGGACAAACTCATTTCTTTCCTTGTGCCCATAGTGTCCGGCCATAAGCCACCCGCATAAACATAGATACATCCCACTCTCATATAGCTACTAATGCTTGTAGCACATATCCTTATATGGAACCATCCCTGTGATTGTGTATCAGACTTACATACCTGCATGTGCTGTGTGGTATGTACACACAAGCAATGGTCTACACATAAACAGGATACAGTGACTGGTACTTCATGCTCATGACATGACACAGCCAGTCCATACAACATCACAGTCTGCACGGTGTAGTCGGCACACAGGTAATTGTGTTTGTGCAGCACAACTCATTTGATTACATGTGCACGTGTGAATGTAACAATCTTGTGTGTGTGTCTAATGAAAGATGTGGAGATGATTGGATGTTCCGCCTGATTGGGTGTTGTAACTACGCACTGCTGTGCCCATGTGCATGCATTGGTCAATGTCCATGTGACTCAGGGGTGTGTGTGTGTGTGTGTCTAATGATACATCCATGTAGGCCGTGTGGCTTTGTGTTGTGTACCTGTCTGTCTAAATCAGATGCCAGTCTTTCTACCTCGTAGTTGAGTAGTACTATCTTCTCACTTGTACGTTTGTACTCCTGACTGGAGTCACTGGTCCTGTGCTGCTGGTGTGTGCACCTCTGTGTACACATGGGGGGACCTCAATGCAGCCGAGCTATGGCAAGCATTGTCCCGTAGTACATGCACACACTTCAGAACATTTGCAACTCAATGAACACGTATGATTGTTGGTAATACATGAATGAACACATAATATGAATTGCAGTGATACACACTTCCAAAACAGCACACACTGGCCTAAACTGCACAGCTCTACTGGTAACCTTTGCTACTGGTTGTTTACTGTTTGAATGTGTACTTTACTGAATGTTGTTTGGTGTTTGGTGTTTGGTGAGATCTTTAAGGTCCTTCAGTGTTGGGGTTGGTGCCTACTTGGTGCACACAGCACACGACATCTCCTTCCGCTGGTCATAAGGAGGACACGGTATGCCAAAGCTGCACGCTCCCTGAACATGGTACATCAGAGCACCGTTATTGTCTGGTGCCTCTCCTGGGACTGTCTCTGGATCCTTGTCCAGGCAGACAAACTCTTGTCTCCCCTTGTGCCCATAGTGTCCGGCCATGAGCCACCCGCTGTACTCCGGGGACCATCCTGGTGGGCACTCGTATGTCCCTGGCACCATAATGTGTTTGGAGCGAGTGCTCACCTCGCACACAGCACAGGGGATGTTGTGGTCATGGAGTGAAGAGCTGGGAAGAGCTTGACCACTAGTTATCTGATACTCTGCTCCATACAAGTATCCATGTCCTACATTTCTGGTTGTGGTCTGTGGATGGTACTTGGCATTCTTCACTGCACAGATGTAGTTGGCTCCACCTCCATGGTGGTCATAGTAACTTCCCGCTGTGACGCCGTCATACACTGTGTCAGTCCCATCCACTGATGGACAGATGGTCCTCCCCCACCTGACGTAGGTCACGCCCCCAGGACCTGGTGGGCCAGGAGGCCCTGTGTTGCCTTGCACACCTGGTGGTCCCTGTGGGCCAGCACTGCCTGCCTCCCCATCCCTGCCGTCCCTCCCGTCAGTCCCTGGAGTACCATGGATACCTGCAGCAAGAGGTGGATGGCATTGTGTAGTGTGTTGTGAAGCGGTTCATCTTTACAAGTTAATTGACGGGCTTACAAGCATCTATTTGACAATGCAGCGTTACATATTGCTGCCTGATGTTCTCTTCATAGCAGCCATGCTATATATCTCTCCCTTCTCCCCTGCCTCTCCTCCCACTACCCCTCTCTCCACCTCAATTTCCCTCCCCTCTGCCTTTCTTTTCCTCCCCTCAGCATCCTCCTACGTAGCCCCTCTCCCTCCTTCACTCCCCCCTCCTTCCCCGCCCCTCCCTTCCCTCCCAGCACACCTGCTAGTCCTTGAGGTCCTGGTGGTCCAGGAAGTCCGTCCCTCCCATCCCGTCCCCCTCTGGCACAACACACCCTAGTCTGCTCCTCATAGCTTGTTTGGTTGGACCTTCTCATCTTGACTGCTCCATTTTGGCCGAGCACTGTGGGAGGGTGGAGTGGTCTGTAGTTCAGCCCTCCTCACAGGACTACCGTATTGCACACCAACTACGTATGTACCTCGCACTACTGCTACTTGACAGACAATGCACAACAGACAAGGCACACACCTTGCCTTTAGATCTCACTCACACTACACCTCACCACACCTCACACTACACCTCATCACACCTCACACTACACTCCACCACACCTCACACTACACCTCACCACACCTCACCCTACGTACACCTCACGTCACCTCACATCACACCTCACATTACACCCTACCACACTACAGTGACTACACCCTGCCACACCACAGAACAACCCATGCTCACCTGCTTCAGCAGAGACAAGGAGCAGAAAAACAACAAGCTCCACTTTCATTGACATTGCAAAACCTTTGCTCCCCCACACAAGGAGCAGATCTCTTATAGACACTTGTTGTGTTCTGCATTTGGGGGCTTCTTTAGTTAAGGGTACATGCACTGTACCTGCATCACATCAATTCCTACACCATGCTTTTTTAATCAGTCTATATAGGATTCACTTGACTCTCTTCAATCAGTCTTGGGTTCATTTGACTCTCTTTCAATCAAGTCTTGGGTTCATTTGACTCTCCTCAATCAGTCTTGGGTTCATTTGACTCTCTTTCAATCAGTCTGGGGTTCATTTGACTCTCTTTCAATCAGTCTGGGGTTCATTTGACTCTCTTTCAATCAGTCTTGGGTTCATTTGACTCTCTTTCAATCAGTCTGGGGTTCATTTGACTCTCTTTCAATCAGTCTTGGGTTCATTTGACTCTCTTTCAATCAGTCTTGGGTTCATTTGACTCTCCTCAATTAGTCTTGGGTTCATTTGACTCTCTTTCAATCAGTCTTGGGTTCATTTGACTCTCTTTCAATCAGTCTTGGGTTCATTTGACTCTCTTTCAATCAGTCTTGGGTTCATTTGACTCTCTTTCAATCAGTCTTGGGTTCATTTGACTCTCTTTCAATCAGTCTTGGGTTCATTTGACTCTCCTCAATCAGTCTTGGGTTCATTTGACTCTCTTTCAATCAGTCTTGGGTTCATTTGACTCTCTTTCAATCAGTCTGGGGTTCATTTGACTCTCTTTCAATCAGTCTTGGGTTCATTTGACTCTCTTTCAATCAGTCTGGGGTTCATTTGACTCTCTTTCAATCAGTCTTGGGTTCATTTGACTCTCCTCAATCAGTCTTGGGTTCATTTGACTCTCTTTCAATCAGTCTGGGGTTCATTTGACTCTCGTCCAATCAGTCTGGGATTCATTTGACTCTCTTTCAATCAGTCTTGGGTTCATTTGACTCTCTTTCAATCAGTCTTGGGTTCACTTGACTCCCTTCCTATCAGTCCTTGAGGCTCTTCCACCCACTCCAGTGCATGCAGGTTGCGGCACTGAGGTGTGTGAATAGCACTAGTCATGTTGCTCCAGACGGAGTAGCTCCAACACATTGCAGACGTCATCTAGACAGTAGATACCATGTACATACGTTTGCTTTGCATCATATGACCTTCTACGTATGACAAATCTTTCCCTTTCGGCACTTACAGTACAGTATAGGCTATAGTATATACTGTTGTACTAACCTATAGGTAATGGTTCACCAAGGATTGGGAAGTGATTCAAGTGGTTGGTCCAAACTGACCCCTTCATGCTTCACACCACTCAGTGAAGAAGTGCACTAGTCATGTTGCTCCAGACGGAGTAGCTCCAACGGCCCTTTGGTGTGCCTGCCCCTATGTCATGCTCAAGCTATTTACATATATATG
>OX465047.1:5717789-5747789 GCA_949841015.1 Aplysina aerophoba | reverse complement strand
TACACCTAACCAGTTTTAGTTGTATATGTATAGTCACCCTCCACTCCCCTCCCCTCCTCTCCCCTCTTCTCCCCTCCTCTCCCTCCCCTTCCCCCAGCCGTGTCGCCTGTGGACCGGTAAGCAGGTGATCAGTGTGATGCTGTGCCCCAACCGGTTCTCCTCAATCAAGATGAACCTGCGGACCAAGGGCAAGCAGTACTCTCGTGATGAGGACATGTGCGTCAATGACTCATGTGAGTGAGAGCGAGGGTGAGGGTGAGGTGATGGGGTGGGGCAAGGGTGAAGTGACAGTGTGGGATGAAGGTGAAGTTAGGAAAAAGTAAGGTGAGTGACTGAGATGAAGATACGTACATCACATTTGAGTGTAAATATGTCATTTTAGTGTGGTGTGTATGTCTACCTCTCTTTATGGTGTGTGCAGTTGTTGTAGTGCGCAACAGTCAGCTGCTCTGTGGCACCCTTGACAAGGCCATCATTGGATCAGGGTCAAAGACCAGCATATTCTACATCCTACTCAGGGACTTTGGGGAACAGGTCAGCAGCTCTCTCTCTTTCTCTGTGTGTGTATGTGTGAGTGTATGTGTCTGTGTGTGTACACTCATTTATTCACACCCGGTCCACGCATGCATGCCTACATGTACACACACAGGCAGCGGCAGACTGCATGTCTCGTCTGGCGCGGCTCACTCCGTGGTACCTGATGAACCGAGGCTTCTCCATCGGGATTGGTGACGTCACTCCAGGGGAACAGCTGATACGGGGCAAGGAGCAGCTGGTGGACAAGGGGTGGGTGGGGCTACCGGCGGAGGGGTGGGCGGGGCAGCTGGTGGAGGGGTGGGTTGGGCATATGGTTTACAAGGGGTGAGTGGGGCTACCGGTGGAGGGGTGGGTGGGGCTACTGGTGGAGGGATGGGTGCGCAGGGCAAGTAGGAACTGCTGATGTGTGTGTGTGTGTGGTGTTAATTTGTGTTAATTAATAGTGTGTATGTGCACTTGCACAGGTATGCCAAGTGCACTGAGTTCATTAAAGACTTCGAGGAGGGTCGTCTGCAGACCCAGCCGGGCTGCTCCGCTGAGGAGACACTGGAGGCCATCATCCTCAAGGAACTCTCAAACATCCGAGACCACGCTGGCAAGATCTGTCAACAGGAGCTCCACCCAACCAACAGCCCCCTCATCATGGCACTTTCAGGTTCTAAAGGTGTGCTGCTGTTGAGTGCCTGGCCAGTTGTGGCTGGTTCAAGTTGTGTAGTGAGTGAAGTCATCACGTACAGTCCTGCATTAGCCTCTCCTCCTCCCCTCCCGTCCCCTCCCTTCCCACTCCACCCTCCCTCTAGGCTCCTTTATCAACATCTGCCAGATGATAGCCAGTGTGGGTCAACAGGCCATCAGTGGCAAGAGGACCCCAGATGGGTTTGAGGATCGCTCACTGCCACACTTCCCAAGGAAATGTAAGGCTTCCCAAATGGCAAACAGACATAGCCATTTTCAGTGACTCAAGTGTCTTGTGAGAAATGCAGGTAATATGTCATACTGTATTGTGTGCACTCTTCTTCTTCACTCTTTGTACCTGTCATTAATGCATCTCAGCCAAGGCTCCAGCGGCCAAAGGATTTGTTAAGAACAGCTTCTACTCTGGTCTCACACCCACTGAGTTCTTCTTTCACACAATGGGAGGAAGAGAAGGTGTGGGAAGGAGGAGAGGGGTGTGGTGTGGGACAGAGGGGAGAAGTGTGTGGTTTGGGAGGGAGGGTGGTGTTGGAGGGAGGGGGAGTGTGGTGTGGATGCCGAGTATACTGTACTTGTGTGCTATACACACATCTCTGTTCTGTTGCATGCTCACAGTCTGTAGGCTGGTGTAGTAGGTGTGAGTGACGTGATAGTTGAAGGCACCATGCACTGGTCCTCCCTAACAACCTCCACCTCATCTGACCTGCCCCTGCAGGATTGGTGGACACTGCCGTCAAGACTGCTGAGACAGGCTACATGCAGCGTCGCCTGGTCAAGTCCCTCGAGGACCTCTGCTCCCAGTACGACCTCACCGTTCGCAACTCAGAAGGCTACATTGTCCAGTTCAAGTACGGCGGTGACGGGCTGGACCCCACCTGCATGGAGACCAGTGACAGCAGACCAGTGGAGTTCAGTCGGCTACTGCACCACGTCAAGGTAATAAGAGTGGTGGTTGTGGTAGTGTGCTGTTTCTACTGTGCATGTGTGTATGTGCACAGGTGTATAGGAGTGCAAACAGTAAACATTGAGCTCTTTGTACATGTGTACGAGCAGCATGCAGTGTGAAGAATGAGGGGTGAGGGGTGGGGGTGACAACACAGTGTGAGGATGAGGGTGTAGTGGCCAGTGTTTGATGTACCCCAGGAAGCAGTGTGCAGCAAAGCAGGGTGAGATGACACCTTGAGCAGCTGCTAGCACAGAGGGTGGTGACACTTTTAGCAGCTGGCTGTCCCATTGTGGTGTGCCCCAGTGCATGCTCATATACCACACTGGTACATGCTAGCAACTCTCTCTGCTCTCCTCCATGATGTCTTCTTGTTTGCAACCGTTCCCCCAGTGTCTGCACCCGTGTCATGGGGAACACCCCCTCAGTCCTACTCAGATGAGAATCATTAGTGAGCACTTATTGGAACATGCTGACTTTCTACTGTGTGACGAAGACTCAATGGGAGAATTGAGGTAACATGTTTGTTTTTACCATTATTACTATTGCCATAGCAGTGGTATAGATATAATACATATTACTCTTGTACGTATGTACATACGTAGTATTGTTCAGAACTTTGCCACCATTTCTACCCACAATTGCAATCAGCAATTCATCTATTCAGATGCAGATTAATTAACCACCATTTTGTATTCACAATTACAATCAACAGCTCATCACAGGTCATCAGTGAGTGTCACTGTGTAAGTGTGTATGCAAGTATCCTAGTTCACTTCAGTCATGAGAGATGTAGTCAGCGCTCTCATTTGGTGCACACAACGCAAGACATCTCTCTTGTGCCGTCATAGGGAGGGCAGGGAAGACCATTGCATGAGGCCTCCACAGTCACTATCCTTGCTGTGTCTTGTCTTCCGGCTCGACCGGGACGCGTTTCTGCATTCTTATCAAGACAGATGAATGTAGTACGATAGTTCCCAACCCACTCTGACGCAAGCCACCCGCTGTACTCCCTTGTCCAGCCATCAATGCATTCATACGTCCCTGGGATCATCACCTGTGCAGTTCGGGTGTTGACGAAGCAGACAGCACATGGAGCATCATGGTTCCCCAGGTGTGACATGGCCTGTCCTCTCCAAATGTGGTACTCTGCACCCCACAAGGGGGAGTGGTCTGTGTTGTGGGTACGGGCCTCGGGGTGATATTTTGCATCCTTGGTCACGCACAGATAATTGGAGCCACCACCTTTGGCAGAGTACAAGCTGGAGGCTGTAATGCCATCGTACAAGCGTGAAGTGCCAGGAACATCGGGGCAAGTTGTACGGCCCCAGCGTACGTAGGTCAACCCTCCGCCGGTGTCTCCACGCAAGCCCTGCGGGCCAGGCGGTCCCTGTGGGCCTGCTAGTCCTGTTTCACCATCCCTCCCATCTCGTCCTGGTGTGCCAGGAGTGCCTATTGCCCCCGGGGCCCCGGTCAGCCCGTCACGACCATCACGGCAGCAGCCGCAGTTGGTCTGGCATCCTTGGCCAGCGACGTGCTTTGGCACATCCACTGATTTTGTCACATTAGTATCTGCAAAGACGAGCACCCTTCATTTGCACAATAAACCCAAGCAAGACATTACACGTTAAAACGCACCTGCATTGACGATGGCAGCCAACCAGCCCACTGCTAACAACAGCAGACTTTCATTGTGTCCCTGCAGCCCTGAAATCTCCACAGAAGCAGTTTGCACATGGTGCTCCAATCATTACTTATTATGTAGATGGAGCCTGGGTTCAAATTTCAATTCTGCACACATGACCACCACCACCTCTGCCCTGGTCTTACAGCCACCCAGGCACCATCTCCACCCACATGTGGGTTTGGGTCCAACTCTATGTAACCTTATATAGTCATCAACAGGAAGAGGGTCATTGATTTTTAGTGTAATTCATTACTTTCTTATTTGTAGGTACAACCAGAACACCATGCTGTCTGAGATTCTGAGAGATAGTGTAAAAATGCCTTTTTATTTTCTCTAGTCCCCCCTCCTCCTAGCACAAACTCCTCACCCCTACATCTTTCCCGCTTTGCCTTGGGGTATCAATTACATGTTGAGCTGAAGCTCCAGGACATTGCTCTCCAACTCTTGTCTAGTTCTGCCTGTATGCTTCTTCTTGTTATGCTTCCTTGGATGCCCTTCACATGGTGTGTCTGTGTTGTCTCCCTCCCTCCATATGGTCTCTGCCTCTCCCCACCATGTGGTCCCTGCCTCTCCCCACCATGTGGTCCCTGCCCCTCCCCCTTCATGTGGTCCCTGCCCCTCCCCTTCGTGTATTCTGTGTGTCTCCATTCAGGGGCTTCTTCCAACAACAAGCCGACAAACTGGGCAGCACCTGGTGGGCCCAAGGACTGCCAGACCCTTTTGTGGGGTAGGTGTATACCGTGTGATGACCTGTGGGAACTGCACGTATAGTTCAGTACTCGTTTGTGTGTGTGTAGACCGTGAGGCATAGAGCGTGTGTGCGCATGTCACTTGTATGTCACCTGATACCTCTACGTGTACACGTACACATGTCACCTGTATGTCACCTGTCACCTCTACATATGGTACATACACCTGTCACCTGTATGTCACCTGCAGACAAGCCTACAGTGATGAATTGCTCACTTCATCTCCTGTGGATCCAGACAGACCAGCAGGTACTCATGGCAAGGGGGCGTGGTCTATGCAGACACACCCCTTTCCATCAACATACATATGTAGCAGCTTTTCCCTTGCAGCTGTGATGTGTTTCTGATGTGCTGTGTTGAGTAGTCTCACATTCTGTGATCGTGTGTCACTCCTGTCACCGTCCACTGACAGTCCTCTATCAAGTGGAGCGTGTCACCCTGACACAGCTGAGAGAGTTCACTGTCGCGTGTCAACGTAAACTTGTCAGAGCCAAGATTGAGCCAGGTACAAGCATGCTGACATGGTGTGGTGCCATGCTATTCGCTCTGACACATTGAGCCATTGGTATCAGTCCCTGGGCTCTTAGTCAACTCATTTTATGGACAGCCTGACCCATTAGTAGCAGTCCCTGGGCTCTTACTCAACTCACGCTGTACGTATACACCCAGATGCACAGCCTGACTCATTGGTAGCAGCCCCTGGGCTCTTGTGGAGGCTGCTTAGAGTGTAAGAGTGGTGGTCAGGTGACATGTACTGTACCTCTGGATGTCGTTGTGTTGCTAGGCACTGCAGTGGGGGCAGTGGGGGCCCAGAGCATTGGTGAACCCGGGACACAGATGACACTGAAGACCTTCCACTTTGCGGGAGTGGCCAGCATGAGTATCCACCACAGTGGACAGCAGCTGCTGCACTGCCACACCCACCACACCACACCCACCACACCACTGCCACACCCACCACACCACACCCACCACACCACACCCACCACACCACACCCACCACACCCACCACACCACACCCACCACACCACACCCACCACACCACTGCCACACCCACCACACCACACCCACCACACCACTGCCACACCCACCACACCACACCCACCACACACACCTTTGCATGCCCACCCTCCACTGTGTGCCACTCCACTGGCCCACACCAATGCATTCATTCATGTGTGTCTGTACACAATGCTACCACGTACTCAGACCTCTTCCACACACTGTATGTACTTGCATATAGCCTACTCCCTCTCACTCCCTCTCACTCCCTCTCACTCCCACCTCTCCCTCTCACTTCCTCTCACTCCCTCTCACTCCCTCTCACTCCCTCTCACTTCTTCTCACTCCCTCTCACTCCCTCTCACTCCCTCTCATTCCCTCTCACTCCCACCTGTCCCTGTGTGCCATGTACGTAGCCTTAACCCTTAATCCTCCAGACATCACACTCGGGGTGCCTCGGATCAAGGAGATAATTAACGCAGCCAAGACCATCAGCACTCCCATCATCTCAGCCAAGCTGACAAACGACAGTGACCAGGAGTTTGCTCGCATGGTGAAGGGCCGGGTGGAAAAGACACTGCTAGGGGAGGTGTGTCTGCTCTCTTCCCCCGCCCACCTCTCTCTCTCTCTCTCACACACACACACACACACACACACACACACACACACACACACACACACACACACACACACACAGTCTCTTACTCTTCTCCTGGCCACCCTTAAGTTCATCCTCATCCCCTTTAAAGTCCTCCTCATTCACTTCTGCTGGCAGTGTTCTCTCCTGGCTACTCAGCCATCATCCCTTCCCTTCCATGCCCTGCCACAGGTGTCCCAGTACATTGAGGAGGTGTATGAACCAGACGAGTGCTACATTAGAATCAAACTGGATCAGAGCAGGATCAAGTTGCTTAAGGTGGGGCAACTGAACGGGTGGGGCCAATGAGTGGGTGGGGCCAGTGAGTGGGTGGGGCCAATGAGTGGGTGGGGCCAATGAGTAGGTGGATCATTTGCATTTAAGGGAGGAAATGAACGAAGTGTGTTGGGCATTGCCTGTCAGCCATTTTGTTACCTAGCAACTGTTTTTTCTTCAGCTGGAAGTGGACGTGAACACCGTTGCCATGGCACTGCTGATGGCAGCAAAGCTGAAACTCAAACCTCATGTACGTTACGCCCAGTTTGTCCACTCCGTCAAGACTCAAAAGAGCCTTCAGGCCTACATGACTTTCCGTTAGTGTAAGGAGTATGTTGTCTCTCCCTCAGAACATCTCTGTCTGCAGTGCGTCTGTGCTGCATGTCAGTCCGCCTGAGGCAGTGAAGAGCACCCTCCATTACTCCATGCAGTCTCTCAAGGCACAGCTGCCACTGGTCATTGTCAAGGTGTGTGACGTGTGGCGTGTGTGTGTGGTGTGTGTGTGTTTGTAAAGGGTTACTGCATGTAAACCTCATCTCCTGTCAAACTGTGGAAATGTACAGCTACTGTGTACAAGATGATCCCAAGTTCTGCTGATAACTGCCTACCTGTCCCCTCCTACTCTCCTCCCACCCTCCCTCCTTCCCTCCTACCACCCTCCCTCCTACCCTACCCTCCCTCCCTCCCTCCTACCCTCCCTCCCTCCCTCCTTCCCTCCTTCCCTCCTCCCACCCTCCCTCCCTCCTTCCCTCCTCCCACCCTCCCTCCCTCCTTCCCTCCTCCCACCCTCCCTCCTACCCTACCCTCCCTTCCTCCCTCCTTCCCTCCTCCCTCCCTCCCTCCTTCCCTCCTCCCACTCTCCCTCCCTCCTTCCCTCCTCCCACCCTCCCTCCTACCCTACCCTCCTACCCTCCCTGCTCCTCCTTGTTATACCTTCAGGGGCTGCACTCAGTGTCAAGAGCTATCATCCATGTTGATGACGATGCGAAGAAGGAGGGCAAGGGTGAGCGCTACAAGCTACTGGTGGAGGGAACAGACCTGCTCGGAGTGCTGGGGACAGTTGGTGAGCAGCCTCGTGGGTTGTTTGTCCCAGTGTAACTGCACATCATCTCGAGTGACCCACAGCAGTCATTAGTGCAGCGTGTCAAGGAATGAAAATGGATGCGAGTGCACTGACTGCTAGTTACTGATGAGCACGTGCTCCTACTTCTCGTGGCATGTGATGAACCAGCTCTAGTTTGGCCTTCACTTCTCTCTTAGGGGACAGTGGTCTGTTTTTCTTGTTCCTTCCTGTTGTGTTCGCAGGTGTAAAGGGATCTGGAACCACATCCAACCACACCATTGTGGTGGAGAAGACACTGGGAATAGAAGCAGCTCGGTGAGTGCAGGGCAAGACAAAGCCGCCTGTACAATACCCCACAAGTCATGTGATGGTCACATGACTTGTGAGGTGGCTGCTGCTGCATGCACAGTGAATGGAATGGCACGTTCAATAAAACTGACAGACGGACCAGTGCAAGTTGCTGTGTGGTGCACAGAAAGACCACTAACACTGTGTTGTTGATGTTGTTGTTGTTGTTGTTGTTGTGTAGGAAGACCATTATTAATGAGATCGTGCTGACCATGAAGAGCCATGGGATGAGCATTGACCAACGTCATGTGATGTTGCTAGGCGACCTGATGACTTTTAAAGGGGAGGTACTGGGCATCACGCGGTTTGGCCTGGCAAAGATGAAGGAGAGTGTTCTCATGTTGGCATCAGTGAGTGTGTGTGTGTGTGAGCACTTCTGGCATCTGCATCTGTTCTCAAGGCTCTGTGCATGTGCGTGTTGTGTACTGGGCATCACTTGTGTGTGCGTCACTTGTGTGTGTGTGTGTCACTTGTGTGTCCGTCACTTGTGTGTGCGTCACTTGTGTGTGTGTGCGTCACTTGTGTGTGAGCATCACTTGTGTGTGTGCATCACTTGTGTGTACATCACTTGTGCGTGTGTCACTTGTGTGTGCATCAATTGTGTGTGTGTGTGTCACTTGTGTGCCCGTCACTTGTGCGTGTGTCACTTGCGCGTGCGTCACCTCTCTCTCTCCATCTGTGGTACATAGTTTGAAAAGACAGCTGACCACCTGTTTGATGCCGCTGTCAATGGACGAACTGACACCATTTCAGGTGTGCATGCACATGTGCAAACACGTGACCCAAAGTGACACCTCTCCCCCACAGGGGAGGTTTTGCAACTGCCAAAACTATAAGACCTCCACATTAGGCTGTGCATAATATGAGTCGGGATCTCAACTGACGTCCATCTACTTTCCCTACCTCCAATCATTAACAGCTGCATACTCCACCCACCTCTCCCTGCCCATATGTCTGTATGTCCGTAGGTGTGAGCGAGTGCATTATCATGGGCATACCGGCTACCATTGGCACTGGGCTCTTCCAGTTGCTTCACAGGTGGGTGCACGAGTTGTGTGTGCGGCCCAGAATACCTAAAGCTCCTACATGTTCACATTAGTAAAGTGTTTTGAGTATACGTTGTTGTAACACAGCAGTGAGGCATGCAGCCTGAACTGGTACCAGTAGCCCACACGTACCTTCCTGGCTGGGAGAATGCAGTAACAGCACTTCTTATCCTGTGCAGACCGGACCGACCTGCTCGGCCACGGCTGAGGCCACTGCTGTTTGACTCACCTCAGTTCCACCTGCCAGAATACTCATGACCGGACCCATGGTGGGGGTGCGATTGACGATAGGCTGATGATAGGCTTGCATGCACTATCAGCTCACACTGGCCAACACTGATCTGCAGACTTGCATTTTATGTAATTACGAAGTTTCAATTTACTAATTAACTCTTTTAGACATGCACCCCACCCAGCACATGCACGTGGTTCATTGCAACTGGTGCACAAATGATCAAAGACAGACAGTGATCCATGATACTCATTTGCTGATGAATTCCATAAAAGGATATTCATGTCTTTGTTGGGCTCGATGTTGGGCTGACGATGTGAAATGCAGAGGAGCCCAGTGGTGAGTTGAGTGTCACCTGGGGCCTCTTTGTGGCCATGCCGGGACCATCCACCACTGGGGACTTCCCCTTGTCATCCTGAGTCACGCCCACCAAGGGGACAAACCCTGTGATGACTGGAGATGTCTCTACCCCCGTCCGCTCTGGGGGTCGGTTGGACCACTTGAAGGAGAAGCTCGCACTGGCTGAGGGTGGTGAGCGCTGGGCCGCTACCACTGGGCTGATGAGGGGGGAGGGGATGGTCCCCAGGCTGTGCCCCTTGATGGTGCTCTACAGAAGGCGAGGGGCATTCAGCCATGCATTGAGGGGGGGAGAGGAGGACATGTATGTACATAATGAACTGTATTGTACTGTATTAATGAATATGTACGTATATTGTATAATTATAATGAATAATGTATATTTATGGCATATACTGCACAGCACAAAGTGAAGTAAGTACTAGGGGTACTACAAGTGCATGCTCCACTGCCACGGAGTGCAGGTGGCAAGGGGTGGCAGATGCTCTGCAGAGTCTGCATGGCTGGAGCACTGAATGGAGGTCCAGCTGCCAGTCAATGCAACATGTGAACGGAGCTAGTGACATGTTGTCACTCACACTCAGCCAACACGCACTACAGGCCGCAGCTGCAAATGGGTTGGCACTGTACTACAAACCTCACAAGCACTCCATGAATACCACACCCCCTCCCCTCCTCCAGTGCACACAGTCCACTCACCACAAGCACAGAGGGTCGGTGTGGAGTGGGCTTAGTTGTGGCGGAGTGCTGTAAGTTGGACTGTTCACTCTTTATCTCTGGCAGTTTCACCACTCTAGCCCCGCCCACTGATGCGGGAACACTCGAAGGCGGAACCCCTTTGGTGGGTATGCCATATGCATGTTCGTCCATGTGTGCGGGAGGAGGGGCAGATGATGGCACAGACAGAGACACTTTAGGCTTCACTGCAGTGGTCTCGGTGCCACTTTCGTCGTTGCTGTCTGAGCTGTTCCCCGAGCCACTGCTGTCACTACCACTTGAGCTGGAACTAGAGCTGGAGCTGGCATCCAGGAACTGAGTTGGAGGCGCATTGGGAATGGGTCCTGGGAGGTGCGTTTTTGGAGTGGGTCCAGGGCGAGGGAGAGAGATAACCAACTCGTTATCATCTATCACCTCCTCTACCTTGCTTGCCCCCCGCTGCACTGACTTTGACACTGTCTTAACCTCCAGCCCCTTCACGGTAGAGCGCGCTGAGGGCTTCACTGCCTTGCGCACCTTCTTTGCTGGTGTAGCACCTTTGACAGACGCTGACCCACGCTTAACTCCACCTTTCTTTGCTGCACCATCCACTGCTGCTCTGGTGCCCTTCTTCGCACCGCTGGCTGTCTCCAGCTGTTTTAGCTTAGAAGTAGGGGTCTTTTTGTCGCGTAGGGGTAATCCCTGCTGGGCGCCTGAGCCTGGAGCCCCTAGAGTGAGTGACTGGCCCTTTGGAGTTGGGTGGAGCTCCGTGTCACTAAAGCCATCGCTGCTGTCATCCTCTACAATGCAAAATGCAACAAACACTGCATTCATAACCTCACTGAACCTTATGAATATATGCTAGGCTTTGTGTATTGATTGTTTGCATTGGCTTGACCCTTTTAGAGTCATGGTTAATGTGACATGGTTGATCCACAGCGAGTACATACATACGTACACCAACCTGTGGTGCTGCACAGGAGGTGGGTCGAACAGAGACTGAGTGTGTCAAAAGCATGGGTCAGGTCCATGGTCCGGACCATCACCACGCAACATGGGTCAGGTCCATGGTCCGGACCATCACCACGCAACATGGGTCAGGTCCATGGTCCGGACCATCACCACGCAACATGGGTCAGGTCCATGGTCCGGACCATCACCACGCAACATGGGTCAGGTCCATGGTCCGGACCATCACCACGCAACATGGGTCAGGTCCATGGTCCGGACCATCACCACGCAACATACGACGTTGTATGCCTTTTAGGTTAGTGTTAGTGCTAGCATCTGATCTGTGAGTATGATGTCATACGTATATTGTGCCTAACACACCGGTCCGAATAATGTAAAAGATCTGTATGTATACAAGGCACACAGCAGAGGACACACACACACACATGTACCTGACTGGGAGACGTTCTCGTACTGCAGGAGTTGGTCCAACACGTAACTGCAGGGACACACAGACAACAGTGGATGCAACAGGCAGGGATGCCATCTAGAGTTCACACACATTTGCATGCGCGCACCGATCCACTACAGAACATTGCATCAGCATTCATTGTGCAGTTCGTATGTGTAACTGTAGTGCAGCCAGCTTAACATAAACACCACACCTCTTGTCTCTTTCGACAACAATGAGACTCTGCTCAATCTTCTCCAGCAAGCTCTTGAAGTACTCCTGCTCCTGTACAAAATCAAGAGTGCACCGGATAAGATTAAGATATTTCAAAACCACCGTTACAAGCCCCACACCTGTAGCACTCACATAGACCAGCAGCTTCAGCCGTCTCTTGTATGCTTTATATTTAGTCTTGTAGTTGAAATCCTCCTCTTTACTCTCCTGCTGTTTACTGGCGGACATTTTCCGATTCGGAAACGCAAAATTCACGATTCTCCTTCTGAACATATATACATGTGTTGAAGTGTATGTGTCTGTACGTACCCTAAGAGGCTCGGCTCTGCAACTCGATCGGTGAGCGTCTCTAGCTGTAGCCAATTGCTAACTACCTGGGAGCTCTTTCTAAGTGTGTCTTCATACGTGTATGAATACTGGCCTGATGTATTTCAACAACCATACGTAGCTAGGCATGGCTAGTCGGTATATATGAGTCGTGTGTGACATGAGTCCAACACATCTTCAGTGGATCAGGTGCTGTCTCCATCTCTTTCTAGAGTGCCCTCCATCCATGGCCAAGCTGGAGCCCCTGCTGGAAGTGGTCCCCATCCATCGCTGTCTGGAGTACTGCGATGCAGCAGTGGCTCTGTTGGAGGAGCAGTGGCCACATGAGAAGGCCATTAGGGCAAAGCGGCTGCGTTCCATGACCGAGTGGTCTTGTGATAGTCTCCCCTGCCACTTTGTGCTGCTGCGTGGTGATTCAGCAGCTGAGGGAGGAAGGACAGTCATTGGCCACTCCCTTCTGCAGCAAGCTGACGGACGAAGTGATGGAAAATCTGCTATAATGTATTCGGTGGTCATTCGTAGGGATTTGAGAGGAAAAGGCTTTGGAAGAGTAATCATGAGGGAAAGTGAGAGTTATGCTTTGAAGCAGGGCTATTCCCACATGTACCTCTCCACAGAGGACCAGCAAGGCTTCTATCATCGCCTAGGCTACCAAGAGTGTGAGCCAATCACATCTCTTGGACAGAATTCAAAACGTCTGACCCCTAGTCAGGTGGAGGCACTGGAGAACCTGTTTGCAAGTCGTCTTGGCACAGGATCTGCTCCAAAGTCTGGAAATACCTGGATGAAGAAGCGTCTTATTGATGAGTACCCAATGCAAGATCCCTACCCGAAGGAGAAGCTGGCCAAGCATGTGTGTTATGCATTGTTTGGAGATGGCAGGGTGGAGGAGGAGGAGGGAGTAGAGAGCTACGGTCTGTTTGTGAGCACACCATGGCAGCAACAGGCTGGACCGAGCTGTGGACTGGTGACAGTCAGTATGGTGGCAAAGGCAATCAACTCCCATTCTGAATTTTCCAAGCCTGTAGTGGATATCAAACCCTGTGCCTGCAGTGGTCCCCTCAGTGAAGATTCGTCCTCTGAAGAAGGATCACAATCCCTCCTTCAAGCTGCATCCCAGCTGGGGATTAGCAGAGATGGAGAGGTCTTCTGTGCCTACAATCTTGCCTACCTGGCATACAAGACAGAACACTTTGCGATGGAGGTACAAACTACTGGTGCGGAAACAGTATCAAGAATTCTGTCCAGTCTTGCTGTGGGGAAGCCATGTATTATACCTTATGATCGTTCAGTTGCCAACCATCAGCCTGCCCTTGCTGAAGGCACAAGAGCCCACTGGGCTATTATTACTGGCCTGGTGATCCGTATACCAGCTGATAGGGTGCCTGCGTCTGAGCTATCCGCTGTGGAGTGGTCGTCTGTGTATGAAAAGGAAGGAGGAGCTACTTGCAAGCTGTTGGAGTGTACGGGTGCATGCAGGACGGCAGACGCTGAGGCACTTAGGAAGCTACTGGGGGACCAAGTGGCACCAGATGTGGCTGCATATGCAATCTGCGTTCATGGGATGTCAAAGACGCCGTTTGTGTGTCAGCTGAAGAGTTTGTTTGAGTCCAATGCAAACCTGAGGAAGGCAAAGTCAGTGCACCTCAAAGCACCGGTTGACCTGGAGCACCTTAGGAACAGAATTCTCTTTTGCAATTAGTAGAATAATACTACTGTAGCACTCTTTGTAATTATCGATCAATACCAAGAGTAGCCTAGCTAGAGGTTGTCTACTCTTGTCGATACTTTGTAGTTTTGCACGCTAGCCAAAAATACTTCGATTTCAATTTCAACATTTAGCAGCTTTCACATACACAGCTATATACCTTATCCAGTTGTAGCTGAAGGCTGTAGCGTTAGCTACACCAGGTGTGTACTCTAGTGTGTACTCTAGCTACACCAGGTGTGTACTCTAGTGTGTACTCTAGCTACACCAGGTGTGTACTCTTTGTTACATTAATATAGCTATTGACGTATGCGGGAAAATGGCGCGTGAGTGGCATGTGGAATGTCCTTGGGTGGACGTGGACAGGTTTGTGACTAACAAGGCAATTGGAGGAGCTGGAGGGAACAAGTTTGAGTTGATTGGAGAGGAAGGTACCTACCTCAAGAATCTGGTCGTCTTCATGGAGCGCGACCGCGTCATGGGAATCACAGCTACTCTGAGCGACGGCAGAACGAAGACAGTTGGTCGTACCGGAGCGAGTTCGGTGCTGAACTTCAACTTTGGCGCAGGAGAAGAGTTCAGTCAGGTAACAATGAGGGGAGCTAGAGTTCCTGGCTACGACACCGTTCTTTTTGGAGGAATGATCATTAAAACTGCAGAAGGTCGCAAAATCGATGCCATGGCTGAGAGAAATGCGAGACTGGGAGAGGAAGTGGAGTTTCCAGTTGGCTCGGGCACGTGTGTCGGTGTCTTTGGGAGGTGTGGATGGGAGATAGACTGCTTTGGCCTTGCAATGGCAAAGGGGTTTCTAGCTGGTTGAAGCCATGCATGCCGCAAAGCACAAGCTGAGTCAATCTACACTCACTTCAAGCTCTGAATGCTGTAGATTCATGCAAATTCCTGAACTTGTGTGTACAGACTATTTTATTTACAACGCATGCGTAGTATATGATTGTATATTTACGGTACATTTTGTGAAAGCATGGAAAAGTGCATAAAATTATATTTAGCATTCCAATATAGAATTAAAGCTTCAATAGTTTGGGCGCGACCCCAGTTCTCTGCACCAACTCCTCTGGAAGGCAGAACACGGGGTTGACTTCTTTGACCTCTTTGAACCCAAGCAGTGACAGACCAGCTACGCCAAAGAGAGTGTGGAAAGGGTCCACCTGCATGGGGGGGGGGGGGGCACACTGTATACCAGTTAGTCATTGTCAGTGCTGGGAGGAGCAGATGTAGTAGAGGGAAGGCTGGTCCTACCCGGCCACCTGTCCAGACACTAGCTAGCTCCACAGCATGGCTCCCTCCCCTCTCACCCAGTCGCCCGGCCGATCTGAGAATCCCCCTGTTTCATCATCCTGGCAACTGAGGATGAAGTGGACCAACTTCTCCTGAACACACGCACACACACACACACACACAATCAGCTGATGACAGTACATTCATAGTAAATAACTTGACATGCAGTCCACGGACGGTCTCACAGCAGCTAAGAGAATGAGTAAAAAGCTTTCTCGTATGCCTCCAGCTGCCATATACGTACATACTGTATAGGCAGGTGCAGTAGACAGACTTGAGTGAGTGCACGCACTTTGCTAATCCAGTGGATCCTGCCAATGATCTGCAGCGATGCTAGCACCCACCAGGAGTAGCACACATCGGGCAGCTTCTCCGGTCGACCTGCAGAGAGAGCAGACAGCACAGTGTGTGTGTGACTCTCTCAATCTGTGTGTATATGTGTGTGCATGTGTGTACGTATATGTGTGTGTATGTGTGTGCGTACCTGTGTGTGTGTGTGCGTGCGTGCGTGCGTGTGTGTGTGTGTGTGTGTGTGTGTGTGTGCCTGCATACATGCGTGTGTTTGCGTGTCCCCACCGTTGAGTCCCCCGGATGGCAGCTGTCGTTCACACAACCACCATCCCAGCTGATCGGCATCAACATGGTGAAGAGCATTGGCCACAGCTAGGGCGCCAACACAGCAGTACACCTGACAGAGGGGTGGGGCAGTGATGGTCTCCAGGAATACAACAGCAACGCACACGCAGTACATGTAACCACACACCTGTCCGGCGTGTGACTCAGATCCAGGGATCCTTCCAAATCCTCCATCAAAATTCATGCATAACAAAACAAACTCGACGGCTTTGTCCACGTCTACTGCCTCCAGTCGTTTCTAAGCAGACAAGTTGGAGTGTGTGTGCATGTGTATGTGTGTGTATATGTGTGTGTGCATGTGCATGTGCATGTGTGTGTGCATGTGTATGTGTGTGTATATGTGTGTGTGCATGTGTATGTGTGTGTATATGTGTGTGTGTGTGTATGTGCATGTGTATGTGCATGTGTATGTGCATGTGTATGTGCATGTGTATGTGTGTGTGTACGTGTGTGCGTGTGCATGTGTATGTGCATGAGTATGTGTGTGTGCATGTGTATGTGTATGTGCGTGTGTGTGTGTGTGCATGTGTATGTGTATGTGTGTGTGTGTGTGCATGTGTATGTGTGTGTATATGTGTGTGTGCATGTGTATGTGCATGTGTATGTGTGTGTGTACGTGTGTGCATGTGCATGTGTGTGTGTGTGCATGTGTATATGTCCATGTCCATGTGTATGTGCATGTGGATGTGCTTGTGTATGTGTGTGTGTACGTGTGTGCGTGTGCATGTGTATGTGCGTGTGTATGTGTGTGTGCATGTGTATGTGTATGTGCGTGCGTGTGTGTGTGCATGTGTGTGCGTGTGCATGTGTGTGTATGTGTGTGCATGTGTATGTGTGTGTGCATGTGCATGTGTGTGCGTGTGCATGTGTATATGTCCATGTCCATGTGTATGTGCGTGTGTATGTGTGTGCATGTGTATGTGCATGAGTATGTGTTTGTGCATGTGCATGAGTATGTGTTTGTGCATGTGCATGTGTATGTGTGTGTGCATGTCCTGGGACAGGCATGATCATGCATCCTTACAAGTAAAGAAAGACATGCAAGGGCACAGAAGGAGAACCTGGTGTCTACCTCACCTGCAGATGGGAGAGGGGGGGAGCAGGTGCAGCAAAACATAAAAAGCCCTACCTAAAATAACCTCTGTCTGCACAGGTAAGACAGTGGTGCTTGCTCCGCTCACAAAGGGGCCCAATTGCAAGCTGTATGTTATTGGGAACTGTCCAACAAGAACTCACTACAACCAACTGTTAACAAGAGCCACACGAGGCCCCAACAACCCCATCACATCTACACAGCACAGCACACCAACACATAGCATACAGACATGAGGGGTGCAAGCCAACTACTGCATCCACAAGACCCACCCCAGCTGTCGCCAATGAAGGACCCGTCTGGCTGCTGAAGGGAAGACACATACTTGACCACACCCTCCACATTAATGACAGGGACACTCTCATACAGCACCAGTATCTACAAACAGAATAATATACATAGTAATACAGAAACACTGGCACTAAAACAACACTAACAACATATTAGTGTGTCAAAGTATTAATACATGTAGTACACAATCACCTGAATAGCGCTGAGGGTGTAGAGGAGGTGTGCATCGTGTTCGGGGGCGGGGCTAAACCCGCCCGAGGGCTTCTGGCATTCCTTGACAAAGGCAAGTACCTGATCCTTGTTCATCCGCTCGAGCTGGCCCATGAGGTCCATGGCAGTGAGGCACCAGTACACACCACTCATGCGGAGGAACTCTGTGACACAGTACTCCTGCAGGCAATGTGCATACGTAATGTATCTAGCTATACAGTTGTACGGGTGTTCACATATGTATGTCTTTGTGTGGTGTGTTACAGTTGTACATCAATTTGAACATGTGTAAGTAGTGTGTCTGTGTGTGTGTGTGTGTGTGTGTGTGTGTGTGTGTGTGTGTGTGTGTGCGTGTGTGTGTGTGTGTACATAGAGGGCAAACTGCTGAAACAGGCTAGCAGTTACACTGCAAAAGATCACTCAAGAGGCAAGCATCATCTCACATAGTCATTCTTGTCCCTGTCGTACGCTGCAATATAGTCTGCATGCTTCTGAAGGAGTAACTTCAGCTCGGACGGGTCCGTGGTTAATTCGACGTCCCTCACTTGCGTACCCTACAGTCAGCGGTTGAGTGCGTGACACGAAAATACACATGCAGTTCGTTGCAAACATTTGCTAAGCATCATACCCACCATTTTGACTGACTGACGTCTAATTGCATTGCACCGTCTCTCCGTATTCTCTCGATTACTTGTGGCGGGCAGCGTGAGTGGAAGATGGCGGCAAGTTTAGAAATGGAACAGTTTTATTGAAGAGAACACATTATTGCGACTTCCTGTGTTGGTACGTTAATAAATAATCGATGTACAATTTGTTTATCTATTGATTTTTAATAGAAATTCTGACTTTTAGCTAATCTTATCGCTGTCCTTGACGTAAGAAGCATTTGTGATGTATTTAACAATTGCAGAAATTTGACTCATTTTGTGATGTCTATGCATCACTAGTACTATGCTCAAGTAGCTTTCGCAGAAATCGCCTCCAGTTATGTGCAATTGCGAATTGTTTGTGGGGCGGATAAATAGGCTGATTGCGCAATCATTTTAAATGGCGCATTTTGAATATGTTGTCACAGGCTGTTCTATCACGCTTAGAGCGGCCATGTCGCAGAAGAGGAGCTCGGAAGGCCCACTGACTCCATCAAAGCAGGCTAAATTGACTGCTGGTATTCCCGTGACTCTTGGATTGAGTGGGCAGGTCGTTGCAACCACAGATGCAGGGTGGTCCCCCTCAGCTGCCTCCTTGTCTTCTGCCCCACCCACCATTCCCTCCCTACTGACACTGTCGTCCATGCAACCTCTCCGCCCCTCACTGACAACTGGATCCTCTTCATCCGTGTACTTCCCAATTAATCTCACTTCCACAGCAGCAGGTGGAGGAGGCGGACCATTTCCACCAGTCACGCCCACAGGACCTGCCCCCATGCACCTAATCTCCCCACCCCCCTACCCATCCAGCAGTGCTGGCGATGGGTACATGTCCCCCTCACAATTCCTCTGCTCGCCAACTGCCTTTAAACCTCCCGACATCCTTGCTTCCAGCCTTGAGCAATACGATCAAGGCCTGACTGGGTTTAACACAGAAGATCCGGAGAACCTTCAGGGCGAGAGGCTAAGGAGGTACCTCATTCAGAGAGTGATCACAAGCCTGGGCGAGTTGAAGGCACGGTATTCGGACTACCTGAAGGAGAAGTTCTTCCTCCTAAACAGTGGCGCCATGGTGGACCTCCTGCAATGGAAGAAGAGACCTAATGTCCACCTCAGTGACTACCTCACTGCTCACAGGCTCGATGATGTAGAGGCAGAAGGGGAAAGCACCACGCCAACGATCACAGCAGGGGACCGTCCCTCTCAGGCGAGGGTGGTGACCAGCGAAGCTCCCCTACTGCAGTTCGGTTCTGCGTCAGCGCTGGCGGCTGCCACCTCTACGGGCACCACTGCAAGTTCCATTGGCCTTGTCCCCAGTCAACGCTCTATTATTCTTCCTCCAACCTCAAGAATAACCACCCGCATTCGGTCCTTCACAACAGTCTACGACAAGTCTCACGAGGACATTGTCCTCAGAGCACGGCATGAAGCAGAGGTGATGAAGGCCATTGCTGAGCTGCGGCGGGAGGGGTTGTGGTCGGCCAGTCGACTGCCAAAGGTAATGGAGCCCGTGCGACGCAAGACCCACTGGGACTACCTCTTGGAGGAAATGCAGTGGTTGGCTACGGACTTTGCCAATGAGAGGAGGTGGAAGCGAGGGGCTGCAAGGAAGGTGAGGCTGCAGCTGTCAAACAGGTGTGGTCAATGTACATACGTATGTTGAGTGTGTCTGTGGCAGTGGTACTGTCTTTTGATATTGTAGAGGCTCATTGCATGTTGTGACAGCTGGTGAATAGATCTTGATGAGCATATACGTACATACATAGCAGAACCAATCGAGCAATAGCAACTGAGTGCAGTACATTTCGGCCACGTAAGCCTTTGTGGCTTGTTTTGTACGCAGTTGGCAAGGGCCTACACGGCCAAAACGTCCTGCAATCAGTTGCTTTTGTCTGGGCGTTGTGAGTGTGTGAGCTGTTGTGAGCCGCCCGTGAAGTGTGTCCCGTTGCCCGGCCTGTTGCAGATGGTCCGCTCGGTGCTGCGGCACCACCAGGAGGCCATCGCACGGAAGGAGCAGCAGGGACGGGATGAGCGTCAGAAGCTGAAGAAGATTGCAAACACTATTGCAAAGGAAGTCAAGCAGTTCTGGGATTCCATCAACAGGGTATGCGCACGCACACACACACACACACAGGCAGACCATTGTTAGTGCCATAATACGTATATGTGGGTACAAGCTTCCTTCATGTGTTCCTCTCGTTCCCTCTCCCTGCTGCCATTGTCAGCTTGCTCAGCACAAGCAGCAAATGGTGCTTGAGGCAAAGTGTAAGAAGGCTCTGGACATGCACCTCAGCTTCATTGTGGACCAGACAGAGAAGTACTCTACCTGGCTGGTCAAGGACTTTGCAGAGAAGCCCAGTGCGGCAGGGCTGGGAGGTCAGCAGTGGAACATCTAGCACGTGCACACACACACACACACACACACACACACACACACACACACACACACACACACACACACACACACACACACACACACACACACACACACAAACACACACACACACACACACACACTTTCATTTGCTCTGCAGGTGATGAAAGCTTCATCCCTCAAGAGGCGAGTGAGGATGAAGAGGAGACCATTGAGAAGGAGGAGAAGGAGGCCGGGGAGTTGGACTACTCGGAGGAGATTGCTGCACTGGAGAGAGAGAGCATGCTACCCATTGAAGAACTGCTGGCCGGCCTTCCGCAAGAGATGCTTGAAGAAGATGCTAAGGTGTCACAGGAGAAAGCTGTGGACGTGGAGGACAAGGATTTCAGGATGGAGGAGGCGGGTCAGTGGGCGGGGCTGGGCATGGTGTGCGAATGTGTGCTGCCCACTGCACTGGAGACCAATGATGCTCATACAAAGCATGTATTATCAGAAGGGCTCTTGAAGCCCTCTTGATGCAGTTAGATCATTCTGAGGTCTCAGTGCAAGTGCCTTGTTTGCACCATGAAGTGGATACAATACATTACAATACCATACATTACATTACATTACATACGTAGAAAATATGTATGTAATGTATGGTATTGTACACAGTACTAATATGAGATAGGCCCTGAACAATGCAGAGGAGCTACGTACATACGTATGTAGGTGTTACAAGTGGACTTGTGGATGTGATGTTGGGTGTGGTGTGTCTGGGCTGTGCCTCAGGAGATGGTGAGGACGAGGAGGGGACTATTGAGGAGCAGGAGGGAGTGGAGGGGGGCCTGGACCACCGAGCAGAGCTGGAAGAGCTGCAGCAGGAAGGTGTGTCCGAGTGAGGTGTGCGGGGAGGGGGAGTGGGTAGGGCATGTGGCGGGATGAGGGGTGAGGTGAGGTGAGGTGAGATAGTGGGATGGGGGGAGTATGGTGAGATGGGGGGTGAGGTGTGGTGTGGTGAAGTGAGTTAGTGGGATGGGGGGTTGTGTGGTGAGCAGCAGATATTGACAGTGTGTGCCGTCACAAGTGCTGGCCGGTGTAGCAGTGCAGAAGGTTCGTGTGTGTGTGGCACTGGCTGTATTCGGCCCTCCTTAACACTGCAGGAGACCTGTCACTGGAGGAGTTGATGGCCAAATATGGCTATGTGTCCCAGGAACAGGGAGAGGACACTTGTGATTCGTCGGACGAAGACAGTGAGTTCTCCCTACGTGTGGGCAGTGGCTTCTGCTGTGACTGTGTGTGTGTGTGTGCGTGCGGGCTGATACCTTTGCACCTCCAAACTCACAATAAATATGGAATTAATAATTAATGATATGTGAAGGACTTCTGCGTGGCTAGGTTCTTGCATATCGGTACGATCGAGGGAACCACACTAGCCAAAATCAACTTAGAATAGATTCCAAACGTTTCGGTCCAATCCAGCACCTTCACCGGTTAATTCCACTGATGAAGGTCCTGGATTGGACCGAAACGTTTGGAGTCTGTTCTAAGTTGATTTTGGCTAGTGTGGTTCCCTCGATCGTACCGATAATTAATGATACTAATAATTACTAACGATACTGTAAGAATAGTAATTGAAGGCACACCTGTTGCTGCGGGAGATCCACACAGCAACACCTGACAGGCCTCAGGTGTGTAGGTGTGTGTCAGCGCCTCCAGTTATGCTGTGTGTGTTTGTATTATTACAGGTGCTGTGTGTAGTGAGGGTGAGGGTGAGGATGGGGAGGACCTCTCGAAGATGGTGGAAGCAGAGGAGGACGGTGCCTTGCACATGTTGGTCTCGGGGAAGAACTTTGATGAGGTATTCTTAACCCACTGCACTCTACTTGGAGTGGAAGTGGCGCTCACTCCCTTTGTGTCCACAGCACAGAAGTGTATTTGGCACTGTTATTTCCTAATTCTCACTGTTGCCCTCATCATAAACTCTCCCTCTCCCTCTCAACTCAACTCACCTCTCACCTCACCTCAGCTCTCACCTCCCCTACCTCACCTCACCTCTCACCTCACCTCAGCTCTCACCTCCCCCTACCTCACCTCACCTCTCACCTCACCTCAGCTCTCACCTCCCCTACCTCACCTCACCTCTCACCTCACCTCAGCTCTCACCTCCCCCTACCTCACTTCTCACCTCACCTTCCCCCTCCCCTAACCCTCACCCCTCACCTCCCCTCTCACCCCTCTCCTCCCCTCTCACGCTCATCCCTCTCCTCCTTTCTCACCCTCCCCTCCCCTCTCTCACCCCTCCCCTCTCACTGTCACCCTCTCCTCCCCTCTCACCCCCACCCCTCCCCTCCCCTCTCACCCCCACCCCTCCCCTCCCCTCTCACCCCCACCCCTCCCCTCCCCTCTCACCGTCACCCTCTCCTCCCCTCTCACCCCTCTCCTCCCCTCTCACGCTCATCCCTCTCCTCCTTTCTCACCCTCCCCTCCCCTCTCTCACCCCTCCCCTCCCCTCTCACCATCACCCTCTCCTCCCCTCTCACCCCCACCCCTCCCCTCTCACCCCTCCCCTCCCCTCTCACCCCCACACCTCCCCTCCCCTCTCACCCCTCCCCTCCCCTCTCACCCTCATCCCTCCCCTCCCCTCTCACCCCCACCCCTCCCCTCCCCTCTCACCCCCATCCCTCCCCTCCCTCCTAGACTGAGCCAGGTCTGACAGACATAGCTGCGGAGGCAGAGCTCCTTCAGCCAAAAGGGACCTCACTGGCCACCACAGAGGTGAGACGCCCTGCACCAGTGAGCAGGTGTTGGTGTACTGTTTAGGCCTTGTTTCCTGGGAGCAGCAAGGTAGGATGTGCTGGTGTGCGTGTGTGCGTGTAGGACCTGTGATGTTGATTTCCAGTTCTAACCTGATGTCAACTGATGACACTGACTCTGACACTGAGGTCCCCTTGAGCACACCATCATAGCCATCAACACCGAGTACAGAGACACACGTCACTCCCTGCAGACAGCCCTCAGCCCCTCCCCCTCCCCACCCCTCCAGGTCCGCACCCCAGTCCCCTTCCTCCTCCGCCACAAGCTACGAGACTACCAGCACATCGGTCTAGAGTGGCTGGTGATGATGCACGAGAGGAAGCTCAATGGTATTCTTGCGGACGAGATGGGACTGGGAAAGACCATCCAGACCATAGCGGTGCTGGCCCACGTGGCCTGTGAGCAGGGCGTGTGGGGACCGCACCTCATTGTGGTACCCACCTCAGTCCTGCTTAACTGGGAGTTTGAGTTCAAGAAGTGGTGTCCGGGGTTCAAGATCCTCACCTACTTCGGCTCTACCAAGGAAAGGAAGCAGCTTAGAGTGGTGAGTGGCCAACTCTACTTCTCCCCCCTCCTGCACTCTGTCTGAGCAGTACGTTACAGTGTCAGTAAGAGGAGAGAACTCCACTTGGTTCTCTGTTTTACTGAGCCCTGTTTCTCTCCATGACTGATGTCAGCTTTGATGTGTAGGACACTTCTGTGTCAGTGTTGCTGCTGCAGGAAGCCTTGTGTGTGCTCTCCTCCCCACTCCCTTGTGTGTGCTCTCCTCCCCACTCCCTTGTGTGTGCTCTCCTCCCCACTCCCTTGTGTGTGCTCTCCTCCCCACTCCCTTGTGTGTGCTCTCCTCCCAACTCCCTTGTGTGTGCTCTCCTCCCCACTCCCTTGCATGTGCTCTCCTCCCCACTCCCTTGTGTGTGCTCTCCTCCCCACTCCCTTGTGTGTGCTCTCCTCCCCACTCCCTTGTGTGTGCTCTCCTCCCAACTCCCTTGTGTGTGCTCTCCTCCCCACTCCCTTGTGTGTGCTCTCCTCCCCACTCCCTTGTGTGTGCTCTCCTCCCCACTCCCTTGTGTGTGCTCTCCTCCCCACTCCCTTGTGTGTGCTCTCCTCCCCACTCCCTTGTGTGTGCTCTCCTCCCCACTCCCTTGCATGTGTTCTCCTCCCCACTCCCTTGTGTGTGCTCTCCTCCCCACTCCCTTGCATGTGTTCTCCTCCCCACTCCCTTGTGTGTGCTCTCCTCCCCACTCCCTTGTGTGTGCTTTCCTCCCCACTCCCTTGTGTGTGCTCTCCTCCCCACTCCCTTGCATGTGCTCTCCTCCCCACTCCCTTGCATGTGCTCTCCTCCCCACTCCCTTGTGTGTGCTCTCCTCCCCACTCCCTTGTGTGTGCTCTCCTCCCCACTCCCTTGCATGTGCTCTCCTCCCCACTCCCTTGTGTGTGCTCTCCTCCCAACTCCTTTGTGTGTGCTCTCCTCCCCACTCCCTTGTGTGTGCTCTCCTCCCCACTCCCTTGTGTGTGCTCTCCTCCCCACTCCCTTGCATGTGCTCTCCTCCCCACTCCCTTGTGTGTGCTCTCCTCCCCACTCCCTTGCATGTGCTCTCCTCCCCACTCCCTTGTGTGTGCTCTCCTCCCCACTCCCTTGTGTGTGCTCTCCTCCCCACTCCCTTGTGTGTGCTCTCCTCCCCACTCCCTTGTGTGTGCTCTCCTCCCCACTCCCTTGCATGTGCTCTCCTCCCCACTCCCTTGTGTGTGCTCTCCTCCCCACTCCCTTGTGTGTGCTCTCCTCCCCACTCCCTTGTGTGTGCTCTCCTCCCAACTCCCTTGTGTGTGCTCTCCTCCCCACTCCCTTGTGTGTGCTCTCCTCCCCACTCCCTTGCGTGTGCTCTCCTCCCCACTCCCTTGTGTGTGCTCTCCTCCCCACTCCCTTGTGTGTGCTCTCCTCCCCACTCCCTTGCATGTGTTCTCCTCCCCACTCCCTTGTGTGTGCTCTCCTCCCCACTCCCTTGCATGTGTTCTCCTCCCCACTCCCTTGTGTGTGCTCTCCTCCCCACTCCCTTGTGTGTGCTTTCCTCCCCACTCCCTTGTGTGTGCTCTCCTCCCCACTCCCTTGCATGTGCTCTCCTCCCCACTCCCTTGCATGTGCTCTCCTCCCCACTCCCTTGTGTGTGCTCTCCTCCCCACTCCCTTGCATGTGCTCTCCTCCCCACTCCCTTGTGTGTGCTCTCCTCCCCACTCCCTTGTGTGTGCTCTCCTCCCCACTCCCTTGTGTGTGCTCTCCTCCCCACTCCCTTGTGTGTGCTCTCCCCCCAACTCCTTTGTGTGTGCTCTCCTCCCCACTCCCTTGTGTGTGCTCTCCTCCCCACTCCCTTGTGTGTGCTCTCCTCCCCACTCCCTTGCATGTGCTCTCCTCCCCACTCCCTTGTGTGTGCTCTCCTCCCCACTCCCTTGCATGTGCTCTCCTCCCCACTCCCTTGTGTGTGCTCTCCTCCCCACTCCCTTGTGTGTGCTCTCCTCCCCACTCCCTTGTGTGTGCTCTCCTCCCCACTCCCTTGCATGTGCTCTCCTCCCCACTCCCTTGTGTGTGCTGTCCTCCCCACTCCCTTGCATGTGCTCTCCTCCCCACTCCCTTGCATGTGCTCTCCTCCCCACTCCCTTGTGTGTGCTCTCCTCCCCACTCTCTTGTGTGTGCTCTCCTCTCCACTCCCTTGTGTGTGCTCTCCTCCCCACTCCCTTGTGTGTGCTCTCCTCCCCACTCTCTTGTGTGTGCTCTCCTCTCCACTCCCTTGTGTGTGCTCTCCTCCCCACTCCCTTGCATGTGCTCTCCTCCCCACTCCCTTGCATGTGCTCTCCTCCCCACTCCCTTGCATGTGCTCTCCTCCCCACTCCCTTGCATGTGCTCTCCTCCCCACTCCCTTGCATGTGCTCTCCTCCCCACTCCCTTGTGTGTGCTCTCCTCCCCACTCCCTTGTGTGTGCTCTCCTCCCAACTCCCTTGTGTGTGCTCTCCTCCCCACTCCCTTGTGTGTGCTCTCCTCCCCACTCCCTTGTGTGTGCTCTCCTCCCCACTCCCTTGTGTGTGCTCTCCTCCCCACTCCCTTGTGTGTGCTCTCCTCCCCACTCCCAGGGATGGACCAAGCCGAATGCCTTCCACGTCTGCATCACCTCCTACAACCTTGCCGTTAAGGACCACCGCGTATTCAAGCAGAAGAAGTGGAGGTACTTGGTGCTGGATGAGGTGAGTGTGGAGGGGGGGAGGGGTAGGTGAGTAGAAAGGGGACGAGGAAAGGGAAGGGTAGGTGGGTAGGAAGAGGGTGGGGGAGGTGGGGAGGTGTAATTTGGAGGTACTTGGTACTGGGTGAGGTGAGTTGGAGGGGGTGGGGGAGGAGGAGGAAAGGGGTGTCTACTTAGGAAGTGCGTACTTAGTACTCGATGAGATGAGTGAGGGACAGGGGGCGCAGCATGTTTGTTCACACTGTGCTCAGGCCATGTGGCCACCGTCGTACGTACACCCCCACCCCTCCCCACCCTTGCAGGCCCAGAACATCAAGAACTTCAAATCCCAGCGTTGGCAGACCCTTCTCAGCTTCAACAGTCAGCGTCGTCTGCTGCTGACCGGCACACCCCTGCAGAACAGCGTGATGGAGCTCTGGTCTTTGATGCACTTTCTAATGCCCTCGGTCTTCTCCTCGCACACGGACTTCAAGGAGTGGTTCTCCAACCCTCTCACCGGGATGGTGGAGGGCTCTCAGGAGTACAGTGAGACTATTGTCAGGAGGCTGCACAAGGTGGGAGGAGAGGGGAGGGAGAGGGAGAGGGAGAGGGGAGGAGGGGGAAGAGGTGGGGAGGGGCAGGGAGGGGGTGTGGGGATGGGAGGGAGAAGAGCGGAGAGAGGGGAGAGGAGGAGGAAAGAAGGGACTGGGAGGAAATTATTTGCTGGGAGAAGTGTGAAGGAAGGATTTGAGGAAATGGAGTATGCTTTGACATGAGCCAATGTCCAGCCGTGTACTGCAAGTGATTCACTTCATGTAGCCCCACCTCCCATTGCTTCCTGCAGGTGCTCCGCCCTTTTCTGCTGCGTCGCCTCAAGTCTGAAGTAGAGAAACAGATGCCCAAGAAGTTCGAACACACTGTGATGTGCCGACTGTCGACGCGGCAGCGTTTCCTTTATGAGGAGTACATGTCGAGGACAAAGTGAGTGGTGTGTGGTGCGGGTACAGGTGCAGTCTCCCACTGCTCTGCTGTGTTCACTGCTCTGGGTGTTCACTGCTCTGGGTGTTCACTGCTCTGGCCTTCTGTGCTCAGGACAAAGGAGACTTTGTCGACTGGGAACTTTCTGAGTGTCATCAATATTCTAATGCAGCTCAGGAAGGTAGGAGTGGGGATGAGGTGTGAGGGCGGTGTTCGGAACTGGTGCTACTTTTTAGAGGTGCTTGTTTGTGCCTGTGGTAGGTATGTATGGCAGACGACTACCACTGCCACTCCAATGTCACATCCCCTGCCCCTCCCCTGCCCCTCCCCCAGGTCTGTAACCACCCTGACCTGTTTGAACCTCGTCCTATTGTTTCGTCCTTTGTGTCCGCTGGCATTGTCTACACCACGGCGTCCATGGTGCTCAAAGCCATGCAGGAGGACACCTTTGAGGTACGTACATACGTACTGCTCGGACATGCTGAGCACCTGCAGTGCTGGAGAGCTCACGGCTACCTTCTGTACACTGTGTCTGTGTGTGTGTGTGTGTGTGTCTGTGTGTGTGTGTGTGTGTGTGTGCGTGCGTGCGTGCGTGCGTGCGTGCGTGCGTGCGTGCGTGCGTGCGTGCGTGCGTGCGTGCGTGCCTACTGAGGCCACTGTCCAATGTCTGCATGTGGTACTGATATCTTGTTCAGGCAATTTCAGGTGGCCAAAATGACTACCAGCTGCTCCCTCAGCTTCCCAGCTGCAGTAACCGCATGCGACTCTTGTCCTGCAGCGATGGAAGGGACAAGCACACATATGACCTTCTGTAGCGTTATCTGTGAATACACTAGATCCCCTTTTGTATGCCTCTTTCATTGCTGCCTCTCCTTCCTTTCTTTCTCTCTCTGTGCTTGCCTCAGTGTGTGGATCTTGACTTCCTCAATCTACGGCTGATTGACTACGAAGAGTCGATGGACGCATTTGCTGGTTTCAGGGTACACCACTTGCAGCCTGCCCCCACATCCCTCAGAGAGGCGTGTCTGCAGCGGCCGACGCAGACAGAGGGAGAGACAACTGCCACTGCTTTCCTGGTGGAGGAGTTGAGGCTGGTGAGGTGGGGTGGGAGGTGGGAGGGTGATGTAGTGGTGAGGGAGAGGGGTGGGAAGGTGATGTGGTAGTGAGGGAGAGGGGTGGGAGGGTGATGTGGTGAAGGGGAGGGGGAGGGGAGGGAGGGTGATGTGGTGGTGAAGAGGGAGGGGTGGAAAGGCCTTCTGGTTTTGGTCTGACTTTGGTAGAGTGCCAATGTTGTTGAGTCCTGTGGAGAGCTGGAAATGTGTGTACGTACGTAGGTTGTGTCTGTGGTCCTCTCTTGATTAGCCTGAGCTGGAGGCACATGTGGAAGAAGAACAGAGGAATGTTGCAGAGGGCATTGTCAGAGTGAACTCCTGGAGGTGCCAGAGAGGACCTGTCTATGGGAGGGACCTCCACCTGGCCTTCACCATTGCTAAGAGGTGCGTGTGTGCCGTGCGCTAGTGTATGTATGTATGTATTTGTAGGTTTGTGTAAATATGTGTGTGTCTGCTAAACAAGATGTGGGTATAGAATGCATGATATCGATTTCTCCATGGTAGACCCACTGTGGATGAACGGAGGAAAACCCAGTCATCATGGCTGTGGTGTGGTCGAGATGCATGCCAGCAAGCAGTGGCCGGGAGTGTGTGGGAGCAGTTCACACATGCCCTGCGCCATGCTGTGAAGACGGTGCGGCAGAGGGCTGTGGAGTGTGAAGACCTGCTCAGTCGGTCAGCAATCTCTCTCGTTCATCCCAAACACCAATGCATAAACTAATGTACACTGCATCTGTATAAAGTCTACTGTCCTTGCACTGGTGACACAGGTTCATTATGACGGTCCCCAAAGTGACGTCACCGGTGATTGATCTTCACGTCTGTCATCCTCCTCCCTTGTGGCAGCAGAGAAGGAGCAGGATGGAGGTGGTCCTAAAGACGCAACTCACACAGCCCTGCGATCTCCTTCATCCCGTGGCCACGCGAATGTCCTTCCAGTTCCCTGAAACACGACTGATACAGTACGACTGTGGTGAGCAAGCGCTAATTGCATTCATAGTGTTTGTAATTGTATTCATGATATGCGCGCCCCATATTTGGAACTGTAAAATTCGGGTATCTACGAACCACAACTGTTGTACGCGAGAAGTGTTTATATTCGATGCTCTCCAGAGCTCAGATAACTTACCTGGCGCAGGTCATCTGTGATCACGAAGGCGGGTGGCCCAGGCCGAGGCCAGTGCATTGCACTTCGCCTGGCTGAAGTCTGCGATTCCCCCAAACGTGGGGAACTCGGGCGTGCAATTTTTGATAGTGGGGGACTGCGTTCGCGCTAACCCCCGGCAAATGAAATGGAAAGTTCATTCTAACTGAATAGTAGCTGCAGTTACAAGTTCCACTATATAGTTCTGCACAGCTGTGCATTACTGTTTTTTTGTTGTTGTTTGCTGGCTACTCCACAAGTTTCCTCAGCAAGCATA
>OX465047.1:5687789-5715289 GCA_949841015.1 Aplysina aerophoba | reverse complement strand
GCCTGAGCGGAAAATGGTCCCAGGTCAACACAGCAACAAACTTGTCGGTAGTCAGAGATCTTTCCAAAATGCTAGGAACGAGCACTCAATAAGAAACCACTCAAAGAGCAGATCCGAAGGGACACAAAGGGGAAAGTCCCTCATCGCTACGTCTCCTTGTTCTTGTGCGCTGCCAAAGAGACATTCGAGTAGGGTTCGAACTAGCCCAGCAAGTGGCACCATCGCAAACCCTTCTCCACGGAGGACGAGGAAATGAGTGCTAAGTCCGCTCAGTTTTGTATTCATTTAATGTATTGTTTCAGAAGTTGATGGATTCGCTGTGTTGAATGTGCATGCTTGAACTGGTGTTTGCATGGTGGGTTAGCGTGGCAAGTGGGTATGGTACGCGCACCGCACTACACACCCACTGCAGCCTCCCTCCCACTCCGGCGGACCCCACCATGTTGGTGCTGACATGGTGTAGACGGTCACAATGTCCACTTCTGGTGTTGCATGGTGCAGCGAGGCACAGGGTTAGCTGAGCTGCTCAACCAATCATTGACTCGTGTAAGATTTTGAATTTGTGGCCTTTGCCAATTTAAACTCTCTCCCAGACGTGTCACTGCCCCAAGTGCGCTGTGGGTGTGTAGTGTGCTGTGCGGCTGCCTTGCCTACCTTGTCTGCACCATGCAAGCACCAGAACTCCAGCATGCAACAGACAACCTGACCATGGTCGCTCAGTCAGCCTAGCTCCTCCTTGTGCATAGCACTGTCACAGGGGCACATATCTCTGTTGGGCCTGTGGGTGTATGTGGGTGGCGTGTGAAAAGCATGGTTGGTTCAAATGGGTACAACGGAGTGTGTGTATGTAAAGTGCAGGGAAACTTGAGGTTGTTTATTTCAACGGAATAGTTAATTAAACGCTCCTCTGCTGACTTAGAAGGCAATATTTATTGCATATCAGTGCTAGTACTTCTTGGTTGTTTGCTTGCCCCGTGCACAAACACATGCACAAACACAATACACGATACCAACACCACAAACACACTGCATGTGCACACACACACACACACACACCTATCCACCCACCCCTCACGCACATGTATGGACACGCTACTACCATCGCTGCCACAAACCACACGCACCACCACGCAGTGCAAGTTGCCATGCACGCCCGCATGTGCTTGTGCACACCAGTACATGGGCAAGTTGGTCTACGTAAAGCACCACCAGTGTAAGTAGCAGGTGATGACATCATTGCCCCACATTGACACTTGCACTGGTGGTGGTCATCACCTGAAACTTGCACTGGTGGTGGTCATCGCCTGAAACTTGCACTGGTGGTGGTCATCGCCTGACACTTGCACTGGTGGTGGTCATCGCCTGAAACTTGCACTGGTGGTGGTGGTCACCTGAAACTTGCACTGGTGGTGGTGGTCACCTGAAACTTGCACTGGTGGTGGTCATCACCTGAAACTTGCACTGGTGGTGGTCATCACCTGAAACTTGCACTGGTGGTGTGGTCTTTGTATGCAACTTGCCCATTTACTGGTGTATACTAACATGAATACTGCAAGCTTTCAAGAACAACCATTCTAGTGTTTACTGTGGTCCTACCCCGCCCACTGTGGGGGGCGTGGCCCAGTGTTTACCGTGGTCCTACCCCGCCCACTGCTAGGTGTACCTGGATGATGAGACTCTGCAGGAGATGCCGGTGGGTTGAGTGGCGAGTGGTGACACCTACCTCAGTGTGTGCCACACCCCCTGCCCCACCCCCTCAGATCTGGTACCCGCCCACTCCACCCATTGATGACAATGACCTGTACATGGATTATTCCCTGGATATGTGGTATGACCTGACAGGACCCATGGAGGAAGCCCTTCTACCTCCCATTGACACCAGGTGTGCGTGTGTCTGTGCGTATGTACGTCTGTATGTCTGCGTGAGGGAGGGAGGCAGAGCTACACAATGTGGCATGCCGTAATGTCTCTTCCTGGAATAGTCATTCACTGCAGTGTGTGTCCCTGGTTGTGTGGTGTGTGCAACGTATGTGTCTTTGTGGGAGAACCAATGCACTGCACTTTGACCCCTGCAGTATGGACTATGACGTGTTTGGTCTGCTGAGCCACAAGGGGTATCTCAAAGGTGAGCACATGACTGTCACATGACATGTCATGTGACTTTCACACGACTGCCACATACAGCAAGAGCTACTGTCCCTGTTCTCTGCAGGAAACAAGAAATCACTTTTGAAGTCGCAGCACAAGAAGTCAAAGTGAGAGATAGATGTGTGGACATGAAATGTGTGGACCGATGCTGCTCTGCTTCCAGTGGCTGCATCTTGTCACCCTCATTCCTCCCTTGGCTTCCTTCTACTGCAGGGACCGTGTCACAGTGACCTCCACGTTGTTCTGGAAGAGGTCCCAGGCCGAGTCTCTTGCTGCCCGACTGAAGAAGTTGGCTGTTATTCCAACCAAGAAAGTGAAGAGTAAAGACCAGCTCATTCCACTCGTAGACACCACGCAGGTACGCAGGGTGGGGGAGAGGGCGAGGGAGGAGCAGGGTGGGGGAGAGGGCGAGGGATGAGCAGGGTGGGGGAGAGGGCGAGGGAGGAGCAGGGTGGGGGAGAGGGCGAGGGAGGAACAGAGGGAGGGTAGTGTGAAGCATGGTGTGTGCACGGTTCTAGAACACATTATCTGCCGTTTGAATGCACAGGAGAGAGTGGATTGGTCCGTGATGGAAGACTGGATTGTGCTCCGGGTAAGCTCATGTCACTGCAGCTGAAGTGGACTTGGGCTTCTTCTACCAGAAGTCTTCTTGCCCCTCCACTATCCTTCACTGCCCTCCCCTCTCCTCCCCAGACCATCACTCACGTTCATGAACTCAACATACACCTCACCATCGTCTCACCAGCACAGATCCCAAACTTCCACATGATCTCTGACCTAGTCACAGCTTACGGCAAGACTGTACGCTCCACTCAGCAGGTGCGCAATGTGGGCGTGGTCACAGGTCATGTGACTATTTGTGGGCAGGGCATGTAAGGGTGGAGATTGTAGTGGCTCCAGAATCAGTTAAAAAGTGAACTAGTGCCGGTTGTCCCCGCTGTGTGCTGCAGTGCCGCGATCACTTCATCAGCGTCATCCACCCACGTGAGGAGAGCAAGGTGTGTTTGCCTCATTGTGTCCTTGCATCTGTGTGTCTGTGTGTGTGGATGCATGCGTATGTGTACAGTACGTGCGTTGTGGTTGATGTGTGGGTGTGTAAACAGCTGCCTTGCCTGTTGTCACAGCAACAAGAAGAGACAGAGGTGAAGATCAAGCAGCGGGACGGCACAGTCAGAAAGGTGTGCATACATTAAAGCATGCAGCTATGCTGACATCACTTGGTGTGGGCCTCCTTGTACATTGGTCCCAAACACAGCAGTATACTAGACCTAGCATGATGGCAATGCATACACTAATTGTGTATGTATCCCCAGTGTATCCCCAGTGTATCCCCAGTGTATCCCCAGTGTATCCCCAGTGTATCCCCAGTGTATCCCCAGTGTATCCCCAGTGTATCCCCAGTGTATCCCCAATCTGCAGTGCTTCCTCCCCTCCCCTCCCCTTTCCTCCCCTCCCCTTCCCTCCCCTCCCCTCCCCTTTCCTCCCCTCCCCTTTCCTCTCCTCCCCTCCCCTTTCCTCCCCTCCCCTTCCCTCCCCTCCCCTCCCCTTTCTTCCCCTCCCCTCCCTCCCCTCCCCAGGTGAAGGTCTCCAAGTCCCACCGCACCAAAGGACTGGTGGTTAGCGATGGTGGAATGGACACAACCAGACACTACTCGGGTGTGTTTGACACTCTGATGGACATCGGGAAGAAGGCACAGCCGCCGAAATTGTGAGCAAGGAATTCTTACCTACTACTTTGTGTGTGTGTGTGTGTGTGTGTGTGTGTGTGTGTGTGTGTGTGTGTGTGTGTGTGTGTGTGTGTGTGTGTGTGTGTGTGTGTGTGTGTGTGTGTGTGTGTGTGTGTGTGTGTGTGTGTGTGTGTGTGTGTGTGTGTGTGTGTGTGTGTGTGTGTGTGTGTGTGTGTGTGTGTGTGTGTGTGTGTGTGTGTGTGTGTGTGTGTGTGTGTGTGTGTGTGTGTGTGTGTGTGTGTGTGTGTGTGTGTGTGTGTGTGTGTGTGTGTGTGTGTGTGTGTGTGTGTGTGTGTGTGTGTGTGTGTGTGTGTGTGTGTGTGTGTGTGTGTGTGTGTGTGTGTGTGTGTGTGTGTGTGTGTGTGTGTGTGTGTGTGTGTGTGTGTGAGGGTGGGTGCATGTGATGAGGATGCCTTGCCCTTTCATCCAGCATGGAGTCTACCAGTACCGGAGTGTCACAAGTGGCCGTCCTACTGGAGTAGTGAGTTGTGTGGGACGGGAGCGGGATGCACTCTGCCTCAACTCACTGACAGTCAAGCTCAGCTCAGATGTGGTAAAGGGTAGATCATGCTGTCTACTCTCCCTCGCAGTGGCATCAAATATGACGACCCCCAGAGCCCGTCTGTCCTCTCCTTACAACGTGCTGAGAGGATTCAGGCAGAAAAGACTGCAGTATGTCTATCACTATCTACTTCCTTCACGTGACCCATCACTTCCTGTTGTGTCACATGACTTCCTGTTGCTCTTAGGAGCTGTCCAAGCAGACCCAGATGATGAACCAACAGCTGCTGGGTGCCACCCCATATGGGGTGCCCCAGGTGGTGAGTGCACACACACACACACACACACACACACACACACACACACACACACACACACACACACACACACACACACACACACACACACACACACACACCAGCACTCTTTCCACACCGTTGTTGAGCAGAATGCATGCCACGCTGCTCTCCCACTCGCTGTGTTAGTGGTACCCCGCTGTTCTCCCCCTCTCAGGGCACCACAAGTGCCTCTGCTGCGGCAGCTCTGAAAGGCACGTACCCTTCAGTCACTGCTGCGGTGAGCAATGCGGGATGGAGTGCTACCCCGGGTCAGACGCAACAGGCTCCCCCACGCTCTGTGGGGCCGCTCAGCTGGAAGCCGGCACCAGGCCACTTGACACAGGCGACCAGCGTCTCGAGTGTGGGGAGTGTGAGTGCGCACACACACACGCACGCACGCACACACACACACAGTACTATATGAGGTTATAACAGCCAGCTCACCTTGTGTCTTTACACTGAAGCAAGTGCATGTGTGTGTATGTCCTGTCTGCCTCTCAGGCCATCCCTCGTGCCTCCTTCGCCACTCAGCTGGCGTTCACAGCCAAGATGCAATCCCTGCAGGCAACCCAGCCACAGCCCATGGACACAGATGGGGGCAGGACCGTGAGGAAGCTCTCCTCGGACCAGCCGCCCTCCCACCAGGAGTCCTCTCTCCCGGCATCACTGGTGAGCGGAGAGTGAGGCACTGCCGTGATGTGTGCTCCCATAGTCTCAGGAGCAATCTGCCTCCTGTGGTGGTAGCTGGCGAGGTCTTCTCTGTTGAGCACTGGCCCCTCCCCTCCCCTCCCCTCCCCTCTCACTTCCCTGTACTGTGTAGGTGCCCACACCTCTCTCCTCCCACATTAACCTCAGTGGGCTGTCCCAGACCTCACGTTCCCTCACATCTGCTCCAGTGTCTCTGGTGAGCTAGTGGGCTCTCTTGGGCAGGCAGGTGGATGATGAAGTATTTCTAGGCAATATCATTGTAGCCTCACTGATCTGGTGATGCCATGGCCCTATGTATGAGTGTGTGTGCGCGTGTGTGCATGTGCGTGTGTGTGTATGAGTGTGTGTGTGCATGTGTGCGTGCGTGTGTGCGTGCGTGCATGTGTATGAGTGTACGTGTCGTGTCGCTCCTGCAGGTTGCCAAAGCCCCCACAGCTTCTGATGCAGCAACTCACGGTATGTGAAACACTGTAGTCTGCCAGTCTGCTCACTACTGAACACCCTGCTGCCTTAACCGCCCCTCCCTCTCCCCCACCCCCTCCCCACCCCTCCCCACCCCTCCCCCTCTAGCACTACAGCCCCAACTCACCCAGCAGCAGCAAATGATGTTGATGCAGCGTTTCCATAGCCAGCAAATCCTAAAGGCTCATCAAGCCAAGAGGATGTCACAACAACTCCAGACTTCAGGGGGCGTGTCCCACAGTGCCACTAAGGCGGGGCTTACCCCCTCAGTGGCCACGTCCCACCTTGTAACAACTCTAGCCAAGCAGCGTAACGTCACAGAGGACGTGATTGCCTTGCTCAAGCAGCACCAGCAGCAGCAGCAAATGCAGCAGCAAGTGCAGCAGCCTGGTCAGGTGAGGACTGTTAGTATTACGCCGGGACTCGCCACAGCACAGCAGCAGCTGGCTCTGCAGAAGCAGCTTCAAAGCCGGACTGCTGCAGAGGGCGTGCACTCTCTGGCCACCTCAAGTGCCCCTCCCCTTGCCTCCCCCACGCTGAGGACGGCCTTGGGTCTGCCGGGCAACACCACAGTTGCTCCCCTAAGCAGCTTCATCACGGGACAGAGCTCCACCTCTGAGCAAGGGGCCATCAGCGTGCAGACCCTCCTGGACAGCCAAGCACAGCTCTCCTCTCAGCAGGCCAACCCAGGTGTCATCCTCAGTCCGCAGGTATCTGCCAAACTGACGGCCACCTCACCGCTCATCCAGCCCGGCCAGTCTGTGACTCAAACCTTCAAGCTACAGCAGGGTGTGGCAGGGAAGGCCCTCACGCAGGTTGCAACCAGTGCCTACCCAGCCAACAGCTCGCAGAACAAACCTGCTGCGCCTCAGGACATTCAGCAGGCCCACTTCACCTTGAAACAGCTACTGCGAGTGCAGCTGGAGGCTGTGACGCACCAGGTTGCCCAGCAACAGCAGCAGCAGGTCTCCCAGGCTACCGCAACTCCCAGCCCCACTCAGATGCAGCCCACGGTTGTGCCAGTAACAGGGACTGCTGCAGTGGCTGTCTCGCAGTCCCTCCCCCAGGCTCTGTCCACCCCGCCTCCCACCGTCATGCTGGCCAATCCTATGCAGACGACTACAGAACCAAAGACGCCCACCAAAGAGGCCCAGTAGTAGCGCAGTAGTAGACAGAACGCAGTGTGTATGTACGTATGTTTAGGGGACTCTGCATGTGTGTTGTATGACTATAATTATAGAGTGCAGTGTTTTATCAATAATCCTTGTAAAAATACGAGCCGTGGGCGTTTATTGTCAAGTGCAGAAAGTTAACTAATTGCACGAGTGAATAAGTTGTCTAATAAAAATGGCGTCCCATGTCGTCCTTCCAAGCGGCGACAAACTTCTCATGAAGTCGAGGTAATCTTGCTATAGGAAAGCCAGACACATCTATGTTGCTATGCATTCTGCACGCACTCTTCCTTATCTATCCAGTTTCGAGGTGCAAGATAAGCTAGAGGCGTTTTATGCAGGTGGACAAATTGCAGTGAGTATGCACGGTCGCTCACCAACCGTGGAGTGCGTGTGCAGCACTGCATGTCGACGGTATGCACGCCTTGGTGCGGTGCCCTGTATCCTCCACTGGTAGTCATCACACGTACAAAACCGAGACTTCCACCCTGCGCACTGCACTGCATTGCACTGCTGCAGCTGGTGATGTGTGGCTGAGTGGGGAGATCTCGATGGGTACCGAACTGTGTGAAAGGTGCATGCTTCTCCCAACTCTCTCAGTTCTCTGAAGATGACGGTCACATGTTCTGCTCCTGTGGGTCCTCCCTCACCGTAGTGAGCATGGAGACTGGAAGGACCGTGAGCAGGATTGAGGAGGTGCGCTTGAACACTGCACACTCTTGCAGAGTGGCTGGGGCCATATCCCACGCCTTTTCCTCCCTTCTTCTCCCCTCTGCTCCCCTCTGCTCCCCTCAGGAGGAAGATGTCCTAACATCACTCGCCGTGAGCAGAGATGGCAAGGTAAATTTGCATTCAAAGTACAGGTGTGGTTGACAAGCACTTTGCAGCACTGTCTCCTCTCTTCCCTCCTGTCCCTTTCTGCTGCAAACAGATCCTCGTGTCTGGTTGGAGGAGTCTATTGGTTCGACAGTACGACTGGAAGGAGGGGACCTGTACACGACAGTGGAAGGTAATGCACACACACACACAGACACACACACACACACACACATGCACACATGCACACACACACGCACACACACACACACACGCACACATAAATACACACACACACGCACACATACACACATGCACACACACACGCACACACACACACACGCACACATAAATACACACACACAAACACACACGCACACATACACACACCTCCTCCTCCTCTGAACTCCTTGTCCATGGCTGGACGTTGGGCAAGATCTTGGTATACAAATGTCTTTTGTCAGTCAGCTGGTCGGCTAACGAGGCTGTTGAATGATGGATCGCCATTGAGACCTGTTCTTCACATGCTCGCTCCATTGAGGAAGGTTGGACAGGTCCTTGTGAACGAGGTCTACCCAGCGCTGCGAGGTTCCTCCAGGTTTCCGCTTCCTTCCATGTGGTCGACATCTCAAAACCTGCTTCTGTGGCCGGTTTTCTGGCATTCTCTGGAGATGACCAAACCACTGCAACCGCTTGTGGCGCAGTTGTTCTTCTACCGGTAATTCCCCAGTTTCTTCAAGGATGTCAACATTTCTCCTCCTGTCCCATAGCGTCACCCCAACAATCTCTCGCAGGCACTTCATTTGGAATGCATGAAGTTTCCTAAGCTCCTGTTGTGTCACAGCCCATGTCTCTGCTCCGTAGAGGAGCACAGGCATCACCATCACTCGGAAGACATGCAACTTGTTTCTCTTGCTGACACTTCTGCTCCGAAAGACTTCCTTCCTCCACTTCTGGTACACTCTGGAGGCCTTCTCCAGTCTGGTTCCCACGTCACCACCTATTTTGGCATTTTTCCCCACTTCACTTCCTAGATAGGAGAAGGACTCCACAGCTTCTAATGGGTTCCCCCTAAGAGTGATTGTTACACACACACACACACACACACACACACACACACACACACACACACACACACACACACACACACACACACACACACACACACACACACACACACACACACACACACACACACACACACACACACACACACACACACACACACACACACACGCACACACACACACACACACACACATGCACTGGTAACCTGTGTGAGAGGCTTGCCAGTTTAGTGCCCCTCGCTCTCTCCTGCAGGCTCACCTGGCACCTACTGTCTGCATGCACTTTGACCCCACTTCAACCCTCCTTGCTACAGGTGCTGTGGTAGACATGTTGAGAAGTCATTGGTTGGTGTGTGTGTGTGTGTCCATATAATTGCAGCTCTTTTGTATGACTATCTAGGAGCAAGCAACAGTACAATTAAAGTATGGGACTGCTACAAACAGTATTGCACACACAGCTTCAAGGGCTGTGGAGGAGTGGTCAAGTGAGTCAGTCTCATTCCAGATTTTAATTTGGTTTCAGTCCAGTATTTAAATGGCTGATGCAAATGTGTACATGTGTCCTACATGAGTTATAAACTGAGACTCTGTGTTCCCACGGTAACAGGTGTGTACTTGTGTCTGGTGCGGTACTGCCACTCCCGTTTATGTCCCACGTGCTCAAACTTTACACACACACACAAACAGCATGCATGTACTTCTCTCCACTCTAGCCTGGTCCAGTTCCATCCGACATCCCTCACCCTCGTCAGTGCCGCTGCCGACTGTAAGATTCGGCTCTGGGACCTGAAGACCAGCAAGTGAGTGACTGGTCACCCTGTCTGGTGCGCTAGACCATCCACCCAAGGAGCAAGCTCTGCTCTTTGCGGTACATACATGCTATAGATGGGGAGGGGCTAGCAGACTAGATTGGGAGGGGCTAGCAGACTAGATGGGGAGGGGCTAGCAGACTACATGGGGAGGGGCTAGCAGACTAGATGGGGAGGGGCTAGCAGACTAGATGGGGAGGGGCTATATAGCAGACTAGATGGGGAGGGGCTAGCAGACTAGATGGGGAGGGGCTAGCAGACTAGATGGGGAGGGGCTAGCAGACTAGATGGGGAGGGGCTATATAGCAGACTAGATGGGGAGGGGCTAGCAGACTAGATGGGGAGGGGCTAGCAGACTAGATGGGGAGGGGCTAGCAGACTAGATGGGGAGGGGCTATATAGCAGACTAGATGGGGAGGGGCTAGCAGACTAGATGGGGAGGGGCTAGCAGACTAGATGGGGAGGGGCTAGCAGACTAGATGGGGAAGGGCTAGCAGACTAGACTACCATCATCCTTATCCTGCTTGTACCGTATACGCTTTAACTTTCGCGGGGTTAAACTTTCGCGGATCACGGATTTTAGCAATTTTCGCGTTTTTATTTTCGCGGATGCAGGGTCTTAGTCTTTGATTCGTCGATTCGTCGTTTCCTTTGAATCCTTGTCGTATATTGATGTAATCAATTGCTTCGGTGGAGGTTCTTAGCTGCATATGAAGTTACCATAGCGAATCGCCGCCATTTTTGCATTATTGTGACGCAATCGTCTTACAAATGGAGACTCGTTGCCAGACAGTTCTAAATTTTCGCGGGATGAAACTTTCGCGGATGGCTGCTGATCCGCGAAAACCACGAAAGTTTAACCCCGCGAAAGTTAAAGCGTATACGGTATTCTGCCCGGTGGTAGTGGCTAGTTGTCTACGTCTCTGTGCAATGCTGTCTGCTTGTCCCCCGCTCTGTGCAAGGTGCACCAGGGTCCTCGCGGGGCACGTCAGTGCTGTGACTGGCGTCGCATTCACTACTGACAAGCGATTTCTCATTAGGTGAGGAAGGTGGGGCTGTGATGGAAATGGAAGCAGATGCATGTTCGGAATGCCTCCTCTCCCTTGGCCACTAACCCCTCCCTCCCTCTCTCTCCCTCTCCCTTTACTCTGCCCACTAGTTGTGGCCGAGACCAAGTTCTTCTCTTGTGGGACATGGAGAAGGCTCGCACTGTGAAGACAGTGCCTGTGTTTGAGGTAGGTCCAGGTGGAGGGAGGTTGTGCATTGTCGGTCTTCACAACTCATAGTACTCCCTGCCATGTACACAGTCTCTGGAGGGTGTGTCACTACTTCCTGTGGGCGTGACCATCCCTATCGGTGATGGTGAGGTTATAATGACTTCCTCTGCCAATATCTGCTGTGCCACAGCGGGAGAGAAGGGTGAGGGTGCCAAATGCACTGCCTCTTGTGGGAGTAGAACAGCTGTAATGTGGTTGTGGTTAGTTGTTGTCTCGTTGTACATGTTTTCAGTGACACTCACTATGCTACCTAAGTGTAATAATTCCAGCACTTGGTCTCGTGAATACCATTAATTGTGAGTATAGTGATGGGTGTCAGTGACTATCAACCCTGACTTGGCTGGTGATGTAACCAACGGTAAGATTGAGTCCCTCCCCCTGCCCCACCCCCTCTCCCTCTCTATACATAGGCCACATGAAGATATGGGACATGCACAGCGGCAAGTGCCTGCACACTCTGCCTCCTCCTGTGGAAACACCTTCTAAACAAAGTGGTCACCATGGCAATGGCAGTGAGGAAGCAGGGGAGGAAAACCCCAATGCCTTTATGTGGCTCCACCTCCGTTCCACCTTGGGTGCACTGGTGGGGGTCACAGCTGAGCACAATATTGTTGTGTACAGCCTCAAGACCCTTTCTGTTACCAAACAGGTACAGGGCAGTGTGTGTGTGTGTGTGTGTGTGTGTGTGTGTGTGTGTGTGTGTGTGTGTGTGTGTGTGTGTGTGTGTGTGTGTGTGTGTGTGTGTGTGTGTGCGTGAGAGAGAGAGCTTGCTGTGTCTGTATCAGTTTTCATCAGCATAGTAGCAAACCCTTCTCTTCAGTTTGTCGGCTACAGTGATGAGGTACTAGACATGCGGTTTGTGGGTGAACAGGAGCAGTACCTGGCAGTGGCCACCAACAGTGCTTTGGTGAAGGTGTTCCAGCGACAGGACCTCAGCTGCCAGCTCCTCAGTGGCCACTCGGCAGTGGTGCTCTGTTTGGACTGCAGCGCTGATGGAAGAACCATGGTCACAGGGTCAAAGGTCAGCTGAATGGGTCAAAGATCAGTTGGGTGGGTCAAAGGTCAGCTAGGTGGGTCAAAGATCAGTTGGGTGGGTCAAAGATCAGTTAGGTGGGTCAAAGGTCAGCTGGGCGGGTCAAAGGTCAGTTAGGTGGGTCAAAGGTCAGCCGGGAGGTCACACTGTCTGTGTTTGTAGAACTGAGTATTTAGCACTGTGTTCTGTGTGTCTTGTGGTCGTAGGACAACACCATAAGACTATGGCAGTTGGCAGAGGATGGCCACTTCTCTTGTGTTGCGGTTGGGCATGGACACACCCGCTCAGTTGGGGCTGTGGCCTTTTCAAGGTGTGTTAACCGTAGACGCGAGCCTAACTCGGTCAGCCATGTGTTTACACCGGAACGCACCACTGTACTTGTGGACCACTCTTGTGCCTTATGCATCTGTTAGGTGTTGAGTGTACCACCTCCTCTCTCTGCCCTCTTCCTCCTCGTGGTAGGGCCAAAGCCTCCTTTGTGGTGAGTGGAGCAGCGGACCAGACAATGAAGATGTGGAGCATGAGGTCATTGAAGAAGGCCAGCCAAGAGGTCAGCTTTGGGAAGGAACAGCTGTGTCCTCTTGGTCATTTGTGTATGTGTGTGCGTGCAGCATGCATGAGTGTGTGCGTGTGTGTGTGTGTGCATGTATGTGTTTTAGTAGGGTCAGTTTTTCAACCAACTTTCACATGTCATGCACGCGCATATGCGCACAGCAGCTATGAAGAATGTATGCGTAGCATGGGTGGCAAGGTCAGTGGGTCCCTCCACATTTGACCCTCCTGCCCATTGCCAACCTACTCAGGGTGGCCCACTCTCATTGCCGGTCAGATTCACCAAATTGGTCCATGACAAAGACATCAACTCAGTCAGTGTCTCCCCTAACGACACACTGGTTGTCACTGGCTCTCAGGACAGGACTGCCAAGGTAGGCAGCAGAGGGGGTGTACCCAGCAAGGGGTGTGTACCCAGCAAGGGGTGTGTGCCCAGCAAGGGGTGTGTGCCCAGCAAGGGGTGTGTACCCAGCAAGGGGTGTGTACCCAGCAAGGGGTGTGTGCCCAGCAAGGGGTGTGTGCCCAGCAAGGGGTGTGTGCCCAGCAAGGGGTGGGCGCCCAGCAAGGGGTGGGCGCCCAGCAAGGGGTGGGCGCCCAGCAAGGGGTGGGCGCCCAGCAAGGGGTGGGCGCCCAGCAAGGGGTGTGTGCCCAGCAAGGGGTGTGTACCCAGCAAGGGGGGTGTGCCCAGCATGCTTCATTGTGGGTTGCTCTTCTCTTCCCCATTTTGCCTCTCCTCTCCACCTTGCCCCTCCCGCTCCCCACCTTGCCCCTTCCGCTCCCCACCTTGCCCCTCCCGCTCCCCACCTTGCCCCTCCCGCTCCCCAGTTGTGGAGTACTGCTGACGGCTCCCACCTCGGAACCATGCGGGGACACAGGAGGGGTGTGTGGTGTGTGGTCTTCTCTCCCGTGGACCAGTGTGTGGCCACCTCCTCTGCCGACTGCACCATCAAGTTGTGGGCCGTGGAAGACTGCTCTTGTGTGAAGGTGGGAAGATCGGTCTCCACCCATTGCTACCATGTGGACTTGTACTGCTAAATACTCCCTATCATTTGTTTACATCGTATTTCTCTCTCCTCACTCTCACTCTTTCCTACCTCGCTCTTCTAACCTCTCCCATTTCTCACTCCCCCTCCTCCCTCCACCTCTCCTTCCCACCTCCCTCCTCCCCTCCTTCCCCTCCCCTTCTCCCTCCTCCCATCTCCCCTCCTCTCCCTCCCTCCCTCCCTCTCCCCTTTCCCCTCCTTCCTCTCTCCTCCCTCCCTTCTCTCTCCTCCCCCGTCCCCTCCTCCCCCCTTCTTTCTCCCTCCCCTCTTCCTCCTCCCCTCTCCATCCTCTCTCCTCCCTTCTCCCCTCTCCCCCTCCCTCCCTCACACTTCCCTCCCCCTCCCTCCCTCACATAACAGACCTTTGATGGCCATGAGACCTCTGTACTAAAGGTGACATTCGCCACACGAGGCATGCAGCTGGTCTCCAGCGGCAACGATGGTCTCGTCAAAGTGTGGACAATTCGTACCAATGAGTGTGTCACAACTCTGGATGGTCACAGTGATAAGGTTGGGAGGGAGGTGCAGGGGAGGTGCAGGAGTAGAGAGGAGAGGGCCAGGGAGTGCTAGGAAGGGGAGGGGCTAGGGAGGGGCAGGGGACTGGGAAGCACTTTATTGTGAGTGCTGACTGTAGCTCGCACAGCCATTGGTGCCATACTTTCCATCAACCTGCAGGTGTGGTGTCTGGCATGCACCAAGGATGAGACCTTGTTGGTGTCTGGAGGAGCCGACTCACGGATCTGCTTCTGGAAGGTGACAAACACCCACACCCACACCCACACCAATGGCGTTACCATATACTGCAGTTGTATAATGAGGTAGAGGTTCGCTAGTGAAAGAAACACATTACTCCTGCCCTAGCCTGTAAGCTACAGACAAGCATAGCCCATAACCCGTGGGGCTAAGTTCTGCGTGGTGTGAAGTAGAGCTCCCATCCCATAACCCGTGGGGCTAAGTTCTGCGTGGTGTGAAGTAGAGCTCCCATCCCATCCCATAACCCGTGGGGCTGAGCTCTGCGTGGCGTGAAGTAGAGCTCCCATCCCATAACCCGTGGGGCTAAGCTCTGCGTGGTGTGAAGTAGAGCTCCCATCCCATAACCCGTGGGGCTAAGCTCTGCGTGGTGTGAAGTAGAGCTCCCATCCCATAACCCGTGGGGCTAAGCTCTGCGTGGTGTGAAGTAGAGCTCCCATCCCATCCCATAACCCATGGGGCTAAGCTCTGCGTCCTGTGAAGTAGAGCTGCCATCCCATAACCCATGGGGCTAAGCTCTGCGTCCTGTGAAGTAGAGCTGCCATCCCATAACCCATGGGGCTAAGCTCTGCGTCCTGTGAAGTAGAGCTGCCATCCCATAACCCATGGGGCTAAGCTCTGCGTGGTGTGAAGTAGAGCTCCCATCCCATAACCCGTGGGGCTAAGCTCTGCGTGGTGTGAAGTAGAGCTCCCATCCCATCCCATAACCCATGGGGCTAAGCTCTGCGTCCTGTGAAGTAGAGCTCCCATCCCATAACCCGTGGGGCTAAGCTCTGCGTCCTGTGAAGTAGAGCTCCCATCCCATAACCCATGGGGCTAAGCTCTGCGTCCTGTGAAGTAGAGCTGCCATCCCATAACCCATGGGGCTAAGCTCTGCGTCCTGTGAAGTAGAGCTCCCATCCCATAACCCATGGGGCTAAGCTCTGCGTCCTGTGAAGTAGAGCTCCCATCCCATCCCATAACCCATGGGGCTAAGCTCTGCGTCCTGTGAAGTAGAGCTGCCATCCCCATTGTGCAGGATGTCACAGAACAGGTCCAGGAAGAGAACAGAGTAAGGCGGGAGGAGCTAGTGGTGAGGTGAGCTGTAGGCACCAACACAGCAGCTCCCCTTGTCCATTCCTGTATTCGCACTACCTCACACCCCTCCTCTCTGCCCTTGTCGTGTAGAGAGCAAGAGCTGTCTAACCTGCTAGACCAGGGCCGGCATAGCGATGCCGTGGGTCTGGCCATTGCTCTGGACCACCCCAAGCGAGTCCTCACTATCCTCAGCTCTCTCCTCGAAGAGGAGGAGGCGTTCAGAGACACCGTCGCAGCGCTAAGGGAGGACCAGATCAGTAAGTGGACGAGATCCACCCTCTCAGCCACGTATTTCTCCCCTCCACCCATTGCACATCAGCGGGTGTACCTCTCCTCCCTCCCCTCTCCTCCCCCTCTCCCTCCCCTCCCCTCCCCCTCTCCCTCCCCTCCCCTCCCCCTCCCAGCTGTCCTGCTGCAGTACATCAAGAAGTGGAACACCAACGCCAAGTTCAGCCGTGTGGCCCAGTCTGCGCTAGCAGTGCTCTTCAGGACCCACTCACCCAAGGAGCTCACACAGCTGGCCGGCATGAAGCAGGTTGTGGAAGGTCTCATCCCCTACACAGGTGTGTGTGTGTGTGTGTGAGGGGTGGAGGGGATGGGGGTGGTGCTAGTAGCTGGTGTGAAGCCATCCTGAATCTTCCACAGAACGCCACCTCCAGAGGCTGTCCAGACTGCAGCAGGTGAGGATGATTTCACCATTCCACAACACATCACCTCACATCAATGTGTGGCATCAACTTGTCTCTTCCCTCCCCTTTCCCTAACCTCCCCTGCCCTCCCCTTCCCTCCCCTTTCTTCCTCGCACAGCTGTCCGCCTTTGTTGAATACACTTGGGACTGTATGAAGCTGCCCACTCTAAGTGAAGAGATGGTCTCAGTGGACACAAACAGAAGGTGCTTTTGGGTCTTCGCCACTTGCAGTGACTGTTCCATTGTAGAATGGTGGTGCGTGTGATCTGCATCGCAGTCTACTGCTGCCAACCTTGTTTAGAGTGAAAGTGGTTGTTCTTGCAGGACAGAGGAGGCTAACGGATCTGTGGCACAGCAAGCGACCAGTGGCCAAGTTACCCCTTCACTGACAGAAGCGTCTGTAGGCATTGTAGCTCGGGATGTCCTGGCTGAGTCAAATGACTGTCACATGGACCAATCAGATGGGTCAGATAACCACAGTTCTGCAAAGTGTCCAGAGGTGCTGATGTGTGCGGCTGCGGACTCCACTACTGCAGAGGAGGGCCCTGGACTGTGGATTGAGGACAGGCAGCCAACAGAGGTGGAAGGGATTGAAGAACATGAGGAGGAGGAGGGTGGGCAGGAGGAGGGAGAAAGGAGGCACAAAGAAGGGAAGGTGAGGAGAAGACTACCATTAATCCTTCAGAAGCATATGAGAGTGTTGCCAGACATTGTGAGGGATGTTCACCACCTCAGTGTGGTTGGGAGTGTGCTGACTCAGCAGTACTCCTCACTGAAGAAGCACAGAGTGTGAGGTCTGATGTACTGTGAGCTGTGAGCTGTGTTGTTCCTCCTTGCGCCTTTGTGCAGGATGTGGAGAAGACCTCGTCCACCCCCGCTGCCCTCCAGGGAAGGAAGAGGAGCCCGCGAGTGAGGCCGCTGCTGGCAGCCTTCACCCCCAGGAGTGGAAAGAGAACTCAGAAACTGACTCACAGATTTAGAAAACTACAGAGCAGTGTCTAGGTTTGGTGACATGTAGCGAGTGCTGCTTGGGTTTTGTTAAATGTCTTTATCTACGTATGTACATCGCTCACTACGCTGCCCTGTGTGAAAAAACAGATTTCAAACTTGTTCCTTGCACAAATAAACTACTCTGGAAGCTTGCAGACCAGGTTTGTAGATTGATGCAATATTCTGTCAGTGTGAGCTGCATTTCACTTTTGATGATGCGTTATAGCAGTGTTGCATGCATTAATTTATAGCAGTGTTGCGTGCATTAATTTATAGCAGTGTTGCGTGCATTAATTTATAGCAGTGTTGCATGCATTAATTTATAGCAGTGTTGCATGCATTAATTTATAGCAGTGTTGCATGCATTATAGCATTGTTGCGTGCATTAATTTATAGCATTGTTGCATGCATTATTGCAGTGTATGCATGTACGGATACATATATGCACATACATACATGTGTATGTATGTGCATACGTATGTATATGAAGTATGCCTAGTATTAGTGCGTACTGTAGCTGTTCACAGGGTGAGCATCTGTTATACGCATGCATGTTCCTGCTGAAGAGGCAGTACTGTGGTGTAGTTATAGTCATTCATATGTCTGCTTGCTTGTCTTCTACTGTACCTGTGTAGTCTCCCCGTGGGCTGTGAAGGTGAGTTGCACAGTTCAAATATCCCATTTGTCTTGTACTGGTAGAACATGCACAAGCTATCGGGGAAGTGCGTACGTACGTACGCAGTACATACGTACATACCTATTATTATACATACCTGTGTAGTCACCCTGACCACCCTTCACACCCGTGTCCCCTTTTGGTCCCACCAAACCTGGCTCCCCCTTCTCTCCCGGTGGGCCCCTGCATGCACATATCTGGGGTACACTCTCAGCTTGCAATGCTTCGACCAGGTCTTCAATCAGTCCCGAAGTGGCACTGGTGAGCTGCCAGAAACACCCGAGAGGAGTCGTTCTGAGTGATAAGTCTGAGAGCTTCACTGTTAGCGAGTGACCCTATTCCGACTGTGTAGAGGGTGATATTGTTAGAACTGGGTAGTTCCTCTGCAGCCCTGTGTTGTTTCGGGCTGTAACTGTTATTGATTGGATCTGCTACATACTCTTGAATATGGTCAAGATCAATTCACTAGTTATCACACAACGTAGCAAAGAGCATCGACAATCGTGTTCAGAGCAGTTGTTCAAATGCCATTTTGATGCATGTCCACACCTACATACATATAGAGGCCAGCAGTAGTGCAGAGATGGCCACTGGGCTCTGCTGTATATGTAGCCTCAGTATGTGCTGTGTGATGATGTCGTTTTACCACACAGCTGCAGTTATCATCATTTTGACAATGTATATACATAGAGCTTGGCTATTCCTTGAGTGTCAGTCAACGTTGTCAATGCTTCTACTTCGCTAGCAAGATGCTTCCTACTTCAGCAGTGGGCAGTTATTCTTGTTTAGTTCTCAACATTGTGTTTCCACTGCACGAGTTGATGTTCTTGAATGTCATCATGTACGTGTTAACAGCAGAAGGTGTCACGACAAACCCACTTGTCTGTATGTATACTGTACACCGTGCACACTGTGTGCTCAGAATGTAGCTTACTTTCAACACACAGTTGCAAAGATTTTAAATGCTGATATTATAAAACGGTGTGTTTAACTTCATTATTCTGCATATTGCATGTACGTATCATACTCCCCTAAAACATGCTTCAGTGTCCCACAATTTGCAACATATCTTGATGTACACATATCATACAGTATGTATTGCCTCTATTCATGGTTCACTCTTAGCTATAGCATGTAATATGCTTAGTGTAGTGTTGTATGTAATTGGATTTGAGCTCATTGCTACTTGCAGATAATGGCACACATTGCAAAACCATACAGTTGTTCTATCCATACTCATGAATCCACACCCACACTGTCAACTGCTGCTGTGTTCGCTGGAACTACTTGCTGCAGACTACGCAGGACACCTCCTGGTAGCTGTTGTAAGGTGGACAGGGCATTGAGTGGTCGCAGGAGACCTCCACTCTCACAATGTCCAGCACAGTAGCATCATTACTGTTACTCCCACGTCTCTGGGCAAAATAGTCTACGCAAATGTATTCAACACGGTAATTGTTCTTTCGGGAGCTTCCTAGGTGTCCGTAATACTCTCTGGTCCACCCAGATGGACAGCTGTACTTTGCTGGTATCATCAGCAGAGTGAGTCGAGTGGTCATGCACACAGCACATGGGATTTCATACTCAGCATTGCTACCCTGGTGTGCACCATATTCTGCTATGGCAATCCTAGAAGAGTCTTGTGTGCCTGGATGGTATGTATTATAGTACTGTGGGTCCTTTGGTAAGCAAAGAACACTGGCACCTCCTCCCTGCGTATTCCAGTGGGATCCTGCAGCATAACCATCATACACCTCTGTTGTCCCAGATACACTAGGACAAGATGTCCTCCCCCAGCGAGTGTACACTGAGCCTCCTTCCTGAGGACCTGGAGGACCTCTGTTTCCCTTAATACCATTTTGCCCTTTCTGTCCTTTCTGCCCCACTCCTTTCTGTCCTTTCTGCCCGTAGCCAGTTACCCCCCTGTACCCTCGTTCTCCTTGTTGTCCTTTCTGCCCCACTCCTTTCTGTCCTTTCTGCCCGTAGCCAGTTGCCCCCGTGGACCCCCGTTCTCCTTTCTGCCCCTTGGGTCCAACCCCTCCAGTGGCACCCCTGCTCCCCTTCAGTCCTGAAGGACCCCTAGGTCCAATAACCCCTTGTTCACCTTTCTCCCCATTGCCACCCTTTTCTCCATTTGTGCCATCCACTCCTGGTGCACCACGCTCCCCTGGTGTGCCGTCCACTCCCGGTGCACCACGCTCCCCTGGTGTGCCATCCACTCCTGGTGCACCACGCTCCCCCGGTGTGCCATTCACTCCCGACGCACCACGCTCCCCCGGTGTGCCGTTCACTCCTGGTGCACCACGCTCCCCCGGTGTGCCGTTCACTCCCGACGCACCACGCTCCCCCGTTGTGCCGTCCACTCCAGGCAAACCACGCTCCCCTGGTGTGCCGTCCACTCCTGGTGCACCATGCTCCCCTGGTGTGCCGTTCACTCCTGGTGCACCACGCTCCCCCGGTGTGCCGTTCACTCCAGGCAAACCACGCTCCCCCGGTGTGCCGTTCACTCCAGGCAAACCACGCTCCCCCGGTGTGCCGTTCACTCCAGGCAAACCACGTTCCCCCGGTGTGCCGTTCACTCCAGGCAAACCACGTTCCCCCGGTGTGCCAGATGCTCCCTTTTCCCCAACCTTCCCTTTCTCTCCTTTTGGGCCAGGTTCACCTGGTGCTCCTGGAGCTCCCTTGTGTCCATTCCTCCCCGCACTCCCTTTCTCCCCAACACTTCCCTTTGCACCCTGATCACCCTTCGCACCCGTGTCCCCTTTTGGTCCCACCAAACCTGGCTCCCCCTTCACTCCTGGTGGGCCCCAGCATGCACACATCTGGGGTACACTCTCAGCTTGCAATGCTTCGACCAGGTCTTCAATCAGTCCCAAAGCGGCACTGGTGTTAGCTGCCAGAAACACCCGAGAGGAGTCATTCTGAGTGATAAGTCTGAGAGCTTCACTGTCGGCGAGTGACCCTATTCCGACTGTGATGAGGGTGATGTTGTTAGCACTGGCTAGTTCTACTGCGGCCCTGTGTTGTTTCGGGCTGTCAGTTGTGGGGTGCACATTAACCACAACTGCGGTCCGCCCTGTTGTATCCAGAGGTCTGCTGTCATTCACTAATCCCCACACTGCTTCCACAACGGCTAGACCCATGCTATTGCCCCACTTCACCTTTCCAGCTAGGGCCGCTGTGGAGATACTGTTCTGTATAGTATCGAGGGATCCAGTGAGGTGGAGAACTGTGGTCGCTTCTTGACCATACACAACGACACCCACTCTCGTTTTGTCCTCCCCGATGTCCAAGTGCTCCAGGAGAGCTGTGGCAAATGCCTTCACTGTCCGCACATCTAGGTCTGTAGCTTTGGGTGCCACAGGGTTGATGGAGAAGTCGAGGATCAGAATGAGGTCCAGCATGCTGCCACAGCCGGTATCTGTATCTGTGTGTGCAGCAGGAAGGATGGATCTGTGAGTGGAAGCCTAGGCACCTAAAATAGGTATGTATTGCTGGATTGGAAGAGGGCGGTGCTGGGGTGGTATGTACTGTACATAATTATGTTGGCGTGTTTCACATTATTACTGCATGCATAATATGGAAGGCTTGAATGAGTTTGTTAAACGGCATCAGTTTCCATACATATCATGTGTGATACTATACGTATGAGTCGGCCACACTGATACTTGACCACGATCCCTTGACAGTGAACCCTTGACAGTGAACCCTTGACAATGAACCCTTGACAATGAACCCTTGACAATGAACCCTTGACAATGAACCCTCGACCATGAACCCCCTTGGTTCCTAAATCTCCCGCACAACAAGCACTTGTTGTGTGTGTGCTGTAGTGAATCGTACAGTCACTGAGTGCTCTGTGGAGAGCACCTGATTAGTGCTTGAAGTTGTGAGGCATGCACTGCTTGCGTACGGTACACTGTGTGGATGAGATGGGTGTCTGCTCACTCACCTGCAGGTGGGCCACCAGCCTGGGCCACTCCGCCCACACCCAGTAGAGCCAAGGCAATCACTGCATGAAGACCAACCATGTCATGAGGTGTTGACAGGAGCTGTACACTACCATCAGGACTAGCTGTGCACTACCATCGGGACTAGCTGTGCACTACCATCGGGACTAGCTGTGCACTACCATCAGGACTAGCTGTACACTACCATCAGGACTAGCTGTACACTACCATCAGGACTAGCTGTGCACTACCATCAGGACTAGCTGTGCACTACCATCAGGACTAGCTGTACACTGCCATCAGGACTAGCTGTGCACTACCATCAGGACTAGCTGTACACTACCATCAGGACTATAGCTGTACACTACCATCAGGACTAGCTGTACACTGCCATCAGGACTAGCTGTACACTACCATCAGGACTAGCTGTGCACTACCATCAGGACTAGCTGTGCACTACCATCAGGACTAGCTGTACACTACCATCAGGACTAGCATTGTCTGTCTGCAGAAGGTGAGGTTATGAAGCTGTAACTCACCAAGCACAGCCCTGCTGGTTCCCATGCTCCTCGCCCTCACACCGAGCACTCCCGCTGCCTTCACGTATAATGATGGCTAAGCAGTAGTACAGGGGTCACCACAGTACTGGGACAGTACATGTGGCACTTGTTGCCTTATATGGTATTACGAATCTCTTAGGTGAAGCCGCGGAGTGACCCTGTATATATACGTATAGTCTGATGTGCTGGTGTTGTGTAGAACATGCAGTTCATTTTCAATGTGACTGCTCTGTAGTGGTGTAAAGCACAAGCTGCCATGTAATGAGGTATATGCAGTAGCTCCATCTGCTGACCTCCAGTAGTACACACACATCCTATGGTCCAGTGCTGATTTTGTACTCTATGTGTTCAGAGTGGGTGATTATAATATTTAGGGGCTGCCATATTGTTTTCATCTTGCGCCCGTCGTATGGCTTCATGTTACGGAAATATTATAATATAAAATTATATAGCGATATATATATACTATTGATGTTGCGATTATATAACTGTACTAGAATTTATATTGTAAAGTACAGGCAAAGTATTGGCTCAAACGAATCCTGTTCTACATCGGCCAAACACCTGGTACCGTGTCCCTCCGGGCTGTGTGTGTGCATGCGTGCGTGTGTGTGCGTGCATGTGGGTGTGTCAATACCTTCTGATTGTGTTTCTGTCTTCAAGCACAGAAACACACTATGTAGCACAGAAACACACTATGTGGCCCGGTAAGATTAGCAGGATTGTTTGGTGCAGCTCCAAATGAGCAAAGGAAAGATAGAAAAAATTTGCACAGTCTGTTCGTGTCTGTGTGCCCTTGCATGAGTGAAGCTGTGTGCATGCCCATGCTTTCTGTATGGGCAGGTTTGATTGCATTCCTCTGACACATTGTCATGTACCTGACTTGCGACTGAGTCAGCAAGTAGTTCGAGTTGGGGCGGTGGCCCCACAAGTTTTTTTTCACTCGAAATATTTGTTTTATGTCACTTGTATAGGTTATACAATGAGGATGACCCGAATCCGAATTGTATAACCGGCTTGTACCAGAATGCGGAGGCGTTTCCGTTTCCTATTGGTTCATCCCAAAATGTCCAATGTAATTAATCCACCAAAATGGCGGTCACGAGAACGCCGCCGTACCGTCTGTAGATTTTAAATGCGCAATGACCATCTACGCTAAACCGAGATCAACAATAGCTGTTATGCTTAACAACAGCTTCATTCCCTTAGCGACAAGGAGGACGGAGAAGACGACAGCAGCGAGCGACTAGGAAACAGCGGCGGCGAACACAGCGCAGCAGCGACGGCGGGGACGACAGCGGCAAGCGGCAAGCGAGTAGCAACTACTACAGTTCGTTTCGGGCTAGTGCAGGTGTCTAACTAGTGACCTTATAAGGTCACTAGTTAGACACCTGGATAAAATGGTTTTGCAGCTGCATGAATATTTAATGAGGTGTCTTAGTGATATACACACCTCACCACATCAAAGGATACATACACATTTACCTGTTTTCAGTTCATTGTGCTTTACGTGTAGTCTGTACAGTTGCAGTTCTTGTTGCTTTTGAGCACTATTTGTTTCAATATGCTCCTCAAGTAGTGTAATGTATTTCAAACATAATATTTTGCTCATTTGTCATCATTTCTCAAAATACGTACGTACATACAGGAAATCAGACAGTGTAATCACTCTATTAATCAGGTAATTTTAGCCAGCACACTACGTACATAGCTTAGTTCAACTTGTTCACTACCTATAAATATAGTTATAGCAACTTGTCACTTTGTGCACACCACACAGGTTATCTCCTTGTTTGCTTGATACGGGGGACACAGTGTGTCACAATTTGCTTCCACAGTATACACTTCTGGTGAGCTCCAATGATGTGCTATACTTCCCGGTATAGACTGCGGTGAGCTGTCAAAGCAGAGAAACTCTGTGCGATATCGAGTCAGATGTTCACTTGTCAGGTAGCCCCAGTACTCGCGTGTCCAACCGCTGGGACACTGAGTTGTCCCTGGTATCATGAGGTGTCTGATGCGAGTTGTAGTGCACACGGCACAAGGAGCATTGTGCTGGGTCTTGAACACGGTGTTGCCTTCGTATTCCGCTGATCCAATGTAGCTGTGGCCACCATCGGAATATGTTGCAGCATAACGTGGATTGTTTGTCAGGCAGATAAGGTTTGAACCGCCTCCTTTGTGTCCTGTACTTGTTCCTGCACTAAAGCCATCATACACCTTCTCTGTACCAGACACACTGGGGCACACTGTCCTCCCCCAGCGAGTGTACACTGAGCCTCCTTCTTGAGGACCTGGAGGACCTCTGTCTCCCTTCATGCCATATTGCCCTTTCTGTCCTTTCTGTCCATAACCAGTTGCCCCCCTGTACCCTCGTTCTCCTTGTTGTCCTTTCTGCCCCACTCCTTTCTGTCCTTTCTGCCCGTAGCCAGTTGCCCCCGTGGACCCTCGTTCTCCTTTCTGCCCCTTGGGTCCAACCCCTCCAGTGGCACCCCTGCTCCCCTTCAGTCCTGAAGGACCTCTAAGTCCAGTAACCCCTTGTTCTCCTTTCTCTCCATCTAAGCCATCTTCACCCTTTTCTCCCTTTGCTCCATGATGCCCTGGAGTTCCTGGAGGGCCAACAGGACCTTGGTTCCCCTTCACTCCCCTGTCTCCTTTCTCTCCTCTACATTCACACATAGTGCCAGGAAGCAATGCGGAGGCCAGGTCTTCAATGAGGTCAAGGGAGGTGTTGACACTGGCGGCCAGGTACACTCTGGTGGAGTCATTGTGGGTAAGTTGTCTCAGAGCGGTGGCATCTACAAATGGCCCAATACCCACTGCATAGAGAGTGACATTACTGCTCCCAGCATGGTCAACTTGTTCTCTACGACGCTGTGCTGTGTCTGACGGTGGGTATGTGGAGATGATGACTGCCTTCCGTGCGGTGGTGCTAACAGGCCTTCCTCTGTGTGTGAACTCTGTCACTGCCTGCCTAATGGCCAGACCAACATTGCTGCCCCAGCGGAGGGCATGGTCTATGCCTGTACTGCTAACGGTGTTCTGTATCGCAGTCACATCATAAGAGTCAGTTAGTTGAACGACTGTGGTGGCCATTCTGCCGTACTTGATGACTCCCACATGCGTGGTCTTCTCTCCGATGTGTGTGGCTAGTTCTTGCAGCAGAGCATTGGCAAATCTTTTCACTGCGGCTACCATTTCTGTAGTGTTGGCTGGTGAGTAGGTTGTGAAGTCCATGATGAGGACAAGGTCCAACACTCTCCCACTAGCAGCCCCTGTTTGAGAGGAAGTGGAGGAAGAGTACACATTATAGAGAGATACTCTGTACACAGTATAACGTTAAGACGTGCTACATTCACACATAAGACATACTACTGTAGATTTACAAATTCCCGTTTCTGATCTGCACTTGTGTATGTAGCTGTTACTTGTGCACACATGGGAGTTGGGTTCAGTACTGTACTAGTGTCTGGAACGACTGAGCTTTGCTGTGAGCATAGACAGTTTCCGTAGATACCGTAGCTACAGTGATGATATGGCTGGTTTAGGGTATTTTCACAGTATGGACTATAAGCATCATCTGAACACACACATGCGCGCATGCACAAACACATACACAAATACACATGGACACACACAAACACACTTATGCTCACACATGCTCGTGCGCACATGCACACACGCACGCACAGACACGCACATGCAAAAACACGCACACACAAACACACACTCATGCACACACACACACACACACACACACACACACACACACACACACACACACACACACACACACACACACATACACACCCACACACCCACACACCCACACACACACACACACACACACACCACACACACACACCACACACACCACACACACACACACAAACACACACACACACAATAACTTCGCCGTGCATGGCAGTGTTCAGACACTGCACTGAATTCCCACTTACACTTTTCCCTAATACAGTAGCTAGTACCGCTCACATCATTGCTGTGTGTGTGCCTACCCTGACCACCTCACCTGTGGTGGTCTGTCCTGAGCTGAGGGGCAGCTGAGACACAGCCACAACAGCAAGCACTGGTAGCAGAGGAAAGACATGGGGTAGGTAGACAGTTAATTCTGTGGCTATAACTGCTGGGATGCACTGCATGAAGTGCTGCAACAGACTAGCTCACCGAGGGAAGCTAGGGCCATCTTCAGAGCTGCTCTGGGTACCTCTCTCTATGTGGTCTTCTAAGCTTTCAAGTTCTCTTACAATGGCAGAGAACTAACCTAAGGTGCCTTTTAAAGCCTGTCTATGAGGTCAGTGAGGGCAATATTGACCTGCCTAATGGTGCAATAGGTCAGGTGCGCCCATGCACGGGGACCAATTTTGTTAAACTGATTTCAGACTGTGTACAGTGAGTGTAATGGGCTTGCATGGCTTCCAGTTTGCCATGGACACTCCTCTTCTGCATTGTGTGTTTGTAGTCACTGTAGGAGACCTTGCTAGAGCCATACGTACATCCTAACAGGCTGTGTGTAGTGAGGCTGCAAGGCAAGTAGTCACTTATCTATCTGTTTGTATGTCTGTGCCTGTGTGAGGCTGCATGTGTGCTCGTGCTTTCTGTGTGTGCGTGTTCCGTGTTTATGAGGTGTGTTCCTGATCAATGTGTAGCTAGCTAGCACTTTACCCATGACTGAGTCTGAAGTCAGCAAGTACGTAGTTAGAGTGGGGGGAGCAAACCCATGAACTTTGAACTTGCAATACTTGTCTGTGTATGTTGCAAACTCTTGGCAAACAGAGCATATTTGCCCCTCCCCCACTAGTCGAGTACTGGGTCCCAGCAGCATAGCCTCGATAGACCATCTCTGTGCCTGGCTCACCAGGAGAGGACTGTCTTCCCCAGCAAGTGTACACTGATCCTCCTTCACTAGGAACTGGAGGGTGTGGTAGGTAAGAAATAGTATGTACATACATACGTATATATGTAGCTGAAGACTGTACTAGGGAGGGAAGGTGAGGGGAAGAGTCCCATATTGTTTCAGAAGTCCATGTGAAGGTTCTCAAACAGTGTCCACCTCTGGCAGTGTTAAGTGTGGGGAATGTGCTGACTCAGCAGTGCTCCCCACTAAATGGGCGAAGAAGCACAGAGTGTGAGATTT
>OX465047.1:5665289-5682789 GCA_949841015.1 Aplysina aerophoba | reverse complement strand
TAAACCCCCTGATCTGCAAATAAGACAGGCTGTCTGTGTGTTGAGGACTCTCTAACCCCCTGATCTGCAAATAAGACAGGCTGTCTATGTGTTGAGGACTCTCTAACCCCCTGATCTGCAAATAAGACAGGCTGTCTGTGTGTTGAGGACTCTCTAACCCCCTGATCTGCAAATAGTAAGACAGGCTGTCTGTGTGTTGAGGACTCTTAAACCCCCTTATCTGCAAATAAGACAGGCTGTCTGTGTGTTGAGGACTCTCTAACCCCCTGATCTGCAAATAAGACAGGCTGTCTGTGTGTTGAGGACTCTCTAACCCCCTGATCTGCAAATAAGACAGGCTGTCTGTGTGTTGAGGACCCATAACCCTTCATGACCCAGGCCATTTGAATGATCAGAGCTTGCGACCCTCCTTGCACTGTATGGGGAAGGCCTACTAGATTCCCATAGACTGTACGTCTGTGAGTGCTGGGAGTACAGAGTACACTAGTACACTAGTGTCACTGTGGATGCATCTCGAATTGAACTAATTGCATGATCATACCTACACGTCAGGGGGGCTTTGCATGTAAGTTACGTTCCTTTGATGTGTGATGCAATGAACGTACATGTAAGTTACGTTCCTTTGATGTGTGATGCAACGAACGTACATGTAAGTTACGTTCCTTTGATGTGTGATGCAATGAACGTACATGTAAGTTACGTTCCTTTGATGTGTGATGCAACGAACGTACATGTAAGTTACGTTCCTTTGATATGTGATGCAACGAACGTACATGTAAGTTATGTTCCTTTGATGTGTGATGCAATGAATGTGACTAGGAATATAGACATGTGGGCACCATCCTATACACAGCCAATTAAGTCTGGACCATTTGATTACAAATGTACCAGCTACAGCCAGTTACAGCCAGTTACAGCCAGTACTACATGGTAACTGCCCATCCACCATGCGTAATGTGAGGGCTTCCACACATATGTACCGGACATTGTGGAGACGCAAGCATGGCATCCCATCCCCGTACACGTACACACCTAGCAGGCACACTTGCACACACGCGTACTTGCGACGAAAAGTATAAAACTTGATGGAGCATTGTCATACAATAGCAGAGCCAACACATTATACATAATATTATGTACATACATGCATACGTACATGCACAAAGTTCAGAAGCATCGTCAGATAATTGGAGAACTATCAACAACTTCGTGATCAGCAGAGGAGTGGAGTGACCCGTAATCATGAGCAGTTTGACGGTTAGTCACCAGGTGCCGTCGTCTACAGCAGATGGAGTAGAAGGCTGACGATCTGGAGCAGAACACTCTCTGGAATCTTCTTCTAGTCCAGCCATACACAATGGAGTTGAGGAAGCCTTGGAGTGGGGCAAATATGGCCTGTGGGGTGAGGGAGGGGGAGATGGTGTGGGTGGGTGTGGGGAATGGGGAGGTGAGACTGGTGTACGGGTTATAGGAGTAATGAGGGCATACCAGTAGTTTCACATCCATAAATCACTGCATGGTCTTACCTGCCACACCAGAATGCCCAGGTCTGGATGCTCGTAGTCTTCTATTGCTTCTTGCTCGTTCCAGACCACACAAGTAGCTGCCAGTGCTGTGAGGTGCAGCAGAGGAAGGTTGAATCAGTGTGTGTGTGTGTGTGTGTGTGTGTGTGTGTGCGTGTGTGTGCGTGTGTGTGTGTGTGTGTGTGTGTGTGTGTGTGTGTGTGCGTATGCGTGCGTGCATGTGTGTGCACGTCTCACTTGGTATGGCTGCTAGAAAGAATACCACAATAAAGAGTGAAATTCGGGTTAGCACTTCCACCACACTGTTCTTGTCTTTGCTATCAAACCCTATTTGAGAGTCTACAAATGGAGGGAGAGGAGAGGATTGTCAATCGTTTTTGATCAATCTCACACTCATGGGCACAGACCAAACACACACGCATGCGCACGCACACACACACACAGACAGACATACACAGAAGACACACAGACGCACACACACACACACATACACAGACGTACACACACACACACATACACACAGACATACACAGATGTACAGTACACACACTCAGCTCACTATAGATCTTGGTTACCTTTCTCACGTAGACTACAAGGAAGAAGTACCACACCTGCAGACCGCCACAAGTAGGCATTGCAAGTTGCAACACGTCCCTGCCTCACCTCCCCTACCCCACACAGTGCCCACTCACCAACATGGCTGCCACTGTGAACAGAAAGACAGCCAAAAAGGCACCAGAAAGCCATAAATCAAAACTTTTAGTAACTTCTTTGCCTGAGAATCCATTTGTACAGTTCTGGACATAAGACAGTAATGGAGCATCACACAGCTCGCACAGGTGGGGTACAGCTCGCACAGGTGGGGTACAGCTCGCACAGGTGGGGTACAGCTCGCACAGGTGGGGTACAGCTCGCACAGGTGGGGTACAGCTCGCACAGGTGGGGTACAGCTCGCACAGGTGGGGTACAGCTCACACAGGTGCGGTACAGCTCGTACAGGTGGAGTACAGCTCGCACAGGTGGAGTACAGCTCGCACAGGTGGGGTACAGCTCGCACAGGTGGAGTACAGCTCGCACAGGTGGGGTACAGCTCGCACAGGTGGAGTACAGCTCGCACAGGTGGAGTACAGCTCGCACAGGTGGAGTACAGCTCGCACAGGTGGAGTACAGCTCGCACAGGTGGAGTACAGCTCGCACAGGTGGGGTACAGCTCGCACAGGTGGGGTACAGCTCGCACAGGTGGAGTACAGCTCGCACAGGTGGGGTACAGCTCGCACAGGTGGAGTACAGCTCGCACAGGTGGGGTACAGCTCGCACAGGTGGAGTACTGTTGTCTTGTGCACTAGAGGGCGGGGTGATAGGAGTGGTTCCATGTCCACACTTACCCTAAACTGAGATCTGAGGCCTGCAAAGTCAGCCACGCAGTACGAACTGTAGACAAGGAGAGGGAGCACCACAGCATTACACAGGAAGTAATTACGTAAATCCCCATGTACAGGAAGTAATTAGTGCATACGTGAAACATGACAGGAGTGTGGATGTAGAAACAATAGCTGTTGTCAGGGCAGCTGTACAGCATTTCCAAGGTCCTTTGGCTGGCTATAGAGACCAGGCCATGAAAGTCCTACGTGAAACAACCTTTCAAGGGAAGCCAAGAAGAGGACAGACCTTAGATTTGAGCAACAATCCCAAAGGACCATACAGTTCAGTCAAAGTCCTCAAAGATTGGTTCATCAGACAGAATGGCCTCCGTCCATAATTCAAGCAATAAGTTAACACAGATTGGTTTTGTGAGGCAAGGCCTGTGGCTGCGTCCATAATAGAAACAACAGAGCTGGGAGGCAAGGCCTAGTTAAGTCCTGTCTTGAGTTCGTAATAGTAGGATCATGGTCTATTTGTAATTGGAGCAACAGATGCCCCATACTGGCAGAGGAGAACATACAGTAGGGCACAATTGTGTATTTCTGAAGCATTACACACATACGTACACACGTACGTACATATGAACATATTCCATACTTGATGCAACAGGATTGGGTTGCTTGCAACTATATGCATGTATACTTACCAGCATTTGGTGGAAGGTTCTTTATACTTCACCATCTCAGTCATCAAAGGTACGAGGATGATGAAAGGAGTGACCCTGGATGGCACACACACACACACACACACACAAACACACACACACTTCAATTAAATGTAGACTACAACTGATGAGTGCTATCAGTGAAACCTGACACACACACACACACACACACGCACACACACACACACGCACACACACACACACGCACACACACACACACGCACACACACACACACACACAAACACACACAGACACACACTTCAAAAATCACAATCAAGTGTAGACTGCAACTGATGAGTGCTATCAGTGATACCTGAAGACGTGGTGATACCCATCTTACCATGATACAATGTACAGCATGATTGTCAACACATATCGGGGTCTTTTTCTCTTGTCCTGCACATGCAGACATGAAACAGGTTGTGTATAGTCACATGATAGTCACATGACAGTCACATGACACTGATCCCTTACCTTCAAAGGTAGTACAATCCCCCTATTGTTGTACAGCTCCCTCATAGTTAGACATGCAATGATGGCATATGTGGCAGTCAGCAGAAAACTAACCAACACAGCACACTGTTGGGAGGGGGAGGGGGAGGGGAGGCAAAATCATGAATCAGAAGGCAGGGTTAGGGTTGGGGACAAGGTAGAATAGTGTAGTCTGCATTTCACAAGTGTACATAATAACCAATGTGTTGTGTGATGGTGCTACTATATATAGCACATTGCTGTATGGTGTTACTATATATAGCCCAAGTCTGGTGTGGTGTGTTTGCTGGTTCTCACAGTGGTGAGTAGCCCTGAGAAATAGCAGAGCTCAATGTACCCTGGGTTCACCATGACAATGACACTACTGATAAGCCACAAGACAGCAACAAGAAAGTCGGCTACCGATAACATGAATATCGGGTGCACCTGGTGGGAGAGGTGGGGGAAGAGTGGGAGGGGGTGGGAAAAGGATGGAAGGGGTGGGGTAGGGTGGCTCTGTGGGTGGTAGTGTTGCATGTGGGTCGTGTGTCTAATGGTTAACAACAGTCTTACATCTGAATTGGTCATCTGTCCGGAAATCAGTGAGATGAAAATGATGGAGCCTGTACCAACAATACTGTAGGATGGGAGTGTCCTGATAATGCATACACACACACACACACACACACACACACACACACACACACACACACACACACACACACACACACACACACACATACACACCGCAAACACACAAACACACGCACACACACACGCACCACATCATGCAAGATCATGAGATCAGGTATGCACATGCAGCCCTGGGTCAAATGACACACGAACCACACACACACTACCTAATGCTGCATCCGCATCACACTTCACCTTAGTGACGATGAAGCAAGTCTGAGTGCAAGCATGGCCGTAATCTGTACAGAGTATTGCAGAGGAGGAATCCAACAGTTCAATGCGGCAGTGACATCTTGACCACATACGCCACTTACTGCGGGATTAGCCGCTTCCGCGTCCTTCAAAATCTCTGCTGGATTGTCGCAGATCGTCCGGCCCAACATAAAGGACGAATTCATCTGGGACGGGTCAAGGTCAAAGGAGCTCTGCATGTTCCGTGGAAGGGTTTCGAGGAACTCGGAAACTCGAAAAGGGCTTAAGGTCACGTGATGGTCACGAGACACAGACGTGTATTTCTAAATGGCGGGACAATCGCGCCCAGTGAATTTGCCATGGTAAGCTACACTGCACGGCCCTTGCTGGGTCCAATGAGAGGAAGCTTCTACCTGTTTCTCCTTCTTCCAGGGTTGAGAAGTACAGACCCAGTAGCCTGGAGGATCTCGTATCGCACAAGGACATCATTAGCACCAGTGAGTGAGCATGCTGAATTCAATGACCCTCATGCTATGGGCATAACTGGTGGGGCTGGAGTGGAAGCTGTGACAGCCTGAGATTAAGTCCAACCAACTGGATAGGGTAGGCAAGCGAGGGGGTGTGTTCACCTGTAGCTCTGCTCTGCAGCTAGAAATGTATGCATATCTACATTGCTAGCTGCACCTTGTGTTGGCAAGTTGTAGTAGGTCGCTCCTCAATGATTCGCTAGGAATGAGCATCTTGTACCGTGTGATGTGGCCACCTCTCCTTGCAGTTGACCGGTTCATGAAAGAGGACCAGCTCCCTCACCTGCTCTTCTACGGGCCTCCTGGCACTGGCAAGACTAGCACCATTCTGGCATGCGCTCGACAGCTTTATGGGAAGAAGGAGTTTGATAGCATGGTCTTGGAGGTGAGTGGAGGGACGGAGGGGGGGGGAGTGATGTTAGGAGTGTAGTGCCATTATGCTTCACTCTGTCTTTGTGGCTGAGTACTTCTGATGATGTGGTGAGTGTTACTGGGGTGGCTTGTGGCACAATACAGCAGTAGTTTATTGGTGTATCTTGTTCACTCTCTCTGTTTAGCTGAATGCTTCTGATGACAGAGGGATTGACATTGTACGGGGACCCGTTCTAACTTTTGCCAGCACACGGACTATTTTCAAGTGTGTTTTGGAGTGTGGTTTAGCGTGCTGTGTGTTGTCTTGAGGTGTGGTGTACTCTTGTGCTGTGCGGTAGGTCAGGCTTCAAGTTGATAATCCTTGACGAAGCAGATGCCATGACGAAGGATGCACAGAATGCTCTAAGGAGGAGTGAGTCTATTGGGGAGTTGTGGAGGGAGGCGGGAGCAAGTACATTGGTGTGCATTGTGAGTGAATCCCATGTGATGGGAGGAGGGAAAGAGGGTGCAGTGGAATCTCTCTATAAAGGACGTTCTGAATGATGGAGACCTCTCTAATGAGGACACAATCCACCTCTGAATTAGGGACACCCCCTCTCTGTACAAGACACCTAGCTGGTTCCTGATGGTGTCCACTATACGTAGAGAGGTTCCACTGTACTCTCATGTAGGGAGTGAGAGTGAAGGTGGAGATTCATAGCAAAGGAATTTAGTATAAGAGCCGCTCAGATGTGTTGATAGCCTCATCCCTTGTGCTGGACTTGATCTGTGCTGGCCACCTCCTTCAGTCATTGAGAAGTACACCGAGAACACTCGGTTCTGTCTCATCTGCAACTACCTCTCCAAGATCATCCCTGCCATCCAATCTCGCTGCACCAGATTTCGCTTTGGTCCACTCGTGAAGGACCAGATGGTCAGCCGGCTGGAGCATGTTGTGACACAGGAGAGGTGGGGAGGGGAGGGAGGAGAGGGGAAGGGCTGTGATGCTCAGAGTTATCTATTAGTCAAGGACATACATATATGTGTTACATGCTGTTATGTGTGCAGAGTGACTGTGACTGCAGATGGAATGGAAAGTGTCATCACACTGGCCAGAGGAGACATGCGAAGAGCGCTGAACATCCTACAGGTGGCAAGGATACCTCAGCACAACAGTGCTTGGGATGAGGGAAACGTGTGCTTACATCCTGTTGTTACCTTCCTCTCCCCCTCTCCTTCCCTCTCCCCTCCTCTCCCCCTCTCCTTCCCCTCTCCCCTCCTCTCCCCCTCTAGAGTACTTCCATGGCCTATGATATTGTCAATGAGGAGAATGTTTACACCTGCACGGGGAATCCCCTGCCAAGTGACATCGCCACCATGGTGGAGTGGATGCTGAATGAAGACTTCACCACTGCATACCAGAGTGCGTGCACCCCATGCGTCACTGGTGCTGTCTGTCACCCAGGGGTGCAGCGTGAGCTCCCAATAGAAGGAAGGACCTGTGCTGTGTGGTCCATATGTAAAGACACGATCCCGTGTTGCGTGGTGTCACACCCAGTTGTGATTATGCCTAGCAGTGTGATGGCTGCCCCCTGTATAAGTGTATGCAGTGTGATGGCTGCCCCCTGTATAAGTGTATGCTGTGTGATGGCTGCCCCCTGTATAAGTGTATGCAGTGTGATGGCTGCCCCCTGTATAAGTGTATGCAGTGTGATGGCTGCCCCCTGTATAAGTGTATGCAGTGTGATGGCTGTCCCCTGTATAAGTGTATGCAGTGTGATGGCTGCCCCCTGTATAAGTGTATGCAGTGTGATGGCTGTCCCCTGTATAAGTGTATGCAGTGTGATGGCTGTCCCCTGTATAAGTGTATGCAGTGTGATGGCTGCCCCCTGTATAAGTGTATGCAGTGTGATGGCTGTCCCCTGTATAAGTGTATGCAGTGTGATGGCTGTCCCCTGTATAAGTGTATGCAGTGTGATGGCTGTCACCTGTATTGTTGTATGCGTATGCATTTGAGCATGCTTCATTCAGGGGCCTAGTGCCTTATTAAAGTTAAACCCACTGTGGTGTTGCTGCCACAAGCAGTGATAGTTTGACAGTGATGTGACACTGTGACAATTGCTGATCTGGTACCCCCCCTGTTTCTCCCGACCTGGTAACCCACCCCCCCACCCTCGTGTCTCCCGACTTGCAGACATCATGAAGCTAAAGACACTGAAAGGCCTAGCCCTGCAGGACATCCTCACAGACGTGCACAGCTACGTCCACCGAGGTGGGCAGTGCACCCTGGGGTTCTGCTCTCTGACCACCTCTCTGACGAATAGATCTTGATGAGTGTCGCTGATTAGCAGCTGATTGATTGATTCTGCTGCGTGTATGCTCATCAAGATCTATTTGTCACTTATCACAATGTAGCAGTGAGCTTCTACAGTGTCACCTTCTTTCTCTCCTGTGCAGTGGACTTCCCTGCTAAGACAAGAATGATATTGTTGCAGAAAATGGCTGACATTGAGTGAGCCCCACATACAGAAATAGATAGGCATGCAGATTGAGGTGATGTGTATTAAACGAGGCAGTGCTGACTCCCACACAGTATGGCACAATTTTTCTACATACATACAGTATATATTTACCAAGCAATATCTGTGCGAAACGTCATATAGTATTATGTCGAAGAATATAAATGTTAGCAAGCAATGTAGCATTGTATGCACACTTCAAAAGGTGCTGACGTTCTGTTACAGAAGTAAGGACAGGAAATGGTACGTGGTGCAAGGATCACTGGCTCCCCGTCCTCTCCTTGTGCTGTTCCTGTAGGTACCACCAGCTGAGCGGGGGCTCTGAAAAGCTCCAAGTCGGAGCACTGCTCGGTGCCTTTCAGGTCGTCAGAGAACTGCTGGCCAGTCAAGCATCTTGATTAGACAGAACAATTAGCACGAATTGACTCTTTTTGCTGAACTGTGATCTATATACATACAATATACATTGTGACTGTCACTTATGCAAGTCAGGCTGTGGTTGTTGATACTATAGCCCTGTGTGTGTGTACTCCCAACAAAGCCACTGCTTACTGTGCAGCTGCACACACACACAAACACACAGGCACACACACACACCAACAGTATCGGCAGAACCACTAGCTCAGGTATATACTGAATATAGAAACATGACAAATCAGAGATTTTGTTCAGCAAGCACCTCACAGCATCTCAGTACAAACCGATTATTCAAAGTCACACTAAAGACCATGCAAACACGCACACACGCATGCATTTGGTCACTTCTTGGTTGATCCTCGACCACCCGTTCCCCTTCCTTTGGCAGGGGTCAACTTCTGCACAGTTGCTGCTTGCGTCTGATGTTCGTTCTTTGGAGCTCGTGACAGGATGGACTTCATCAGTTCCTGACCGTTCGTCATGTGGGTTGTTGCTATTACGTAGTCCACTGTATGCAGCAGAAGTGGGAGGGGAAAGGGCGGGGAAAGGGCGGGGAGAGTCACAGACAACAGGGGAGCCTTGCACGGTCCAGTTCGTTAGCTTCATGTACGTGTGCATGTATGAACGAACACACATGCACACACCTTCCTCTCTCCTTGAGGCCAGAAAGCGCAGTGCAGCTACTTCAGCATAGGTACATCCACCGATGAAGTAGACCAAGACAACTGGCTTCTCATCACTGCGAGCCTCTGCAGGGAGGAAGAGAGGAGTGTGTGAATGTGAGTGAGGGAAGGAGGTAGTGGAAGGCCGTGTACAAGGAGGACTAACTGTTCTTCACAAGTCCTCTGGGAATGGTTTGGGACTTCTCAACTGTTGGCCCAGGAAGCAACTTCAAGAGCTGGTGCACACAGACAAGAGGAAAGAGGTGCAATGGTGTGTGCCTGCATGTGTGCATGCATGTGTGCATGCATGTGTGTGTGCGTGTGTGCGTGCGTGTGTGTGTGCGTGTGTGCATTCATGTGCAGTCGTGTGTTCATGCAGACCTCTGCATTCTCCAGCACCCCGTGTGACCTTGACAACATCTCAACCAAACGCACACTCAGAGGAGCATATCCGGAATAGACATAGGAAATATCTTCAGGCTCCTGTTTGGGGAGGGGGAGGATGAGGTAGTGAGGGGTGAGGGTGGGAGCAGAGGGGGAGGATCAGCTAGTGAGGGGTGAGGGTGGGAGCGGAGGGGAGGATCAGCTAGTGAGGGGTGAGGGTGGGAGCAGAGGGTGAGGATGAGGTAGTGAGGGGTGAGGGTGGGAGCAGGGGGTGAGGATGAGGTGGTGAGGGGTGAGGGTGGGAGCAGAGGGTGAGGATGAGGTGGTGAGGGGTGAGGGTGGGAGCAGAGGGTGAGGATGAGGTGGTGAGGGGTGGGGGTGGGAGCAGGGGGATGGAGTTGTAGTAGAAGGTGAGGGTGGGAGTTAGACTAGCAACAGGTGACAGGATGTTGAGAGTAAAATATGCGAAGACTGTGAAAATCTGCTTGTGTTTCTCACGCACCCTCCCGGTTGGCTCAACCAGTAGTCTGAACTGCCTCCTGATGGACTGGTGGGTCTTCCCCTCTTGCAGAGACAACAGCCCGGCCTTCCTCAGGCTGATCAGCACAGGGAGGTACTCGTAGCCATACACCTGGCAGGAAGGGGGCGTGGCAGAAGATGGGAGGGTGTGACCAGGAAGAAAGTAGACAAAAAATGGCGATGCTAGCATAATCATGTTAGTATTGCTGTCTAGTAGACATATATAGATAGTGACATGTTGGCCAACCTGTAAGATCTCCTTCTCGTATAAGTCCAGCAGTTTTGATTTGAGACCACCATTGGCCAGAGACTGAATGCAAATCAGTCTCAGGACCTGACAAGCACAACAGGAAGTGGTTATGCAACAGTTGCACAGAAAATTACTATGCAATACAGGAAGTAGATGAGAAGGCAACTGCTTCCTGTCATCACCTTGTCAAGAGGGTCCTTGCGACCGATGCATGATTCGATGTAGGGCAGTGGCCTGTCACCTCCATCTCCCGCCCGTAGATCTGAGAAGACAGAAAATATTAATTACGCAATTAATAACTTATGAATTTATATCCATTGAGTCATTTCGCAGAGCCCGCACATAAGCGTAATAACCTCCTTATCATGCAGCAATCAAAAAAGTCAAAACAATAGAGAAACAAGTCACATGATAGTCACATGATAGTCACATGATATCACGATAGGCTATGGCCCCACTTGCCTTGTTCTGCGAAGACCATGTCCATAAACTGCTCATCTTGTGTGCACTTCCGTACCAACACACCAATCGTACTGACTGCAGGCACCATCACACATTAGTGGGCGGGGCAAGGGACCAGGACACAGGCACAGGTGTGTGTGTGTGTGTGTGTGCATGTGTGTGTGTGTGTGTGTGAGCATGTGTCTGTGTGTGTCCACACCAGCACACACACCACCTCAGCCACACCACAGTGCACAGCCTCAGTCGCCACACCAGCACACAAGACAGCCCACATTTGCTGAGCTGCTGTTTGGCCTGCATTCGGTAGGGCAGCTCCTGGGCGTACTCCTTCATTTCTGGGATGGACATTACACGAGGGTTCATCTGATCACAGAGTGAGGAAGGGAGGAAGGAGGCACGTGCTGTGCTGGAAGGTGAAGGAGGCATGTGGTGTGTGTGTTGGCAGTCCTCCCACACAAGCAGCTGCAGCTGGAAGGCTGACAGTATGTACATCACCAGCCAGCTATCCTCACATGAAAGTATTCCTGCAAATCTGCAAGTTCTCTCTTCACAAAGGGTCCAATCTCCTGAATGTGGAGGTCCCTCAGCCGTGTGTACAAGTCTTCCTTGCCGGAGAGACGGATCTTGCACTCCCCTCGCTGCTCATTGTACAGGTTCCCCAGTGACTTTTTCACCTCATCAGAAAACGTCTCCGAAGGGAAAACAGCCAAACCTGAGCCGCACACAAAACATGCATGAGTGCACACATGCAAGCATACACACATCACACACACACCACACACACACACACTGCCCCTCCTCACCATTCTCAATTCCGTACAGCTGGTCCACGAGTCCCTCCAGTGTGAGCTGGGTGAAGAGGGGGGTAAGGAGGTCCACAGAACGGTCCACCAGCACAACAGAGGAGAGCTGGGGGACAGAGTCACCAGGGATGCGGCCGTCAGGGTACAGCTGCTCTCTCATCTGGTCCACTATCTCTGCCACACGCTACGCAGGAGGTGGGGACAACAGTACCGCCATGAGAGTGGATCAAAGTACAACTCTTAAGCCCCTGTGAAGCGGGGGCTACTCAGCTGGCTGATGCATTAGTGGTAAAGGGTTCTTCTATACCAGCTAGAAACAGGCGGGCCTGTCCAGCCTGTCCAGCCTGTCCAGCCTGTTTCTAGCCCGTCCAGCCCAGCAAGGCATATGAGAACCCTTTACAGTTCCTTAAGCTGCTATTGAAGAAGTGACTAAGCATCACTTCCCAAAAGCACACATGCACAGACTACCTTCTGCAGTCCACTGCTACATTATTATGAAACCACTGGCATTATAAAGTGTACTAATTAAGTGTACACCAGTAAGTATTGGCACAGTAGGTTGTCATGAGCTCACCTGAGCACAGTAGCCCTTGCCAACAATTTTGGGTATAGGGCCAAACACGGCCTGTATGTCCATCAACGATCGTGCCACGTTGTACAGGGGGGAGGGGTCTCTGTCCACGTACAGGTCCTGAGGGCGGGGCAACACATCCTTGTAATGTGTTGGGTTGAGCAGCTGGTGTGTGTGCGTGGGGTGTTGTGTGTGCGGGATGTGTGCATGTGTGGGTGTGTTGTGGGTGTGAATGGGGTGTGTGTATGTGTATAATGTGCAGCGTGGGATGTGTGTATGTGGGGTGTGTGTATGTGGTGTGTGTGTATGTGGGATGTGTGTATGTGGGATGTGTATGTGTGGTGTGGGATGTGTGGTGTGGGATGTGTGCATGTGGGGTGTGTGTGCATGTGTGGTGTGTATGTGTGGTGTGGGATGTGTGGTGTGGGATGTGTGCATGTGGGTGGGTGTGCATGTGTGGTGTATGTGTGGTGTGGGATGTGTGGTGTGGGATGTGTGCATGTGGGTGGGTGTGCATGTGTGGTGTATGTGTGGTGTGGGATGTGTGCATGTGGGTGGGTGTGCATGTGTGGTGTGTATGTGTGGTGTGGGATGTGTGGTGTGGGATGTGTGCATGTGGGTGGGTGTGCATGTGTGGTGTGTATGTGTGGTGTGGGATGTGTGGTGTGGGATGTGTGCATGTGGGTGGGTGTGCATGTGTGGTGTATGTGTGGTGTGGGATGTGTGGTGTGGGATGTGTGCATGTGGGTGGGTGTGCATGTGTGGTGCATGTGTGGTGTGGGATGTGTGGTGTGGGATGTGTGCATGTGGTGTGTGCGTGCATGTGTGGTGTGTGTGTGGTGTGGGATGTGTGCATGTGTGTGTGTGTGCATGTGTGGTGTGCATGTGTGGTGTGGGATGTGTGGTGTGGGATGTGTGCAGTGTGGTGCATACAGTGAATGCTGAGGGCTCGGTCAGTGTCAGGAGGTCATTCTCGAGAGGGTAGAGATAGAACCCAAGGTCACTGATGTGTTGGAAGGTGCTGACAAGCTCTGGGCGCTGTGGTAGGGCAGACAGGCAAGATAACTTCATTGCATCTCTCTCTCTCTCTCAGTGTGTGTGTGCGTGTGTGTTGTGTGTGTTGTGTGTGTGTGTGTGTATGTGCGTGCGTGGTGTGTGTGTGTGTGTGTGTGTGTGCATGCATGCGCGCGCACGTGTGTGTGTGTGCATGTGCGTGCGTGCGTGCATGCGTGCGTGCGTGTGTGTGTGTGTGTGTGCTTCTCACATAGAGTATTGTGTCACTGATCTTAAGCCGTCGAGGAATGAACAGCAGCACTACTTGAACTGAGCGGTCTCGATTTACTATCCGAAGTTGTCTGCAAATAAGCAGAAACAACAGAGTCAACTGTTACTGCAACACCTACCCCTTCCCTCACCCCTCCCCTCCCCTACTTTGCAGACTCAGCCACTTGCTCCAACACGTGCCGCTCAGGCCCCACAATGTATACAAAGTAGTCGGCTGGATGCCTTGCGTCCACACTGGGGAGCTGGTTCATCTTGTCCACACCCATGTCCTTCAGGAACGCAGCCTCCAACACTAGGTTCATCTTGGAGAGCACGGCTGGATCCCATATTAGGCACTGCAACACACACAAACACACACACACACATACGTACACACATACGTACACACACATACGTACACACACATACGTACACACACAAACACACACACACACATACGTACACACACAAACACACACACACACATACGTACACACACATTACTGCTACTCACTGTATGCGATACCATCACTTGAATCGTTACACGGCTAGAGACATTGCAACAGGAGGTACATAACATGGGGCAGGTGCATTATCCAGACCAGCATTTTGTATGACATTTAGGGTCAGGGTTAGGGTTAGGTTTTTGACTCTAGATGCCATCATAATTACGTTGTTCACAAAGCATTGGTCCAGATAATGCACCTAATCCCATAATACATCATGAAAGTTACCTAATATATCCTAGAAGTTACACAAGACACTAGGGTAGCTGCGTAATGGTGTAATCCCGCATACAACCCTTGCAAATAGACACAACCCTTGCAAATAGACACACAACCAAATCTCTCAGTTTTCTGTGATGTCCGCGCATCACACTACTATGATAAGTAAAATTACCGTGAAACAGCAACACACGTACAGCTGTAACAGTCATTTCTCAAAGATCACAACGAGCAGTCGCACGTATGCGTGTCAGCACGAACCATATTGATTCTGCCTACTGTTACTGCACACCAAGGTAGCGCACACACCTTCTTTCCTTCCAGGCCACTGAGGGACTTGGCAATCCTGTTGGTGGCTATCTTTCTGACCTTACTGAGGTCCAAGCGACCCGCAGACAAGTGGTCGAAAGCACCTCCGGCTGCAGCACCACCGGCGGCCATTTTCTGATTAAGTCACGTGCAGCAATCTCTCCATATAGTTTATACATGATGTGAATAATTAAATACTAGTTGTTGTTGAAACCAAAACTGCGCAACCACATACAATACAGAGGATGAATTGTCTATTAACAGAATAGTCCATACACGAGCATCAATTGACAGCTAGCTAGTAGGTCTGCAGTGGGGAGAAGAGGGGAGGAGGGATGGGAAGGGAGAAGGGAGGATGGAGAGGAGGACGAGGAGGAGGGGAGGAGGGGAGAAGAGGGATGGAGGGATGGGAGGAGGGAGAGGAGGAGGAGGAGGAGGAGGGAGGAGGAGGGAGGAGGGATAAGTCAGGTTTTTATGCCACCTGAGATATAACTGCACACTGTACTAGACACACAATGGTGAGGTGAATGTTAAAAGGAGCTCTACAGATGCACCATTGCAAGCAGACTCACAGCATCATAAGGGCACTCATCGGACCAGTGGCCAAAGGCTGGGTGAGAGGGAGGGGAAGGGGGGAGGGGAAGGGGGAGGGGGGAGGGGAAGGGGGAGTGTTAAAGGGCTGTTATGAAGCAAATGGAGGCATATGCACACCCACCCACCCCATCCTTGCACAATCACCTTCACATGTGTCGCAATAGGGCCGCTCTGCCTGTCTGTCTTCGTGGTATGCAGAGTGCATTGCCAGCTCATCCAGTTCGCCGGCCTGCAGAGGGCAGTCATCCGTGTCGTGCTGGTCAAACACGTCGCAGATGTCACAGAAGAGGCGAGGTGGGGGGCGTCCCCTCAGCATAGGGGAACTGCTCATACTGTGATCCCCGTCAACGCTAAGGGAGGGAAGAAAGAGATGGCTGACACAAGACAGCGAAGAAGACGAAGAATACTAGCTAAGACTTGGCTAGCTAAGACAGCTGAAGAAGATCTACAGATCGAAACGCTCTGTAACCTAATGAAGTGGCTGCTGTGTTACAAGGTCATTAAAATCTTGTTGTCCAAGACAGCGACGTAGCAGTTGGTACAGAAGTGAAGTGATACCAGGCACCCATACAGCACAGCACAAAAGGCTGTAATGTACATAAAGCACAGTGGATAAGGCTGTATTGCCCATACAACACATGCACTGGATGCAGGTGACGCCAGGCCCACCTGCGGTCAAGACCGTCCTCAGAGTGGAACCCCAGGGCTAGCACTTCAGCGGCTTCCAGCTTGCGCTGCGGTGACAAGTGAGACAACAGCTGCTGAGCACGAGCCGTACAGCAGGCAGTGGACAGCAAGGCAATGGGCTACACTGCCAGCGCAGCTGAACGGAGCAACCCACCTGCAGGTCAGAGATGACAGAGTTGAGGAACTCAATCTGTTGTTTCAAGTCTTCGTTCTCCACTTGGCGCTTCAGTAAGGCCTCTTGTGCCTCCACCAGGCGTGTGTCATCTGCTGGTGCGGATGAAGGGGAGAGAAAGGGAGGGGAGGAGAGGAGAGGGGAGGGGAGAGGAGGAAAGAGGAAGAGAGGGGAATGGTGGAGTGGGATTTGATTGGATGTGCTTTGTTGTAGTGTGTAGATATACTGGGTTTGGCCGCTAGAGACTCTTGCATGCAGGCCATGCTTGACCCCAAAATGTGCACTAGTGTGATGTGCTCTGAGGAAGGAAGGAGCGTGGAGCCGAACTTACCATTCATTGCCGCTCTGTGCATTTTTGGTGAGTTCTCTCTGGATTTTGCCTATGAAGAGAGAACCACAAACACGCACACCACATAGTCAGAACTTCCTTAGCAAATGAGCCTTGGTAAGAGTCACAGCGGCAAGTTACCTTTGGGGTCTTCTGGACTACCTCCATTTCCACCATCAACTCTGCCACCCTCAGCTCCAGAGTGGCCTTGTCCTCCTCAAGCAGCTCCACATTTTGCTGATGGGGAGGAGGGTGGGAGAGAGGGTAGAAGGGAGGTGGCGGAGGGGAGGAAGGGTGGGAGAGAGGGTAGAAGGGAGGTGGCGGAGGGGAGGAAGGGTGGGAGAGAGGGGAGGAGGGTGGAAAAGAGGGGAGAGGGATGGAGGGAGGATGGTTGGGAAAGAGGAGAGGGAGGATGGGGGAGGGGAGAGGAAGGATGGGGGAGGGGAGAGGGAGCATGGGGAGGACAGAGAGGGAGTGGAAGGCAGCAAGGAGAATGACAGGAGATGACTGTACATGCGGGCAAGGTGCTCCTACAGGTCTAATACTAAAGCACCACTGAAGACGCTGCCTGTGAGGGCTGGGTGCGATGAGGAGCTCACTATCTGCTGCTCGTACTCCGACTGCCTCACAATCATCTCTTCCTCGAGGTGCTTCGCCTGCGTATGGGGCAAGGAGACAAGCCTCTGACACTAGTGCTGCCAAACAGCAGTGGTGGTAGGAGGAGAGGGACTCACCACTGCCAAACAGCAGTGGTGGTAGGAGGAGAGGGACTCACCACTGCCAAACAGCAGTGGTGGTAGGAGGAGAGGGACTCACCACTTCTCTTGCATCGAGGATCTCCCGTTCCTTACTGACCAAGGATTTCTCTGCTGCCTCAGCCCTTTTCTTCCAGATGGACACATCCGACTCCTTCCCTGACTCCAAGCTACGAACTCTGTGCACATGTGTAGGCAACCCAAGACTCGTCACATCATACTCACCCACTCACCCT
>OX465047.1:5545289-5662789 GCA_949841015.1 Aplysina aerophoba | reverse complement strand
GTGTAGACCGCACAGGTATAAGTACAAGTGAGGTCTGGTGTTGTGTCCACGTGTACACACACACGCACACGGTCCACAGTACCATGTCACCCAGTATGACAGACAGATATACGTGTACATTCTGTACACTGTCCTACAGTTTGTGTACGTATATGTATGCATATATGTGCGCATTATATGTATGTATATACGTATGTGTATTATACATATGTATATGTATACCTACATATGTATATGGACATATGTCATCCTACAGTATGTACGAATCTACATAAGTACGTATGTCTATGTACATGTACAAATTCCTATGCACACATGTGTAGGGTCTGTCTGTGAGTGGTTGGACATGTGCAGTAGTAGAGCATAGGGAACAGCGACGGTGTGTGGGATGCCAGCGACACGCAGGGCACCTCTAAGAGGTCTGCTCTGTTCTCTGCCTCCTCCTTGTCAGCTTGAAGACTGCCCAGCTGGCTGGCGGTGCTCTCCACCTCAAGTCGCAGCTGGTGACCCACGTCCTCCAACTCACGGACCTTGGCCCTGCTAGCTGCCTCCGAGGACTATAGAAGGGTGGGGTAGGGTGGTAGAGGAGGGAAGGTGTGGTAGGGTGGTAGAGGAGGGAAGGGTGGGGTAGGGTGGTAGAGGAGGGAAGGGTGGGGTAGGGTGGTAGAGGAGGGAAGGGTGGGGTAGGGTGGTAGAGGAGGGAAGGGTGGGGTAGGGTGGTAGAGGAGGGAAGGGTGGGGTAGGGTGGTAGAGGAGGGAAGGGTGGGGTAGGGTGGTAGAGGAGGGAAGGGTGGGGTAGGGTGGTAGAGGAGGGAAGGGTGGGGTAGGGTGGTAGAGGAGGGAAGGGTGGGGTAGGGTGGTAGAGGAGGGAAGGGTGGGGTAGGGTGGTAGAGGAGGGAAGGGTGGGTGAAGGATAGCAAAATAAGAAATAGTGAACTGAGCTTGCCCTTATCACCTGTGCCTTAGGAGACATACGTGGCAACAGCACCAGTGCCCCCTCCCCACTACCTGACCGTCACCCCCCTTACCGCCTTCTCCTCCTCGAGTCTTTGCCGCTCACTCTGTGTAAGATTCTTCAGTTCTTCCAACTCACTTGTCTAAAGGCAATGGAAGTTGAAAGGAAGGTGGGTGACATCCACAACAGAAGAGACATCTGTACCAACAGTGTCAGAGGAATGCCTCTTCCCTCACCAGTGTCTCCACCTGGCCGAGGTACTCCTTGCGCTCCCTCTCCTGCCCCTCCCTAAGCCGGGCAAGCTCCTGACTACTGCTGCCCTGCGATCGCTCCAGGGTATCCTTGGAGCGATCCACCTCTTCAGTCAGCGATGCCACTGCCGCATGCAGCTCTTCTATCTCACGATCCTTCTCCCTCAGCTGCTCGTTGAGGTAGGACATTTGCTCGGAGGAGTTGCCACTCATCCTCGTCAGCTCACTCAACTGTCCCTCCTGCAAATGGTGGGCATGTGGGGGAGGAGTTCAGCAGTCAGTGAGGGATAGACCTGCCAGCCAGTGTCATATCAGCAACAAACACAGCCACAGCCTTCAGTACTTCCCAGAACACACCCCTATCCAGAGCACACCCGTCCACACCGCACCCCTGTCCTGCTTACCAGCTGAGCCTTCTCCTCCCCCAGTAAGTACATGCGGTCTTCTTCTGTGTGCAGGCGTCTCCTCAGCTCTGTGTCACACAGGAACAAGGACAGGGTACGTAAGAGCGAGACACAGCAGACACACTGCTGTACGTATGCCAGTACACCTCCAGCACACACACACACGCACTCACGCACGCACAGTACTAACCTGCTACCTCTCCTTGAGCCACCTGCACCTCCTTCCTAGCAACGGTCAGCTCTTCGTCATTTGACTGCAGTTGGGAAGATAGTTCTGTGGGACCAGGGGGAAGGAAAGGGGGAGGGGAAGGGGGAGGGGAAGGGGGGAGGGGAGGGTGTGGCAGTGCTGAAGTGACCACCTTTACCCCACTACACCAGAGCTGAAGTGACCACACACACACACAGGCGTAGCCACTTGCGCTCTGCTCACCTGCCACTTTCTGCTGCAGGCCCACCTTGCTGCTGTTGGCCTCTCGCATGTCTTCACTCTACAGCAACACACGAGGCAGATTAAGGTCACCCACTATCACCAACTACGCACATGCACAATACACTCCACCCCACACAACTGCACCCAATGAACTGTGCTTAAGAGTCCCTTCTACGTACCCTCATTCAAGCCCTCCAGTGGTGGGCACAGTGGGCCGGCCGGCCACCATGCCAACCACCAGGCCACCTCCCCGCACCACTACACATGCATACGTAGACTCTCAATAAGTCACGCACATATGGACACACATGGTTTCCCACAGCCTCCTTGCTGCATGCTGCTAATGAGGGGCGAGCTGTTGAGCGCACACCCAATGGAGTTCATACACATCATCATTCACAATGTTTCAATCAGTTCTATACCAGCTGAGAAAGATCTAAGGATTGAAACGTCCTGGACATAAGATTGTGAACACGAGCAGGTGCACTATCGCTCAACAACTCTCCCCTCCCCTCATATACACACACTCCACTCACCATCTTTGCCATCTTGGTCGCACTATCGATCACCTCCCTGTTCTTCCCACTCAGCTCCTCCTCCAGCTGAGACAGCCTCTCTTTCACCCGGCCTACCTCCTCCTCTCTCTGGCGAGCAAGGAAGCCCTTCTCCTCTTCACTCCTCGACTTCAGCTCCTCAGCAAGACGCTGGAGCCTACCAACCACTGCCTCTTTGGCTGCCAACTCGTGTGAGAGGGTGGCCTTTTCTGCCTTCAGTGCCTCCACCCTCCCCTCCATCTCCCCCAGCTGGTCCTGCAGCACCCTAAGTGTACTGCTGACTTCCCCCGCTGAAGAACTCTTCTCCACCAGCTGCAACTGGAGATCCTTGGCTCGGGACCGCTCATTCACTAGCAGGGTCTGAGGAAGAGAGGAGATTGGAGGTGGTACGTGTCTGTAAGCAGAGCAGGCGTGACCCCCAGGAGTGTATGTACACACAACACAACATTGTAACTGACGAAGACCTTCGTGGTCGAAACGTCTACATTTCTATCTGTTTTTCACTGCTACGTGATTGCTCAACAATTTGCCCAGTCCTACCTATGCCGTAGCAATGAGCCTCTACCAAATTATTAATTACAGCACTTCTGCCTGCAAATCTTCCCCTTCCCTCTCCTCGTCACACAAGTCGTTTATCTACTTACAACTGCACAGAGACGGTGATACGCTCCCTCCTCTCCCTAGTTAGCGCAATTGCTCCAAGTGAAAACTGCAGGTACAAGTACATACATAGCCCCTGGACCTCCTGCTTACCTTCTGTTCAGCAAGGTCATCTTCAAGGCGCTTAACCTGCCTCTGAGAGGCGCTCAACTGGGACTCCAGCTCAGTGCTGTGACCTACGCCCAACTCCGACGATGCCTAGTTGGACGGACGGCAGGGGTCAGGGCACACACACTGCACTCTGACACCACTGCGCTCAACACCCCTCCCTCACCTACCGCCTGACTCAATCCCACTTTCACATACATACGAGATTCGTACGTACGTACAAACCTCTAACCACTCACACATCCCGGCCCCACCCCCACACCTCCAGCTCCTGCAGTCTCTGTTTCAGCTGGGAGTTCTCCGACTTAATCTCATCCAGGCAGGCTCGGTCCACGTCAGACGCCACCTGCACCTCGTCTCCTGTCACGTTCCCCTCCACCACCTGAAACTGGAGGTCCTCTACTTGTCTACACAGCACGGGGGGGGGGGGGGAGCATTGCAATGGTGGACACTCTGGTAGCTAACTGTTAATGCCCATCAGTATATATACTTACACACAGGCATACACACACCAACCCACCCACCCACATGCATACATACATGCATACATACATACATACATACATACATACATACATACATACATGCATATACACACTACATACATACATACATACATACATACATACATACATACATACATACATACATACATACATACATACATACATACATACATACATACACACTACATACATACATACATACATACATACATACATACATACATACATACATACATACATACATACATACATACATACATACACACTACATACATACATACATACATACATACATACATACATACATACATACATACACACTACATACATACATACATACATACATACATACATACATACATACATACATACATACATACACACTACATACATACATACATACATGCATACATACATACATACATACATACATACATGCATATACACACTACATACATACATACATACATACATACATACATACATACATACATACATACATACATACATACATACACACTACATACATACATACATACATACATACATACATACATACATACATACATACACACTACATACATACATACATACATACATACACACTACATACATACATACATACATACATACATACATACACACACACTACATACATACATACATACATACATACATACATACATACATACATACATACACACTACATACATACATACATACATACATACACACTACATACATACATACATACATACATACATACATACATACACACGTAGATACGTACGTACAGTAGGTACATGCGTACGTACATTGATACATACCACCCCTGTAGACTTGGAGAAAGACTGTGGCCCCCCTCACCTCTTAAGGTCTGTGATCTCCCTCTCCAATGCCTCCTTCTCTTTGGCACTGCCTTCCAACTGAGACTGAAGTAAAATAATGCGTTGCTCCGCTTCATGAAGGACCTAGCACACCAGTGGGTGAGGGGGGGAGGCAGAGTAGGTACACACACACACGCACGCACGCACGCACGCACGCACGCACACTCTGAACGCGCGGGTCAAGGTTCACCCATACAGTATGCTCTGCACTTCAGGTTAGCGTGGTGCTGAAAAGGCTGAGTGGTCAGGGATACTCGTGGCGTGCCTTCACTCATACACACAAGCCACCAAGAAAAAAAACCTTTTGTTTAGACATTTTGGCAACCTGCAGTTGCCTTCATCAGCAATGGCTACTGTTGATGGCTTCCACGGTTTGCAACCACTCCAACACAGTTGCACTGTATCTATCAGCTATGGTGTAGGACAGCCCTTCCCCTAAAAGTGCAACACACACTGAAAATGAAGAAACTTGTGCCTCAAACATGACGTGTGCCAAATATCCAACAGTGTGTGTGTGTGCGCACCTACAAGGGCTTAGGCAATACACTTCAACTCATCACCATCCAACAGAAGCCACTTTGGCGCTGATTGGACTACCTCACTGGACATGCATGCCCATACGCAGGAGGAGGAATGGCGGGAATGGACTCCTCCAGTGAGAAATCACAGCAACATCACATTCTTTGGACACACAATGCCATGAACTCACACATTCTGACCACATGCACAGAACATTCAATGTATACGTATAACCACTTCCTATTAGCAGACAATAGCCCGTGCATTATGAATCCCCATGTACACAATAGTTGGTCTAGTAATTACCCTTATGTACACATAGGCTTCCTCCATACAAGTCCACATCTCAGATCCATGTGTTATAGGCATACCCATATATGGAAGTACTCAGCAACTGGGATAGTATCAGCATTAACGAACACATTAGTCCAATCTGCAATGCCGCAGTCCAGACACACTCTCCCTCAAGTCACCACAAACCCACCTGCCCAATCTGCGAGTTTGCTGGAGAAAGAGGCACAGACATTGAGGATGTCATTGAGCCAACAGGAGAGGCGCTCTCTGCGTAGTGCAGAGGAATACCGGCACGTCGAGCTGCCGAGCCGGCCGAAGTGATGGAAGCAGTCTCCTCTGTGGCATGTGAGCGTGTGAGGGATAGTCTCTTAGGGTCGCCTCTCGCAGTTGTGACAGGGCGGCTGACTTTCTCCACCTTAGTGAGGGGAGCAAACAACCCACAGTTTGGAGGACATTGGAAGTATCTGTATTGAGAGGCCATAGAAACACACAGTGAACTAACCATGTCACAAGGTTAGGAAGTTGAGAATGACTCAAGATTAGTTCCAAGTCACAGCACCACTCAACATGATCTCAACCAGATTACACTTGATAATCTACGTACAAGCAGATGGCATACCAAGTATCCATTGTACCAGGTCCCAGTTCCCCCTCTGCCTCTCCACCTCATGCCCCATCCTCTCCCCACCCCACCCCACCCCCCCACTGACCTCTTGCCAGCCACTGAGCCATCATTCTTGCCCACTGCCTCATCCAGTTCCACCCCTGCCCACAGACCATTAGCAAACTCAGCCTTGCCCAAGAAGCGTAGAGTGCCCTCCTTAGCCCCACCAATAATCACACGGTCCCCAATCCGCAGCTGCTGTCTCTTAACAGCCAGAGCTGCAGCACGCTGCTCTGGAGGGACGGCCTGCTGGGGTTGCTGCTTGGGGGGTGCCTGCCTAGGTCCAGAAGGGGCTAGTCTCTTCAGCTTCTCTGGTCGGGCAAATACCCCATGGTTCGGCTCACACCGGAAGTACCGGACACCCTGCACGCTCCCATCGTTCTTCCCCACTGGAGCATCCAGTACCACACCTGCCCAGTCTCCCTTAGCAAACTGTGTGGCTCCTAGGAAGGCAATAACCCCAGGTTTGCTGTCCCCAACAACAACTCGCACTCCGATGGTGAAGCCAGCCACAGGGACATCTGACGGCGCAGGTGGAGCAGCAGGTGCAGGCTTGCTTCCTTCTTGGGCCCTTGTGCGAGGAGCTGTTGGTGTACCCTTCACACCATTTGCAGTTGCCACTGAGGAAGCCTGCATTTGGCTGGATGGCCGCGCCGCTACTGCCACAGAGCTGGTTGGGCGAGATGAGGCCAGGTTCTGCAAGCTGCCTGATGGCTGGACTCCCCTGGCCAGCGGTTTCCTTGTCCCAGGTGGAGTAGCACCTGTTCAGTGGCAATGACAGAAGGAGATCTTGCCACTGGATAGCATGTTGGGGTACATACGTACATACACACGTATCTCGTGCGTCACAGTGCAACCACAGGCTGCTACGTACGTACATACGTGGCACGTGGAGGTGTGTGTTCCACATGCACCATACGTACATCACACCAACATGATGTCAAGCTAGGACACTGTGAGCTAACGTGTTAATTCGTCTGTATGGCACACTTGTATAACTCACTCAACAGAAGGAGGGTATACCCCCAAGCCATTCTCACACACCAACACTACTGTGACCTCCACAGCACACACACTTCCCTCACTGACTGGAACGACCCACAAACTCTACACACACGACAGGATCAACTGGAGCGTACCGGGGTATTGGAGCTAGTAAGGAACGGGGTACTGCTGTTTCCCTGCCTCATCAAAGAGCATGTTGACACATTCGGAGAAGTTCACACGATGGAAGGCCCACACTACTGAAACAAAGCGTCTAATCGCGCCACAACCCCCCTCCCCCCTCCCCACGGGCCACACACGTACCTCCTCTCCATGGCTCAAACACCACGCACCCCACTAACTTGTCTCTCCCCCACTGACCTGGTTTAGGGAGGCCAGAGGAGACTTGAGGAACACCACTGCCCGGTGGCTTTGCTATCCTAGAGGTCGGGGGCTTCAGGCCTGATCTCTGCATTACCGGGGTGCGCGTGTGATAGCCAGAGGAACCTTATCAGCCGCGTCCAGTGGACTATAACTACTTGGCATTAGGGCACGAGGAGCGGCGATCTACAGCTCCTACAGTCAAAGTGACGTCTATTAAGTATAGTATACGAATCTCCGTCTCTTTCCGTATACGTCGCTATACTATTAGAACTGATGCTGTCATTCTGTGGGGCCTGCTCACAAATTAAACCACATCTGGCAGGGCATATATATGGCATGCAGATTAAAAAGAGGACACTTTGAGGGTTCTGTTTGAAATTAGTTCCCTTCCTGTCGCTCTAAGACAGCTTCCTGCAAGAATGAAAACATAGGTTCAGTGGCAAGTGTGTGTGTGTGTATGTGTGCGTGTGTGTTGCCAAGGGTGTTCACTTTGAACATGTCCTCCAGAGTTTTGACCTCCTGCAGTAGGTCCTGAATTGCATTTGTAAGAGCCTCATTTGGGCTGTAATCGTTTGTGGTCTGCACACGCAATACAAACTTGTGTTCCAGAGGGTGAGGGACCTTGTACCCGGCAAACACAACTTGGGGGTCCTTTAACAGCTGGCTGGCATGTGTGTGTGTGTGTGTGTGTGTGTGTGTGTGTGTGTGTGTGTGTGTGTGTGTGTGTGTGTGTGTGTGTGTGTGTGCGTGCGTGTATGCGTGCGTGCATGCGTGTGTGTGCATTTCAGAGGGAGGTACAAGCAACAGAGACTATAGTAATACCAAATACTGACCATTACAGTTTCACAGATGTTTGTTGGCAAGATTTTACATTTAAAGTCTTCCAAGTCATATGACGGTGTACAGCCTTTCACCAAGATGGATCGCTGCTGTGTGCACCGACTCACTGCATAAGCAGGTTCCCCAGAGTGTGGTCCTCCTTGTTCACTGTGAATATCGCTGCATTGGGGACCTTTGTGTCCTTTTGAATGGTGACTCTAGCCATACACAACACCAAACACCATGTAAATATTCACACTAGGGAAGATTGGTAAATGCAGCCCAGTATATCAGCTGTATCAATAAAATATATTAACATCATTTCATCATCAATTTCACCATGTGCAAGAGCACACTACACGGCATCACTGACCCATGGCCCATGCTATATAGCGTCGCCTTTCACTTTCATAACAGACTAAAATGATCAGTCCCTGACATTCTACCAATTGTGCTCACTAGTACACTACTACTACCGCTTTACTCAAATACATTGCCACATTAGATTCGATAAAGTGTACGTAAAATGTCAAATGGTCGATCTTACAGCTTCTCTCCCTGTAAGAGAATGAAGGACTCGAAAGTCGAGGGAGCGTTCATCTCCCAGTCTCGTCGAAGTGAATCAATTTGAAGCGAGAATAGGAATAGGACCACTGTTGATGGTCACGTGCCCGATGAAAATGGCGTCCTTGAGCTCCTACTGGGAAGGTCGGAACAACCACAGTCCCAACTGTAGTTTGGCGATTCAGTGCCCCAACTTTACGAAAAATTATGATGATTGCCATGGGATACTAGACGTAGGTTTCACCAATGGGGATTCCGGACTTGTTAGCTCAGGGTTTGTGCTTGCATGGTGCAGCCATGGGTTCTTCTTTATTATATGCACATTTCCATTGTTGGAGCAGACGAGCGGGTCCGATGCAATTGCTGGTCTTCGCCTGGTAGCTTCGTTGCTGAGGTATGTGTTGAATATAATCACTCTTAGGATTGGTTTGGTTGGGCTGGGGCATTTGTGAGGTGCTGTGTCTGGCTCTCTTCATTAACTCTTATAGCATCATTGGATCACTGTCCATCATAACATCGGTGCTGTACCACAGGCGCATTAGAAGTTGTGAGGTTAGTGCATCAATGGCAGACTCCAATACCAGCCATACTTCCTCACCATCCGTCAACCACACTCCTACTGTGTCCCTCACCCGCCACACCTCTACTATGCCCCTACCCCACCACACCCCTACTATGCCCCTCCCCCGCCACACCCCTACTATGCCCCTACCCCGCCACACCCCTACTATGCCCCTCCCCCGCCACACCCCTACTATGCCCTTCCCCCACCACACCCCTACTATGCCCCTCCCCCGCCACACCTCTACTATATCCCTCCCCGCCACACCCCTACTGTGCCCCTCCCCCACCACACCTCTACTATATCCCTCCCCGCCACACCCCTACTATGTCCCTCCCCCGCCACACCCCTACTATGCCCCTCCCCCGCCACACCCCTAGTATGCTCCTCCCCTGCCACACCCCTACTATGTCCCTCCCCCGCCACATCTCTACTATGCGCCTCCCCCGCCACACCCCTACTGTGCCCCTCCCCCACCACACCCCTACTGTGCCCCTCCCCCACCACACCCCTACTATGCCCCTTCCCCACCACACCCACTGCACTCCCTTTTTCCATAGGTGTTCCCCATATTTGTGTTGGCCTGGGCCGACATGCTGCTATCTGTGTTCTTCATTGTTGGCTCTGCCTACTGGTATCACCCGAGGAAGCGTGAGCATGATGCAACTGATGCTAAAGATGATGCAACTGACGTCCAGTACCTCTGCATGGTCACTTCACTCTTCACCACTGTGAGTTGAAGGGCCTTTATGACCTTTGACCCCTAGCAGTGGGTGAAAGGGGTTTAGTAAGGTTTAGTTATGGTTGTGTAGTCCAATCTTGTACCACCAGTGATTTTGACTGGTCATTTTGTGCACACCAGCTATATAGCAATGTGGAGTTGCTGTATGTGTGTGCAGTCATTCTGAGAATAATGTATGGAGATTGACTGATGATATTCAACCACTTCTTGCACTATCACATTCTATTGCCCTGACAACATGTCATTGTGAAAAGGCTTTTACCTTCAGATATCCACTTATATTCACACCAGTTTGGTCTTGGTGAGCTCCCCCTTAAATGTCGTCATCCTCCAGTGCCTCTCCTTCCGCAGGTCCTGACCCTGATCTCCACCAACCTAACAGTAGTGTACGCTCTGACCCTCCGCCTCAGAATAAAGTTGAGGGCAGCACAGGAGAATAGGACTGCAAAGGTATGTAAGTAACACACACACACACACACACACACACACACACACACACACACACACACACACACACACACACACACACACACACACACACACACACACACACACACACACACACACACACACACACACACACACACACACACACACACACACACACACACACACACACACACACACACACACACACACACACACACACACACACACACACACACACACACACACACACACACACACACACATTGCACCCTGCTGTAAGCATAGTCAATTGCTTCAATCAATGTATGCTATACTGTAGTTCGTAGTCCTGTCTCCAGCCATCCACCCGTCTCTTCAGATTACTTTGTTCTGCTAATGCACGAGGAAGACAGATGGGTGGGCGTAGAGGCCAAGCTGGCCACAACACTCCTTAGGCTGTGACTGCTGAGAGCACACTTGTAGCGTACAGTGCCTTGCAAGGACATGCTCGGGGAATGGTTCCACAAGTGGTAGGGCGTAGGACCTGAACTGCCTGTAGCTTTGTGCATATGTGTTGGGTGGCCTCGGTGGCATGTGACAGCTGTCTGAGCCTCAGCTGCTGATGTTGTCACTCTGGTCTCTTGTCTCCATGCATGGTGAAGCGCATTATTGTCGTGGTTCTCATGGTGGCCTATGTCGTCTCCTGGTGTGCCCCTGCTGCGCTCGTAACTCCACTCTACCTCACTAATTACCCGTTCTGGACATGTGCTAACGAGTGCAGTTGTGGGTGAGCCTACTCAGCTGTGTATGTGTGTGTGTGTGTATGCGTGTGTGTGCGCAAGTGTAGCAGTAGTCCTGTACTCTCTCTCCACTCTAGATGCAAGCTGTCCTATCTCAACATTTTCCCAGAATTAAACTGGACAACACCGACCAAGGTATGTAAACTTTTCCTTCCCCTTCCCTTCATCTCTCCCTCCCCCCTCCTCCCTCCCTTTACCTCCCTCCCACTCCCTTCACCTCTCCCCCTCCCTCCTCCCTCCCTTCACCTCCCTCCCCCCTTTCACCTCCCCCCCACTCCCTTCACCTCTCCCCCCTCCCTCCTCCCTCCCTTCACCTCCCTCCCACTCCCTTCACCTCTCCCCCCTCCCTCCTCCCTCCCTTCACCTCCCTCCCCCCTTTCACCTCCCTCCCACTCCCTTCACCTCCCTCCCACACCCTTCACCTGCCTCCCCCCTTTCACCTCCCTCCCACTCCCTTCACCTCCCTCCCACTCCCTTCACCTGCCTCCCCCTTCACCTCCCTCCCACTCCCTCCCTCCTCCCCCCCTCCCTCCTCCCTCTCTTCACGTTCCTCCTCCTATTCTTTGACACAGTTGCTCACCCTCTCCTCCTCCACCCACCACAGGGTACATACTTTGACGCGGCACGGAAGCAATACCTTAAGCTGGCTGTCACCCTGACCGCTCACTACAGTCTCGACCTCATTTTGCTAGTGGTGCGTGGCGTGCATGCAGTGACTGTGTGTGATATGACAGACCTGTGGGACACAGTAGGGTTGCATTGTGTGTGAAAGTGAGGGGGTTGAGAGGGGTATTCACCCAATGCTTCTGGCACCTGCCCTGGTAGGTCCTTTACGGCAGCCTCTTGCAAAGCATGTTTTGCACAAAGAAAGGACGCCTACAACGGATTGGTGAGTTGTGTTCACACCTTCATAGGACCTATATTTGGGGTAGGAGTGTGACAAGTGACTAGTGACATCCCCTGCATTTGGGGTAGGAGTGTGACAAGTGACGAGTGACATCCCCTGCGTGTGGGTAGTGACAAGTATGCTCTGAGCTGCGTGGAATATTTATTTATTACCCACATGTATATCACTCCTTCAAGTTCCATTATGTTGTCAGCAAGTGTTTGCAACGTGTTCCGTTTCCCGTCTCTCTCACATGTAATGTCTACGTACGTATGTACGTTCTGTGTAGGGGATGAGTTGATCATCTCTGATACGCCAGAGAGGTTTCGCGAAATGTCGTGCAGAGCTGTGTGCAGGATCTTTTCATACTTTACTATCTTTGTGCTATGTGGCGTAATAAGTGAGTTTCTGTGTGTGTACATCCGTGGGTGCGTTCATGTGTGTGTGTGTTGCTGTGTGTTCATTCACTGTACTGTGTTCCTCTTGTCTTCAGACTTTCTCGTGTCTTGCTTCTACTTATACCACTTTTCATACAAGCAGTTTGATATCCCAGTGGAAAGGAGAATGGCTCTGCTCGGCATACAGGTAACCCTGTGCATACATGTGCCACTGCCAGCTAAGCGCGCTGTACCAAGACATTAGTATGGCGGTGTGCCGTGCATCCACAGACAGCAGGGCACAGGGAGTTCTCACTCTGATGTTTGCATGTGTACACCAATCCATGTAATACACCAATGGAGACTGCAACATAACTTCAATGAATGGTCAATGGTGTGGGATCATTGTTTTGTCTCTTATGTGCTCCAACAATACACAGAGATATGTCACACCCAAATTTCTCAAGTTGAGATGCCTGCTCTAATCTGCACCACAATTTTTTGTTATTGCAGGGGATACAACCGTATATTATCTAGGAAGCAGTGTAAATGTTTGGGATGAAGTGATGTGAGTTGTGTTTCCTCTCTCTACTGTACTGCACAGGCGGTGACACTGCCTCTCCAGGGATTCTGCAATGCCCTAGTTTATGGCTGGACTAGGCAGATGTTTCGCACAGAGGTGCTGGACGACCGGACCCCACTGATTGCTCCTACTGAAAGACAAAACAGAGTGCGTAGGGAAGAGTCGTTTCAGCCGGTTCGGGTTCGCAGTAGCAAGACGGAGAACCGAAGATACACTTAGGGCAAAATGTAATGCCGAACGGTTTGTTGTGTGTCATCGATTGCGTTTTTGTCTGCGTTTTATGGTGAACAAAATGGCTGACAGAGAGGCTGAGAATTCGAAGCGACAGCGAGGAGGCACCACGTCCCCCCGAATCCCCCAATTAGTTCCGAAACAGTCTACCGGAGGTCTGCTCGGATGCCTAAAGGCCACTATAAAGTTTCGATTCATTGCTTACATCCTCGCCCAGCCCCCGAGCTGTCTCTTCCTCCTGGGGCTCTCCCTGCTGGCCTTCTGTCTGTGGCCCCTGGGCGTCTACATCACCTACAGCACGCTACCGAACCTCGACGTAATGCTGGTGAGCTGGAAACTGGATGCACCTTTGCTCGAAGGCCCTACTGAAGCAGTGCTCGTGTGTATAGCTGTACATAATAGGCATGCCCTGCCACACAGGCCTGTTCTGTTATGTGTGTTTCGCTCTGTCTGTTGTAAAGAGATGGAATGCCCCACTCGGCTACCTGCCCTCCACCTCATTCTGCGTTGCTGCGGCCAATACCACAGCAGAGGATACCTCAGACAGAATGCGTGCTGCTTGTGTTCTCATTCCGTTCACTGTGCCCGATGAGGTGGCAAGGGAGCACTGCTCGCACACACTGCAGGTTGTGGTTGGAGGACGCACACTCAAGTCCAGAAGTGAGTCCGGAGTACATTAGTGCTATTGTCTACCCTGGGATTTGAATTCACTATGGAGAGTGGATTTGCTATGGCAGTGCGGTGGCTAGTCTCCCTCACCAGCCTCTACCTATTTGTTACTATTATTGTGCTATTCTAAAGGATAGGACCCTGTGATTGCCCAATAATAGTAGCACAAAGTAACGCAATGGTAGGAGCTGGTACGTGAGACTATCCAGTACCTCCTTTAATGAACAGAATTCAGACTGCCTGTCTGAGAGGGCAAAGGCAACTGTCCCAGCTCCGGAGAGATGTTTGCAAACTGCTCTGAGAACAGTGCGGTCCCTTTTGAACAGGTGCTGGTGGTGCACTCTGCATAAGAGTGTTCTCACTGTCACCCGTGAAGAGGTGATGGAGTTTGTCAAGTTATAGTGGATATTCAGTAGTTGCGAGCAGAAATACCAGTTTTGTTTGCTACTGAGAGCTGCTCTGTGAATAGGGCTGCAGTGTCGTGTGTCCTACTTTTGCAGATGAGGGGCATAGGCTGCTGGGAGACACCATCTCTGTGATCGTGGAGATACCCATTCCAAGTCAGTCGCTCAGTCTGATGGCATCACTAGGGGCTATACCGTGTACCGTCAGTAGTGAGAGTGTGGTCTGTGTACCGTCAGTAATGAGAGTGTGGTCTGTGTACCATCAGTAGTGAGAGTGTGGTCTGTCTAGCGTCAGTAGTGAGAGTGTGGTCTGTGTAGCGTCAGTAGTGAGAGTGTGGTTTGTGTAATGTCAGTAGTGAGAGTGTGGTTTGTGTACTGTCAGTAGTGAGAGTGTGGTTTGTGTACTGTCAGTAGTGAGAGTGTGGTCTGTGTACTGTCAGTAGTGAGAGTGTGGTCTGTGTACTGTCAGTACTGAGAGTGTGGTCTGTGTAGTGTCAGCAGTGAGAGTGTGGTCTGTGTACTGTCAGTAGTGAGAGTGTGGTTTGTGTACTGTCAGTAGTGAGAGTGTGGTCTGTGTACTGTCAGTAGTGAGAGTGTGGTCTGTCTAGCGTCAGTAGTGAGAGTGTGGTCTGTGTAGCGTCAGTAGTGAGAGTGTGGTCTGTGTACTGTCAGTAGTGAGAGTTTGGTCTGTGTACTGTCAGTAGTGAGAGTGTGGTCTGTCTAGCGTCAGTAGTGAGAGTGTGGTCTGTGTAGCGTCAGTAGTGAGAGTGTGGTCTGTGTAGCGTCAGTAGTGAGAGTGTGGTCTGTGTAGCGTCAGTAGTGAGAGTGTGGTCTGTGTACTGTCGGTAGTGAGAGTGTGGTCTGTGTACCGTCAGTAGTGAGAGTGTGGTCTGTGTAGCGTCAGTAGTGAGAGTGTGGTCTGTGTAGCGTCAGTAGTGAGAGTGTGGTCTGTGTAGCGTCAGTAGTGAGAGTGTGGTCTGTGTACCGTCAGTAGTGAGAGTGTGGTCTGTGTAGCGTCAGTAGTGAGAGTTTGGTCTGTGTAGCGTCAGTAGAGTGTGGTTTGTGTACTGTCAGTAGTGAGAGTGTGGTCTGTGTAGTGTCAGTAGTGAGAGTGTGGTCTGTGTAGCGTCAGTAGTGAGAGTGTGGTCTGTGTAGCGTCAGTAGTGAGAGTGTGGTCTGTGTAGCGTCAGTAGTGAGAGTGTGGTCTGTGTACTGTCAGTAGTGAGAGTGTGGTCTGTGTACTGTCAGTAGTGAGAGTGTGGTCTGTGTAGCGTCAGTAGTGAGAGTGTGGTCTGTGTAGCGTCAGTAGTGAGAGTGTGGTCTGTGTAGCGTCAGTAGTGAGAGTGTGGTCTGTGTAGTGTCAGTAGTGAGAGTTTGGTCTGTGTAGCGTCAGTAGTGAGAGTGGTCTGTGTAGCGTCAGTAGTGAGAATGTGGTCTGTGTAGCGTCAGTATTGAGAGTTTGGTCTGTGTAGCGTCAGTAGTGAGAGTGTGGTCTGTGTAGCGTCAGTAGTGAGAGTGTGGTCTGTGTAGCGTCAGTAGTGAGAGTGTGGTCTGTGTAGCGTCAGTAGTGAGAGTGTGGTCTGTGTAGCGTCAGTAGTGAGAGTTTGGTCTGTGTAGCGTCAGTAGAGTGTGGTTTGTGTAGCGTCAGTAGTGAGAGTGTGGTCAGTGTAGCGTCGGTAGTGAGAGTGTGGTTTGTGTACTGTCAGTAGTGAGAGTGTGGTCTGTGTAGTGTCAGTAGTGAGAGTGTGGTCTGTGTAGCGTCAGTAGTGAGAGTTTGGTCTGTGTAGCGTCAATAGAGTGTGGTTTGTGTAGCGTCAGTAGTGAGAGTGTGGTCTGTGTAGCGTCAGTAGTGAGAGTTTGGTCTGTGTAGCGTCAGTAGAGTGTGGTTTGTGTAGCGTCAGTAGTGAGAGTGTGGTCTGTGTAGCGTCAGTAGTGAGAGTGTGGTCTGTGTAGTGTCAGTCGTGAGAGTGTGGTCTGTGTACTGTCAGTAGTGAGAGTGTGGTTTGTGTAGCGTCAGTAGTGAGAGTTTGGTCTGTGTAGTGTCAGTAGTGAGAGTGTGGTCTGTGTAGCGTCGGTAGTGAGAGTGTGGTTTGTGTACCGTCAGTAGTGAGAGTGTGGTCTGTGTACCATCAGTAGTGAGCGTGTGGTCTGTGTAGCGTCAGTAGTGAGAGTGTGGTCTGTGTACTGTCAGTAGTGAGAGTGTGGTCTGTGTACTGTCAGTAGTGAGAGTGTGGTCTGTGTAGCATCAGTAGTGAGAGTGTGGTCTGTGTACTTTCAGTAGTGAGAGTGTGGTCTGTCTAGCGTCAGTAGTGAGAGTGTGGTCTGTGTAGCGTCAGTAGTGAGAGTGTGGTCTGTGTAGCGTCAGTAGTGAGAGTTTGGTCTGTGTAGTGTCAGTAGTGAGAGTTTGGTCTGTGTAGCGTCAGTAGTGAGAGTGTGGTCTGTGTAGCGTCAGTAGTGAGAGTGTGGTCTGTGTACCGTCAGTAGTGAGAGTGTGGTCTGTGTACTGTCAGTAGTGAGAGTGTGGTCTGTCTAGCGTCAGTAGTGAGAGTGTGGTCTGTTTACCATCAGTAGTGAGAGTGTGGTCTGTGTACCGTCAGTAGTGAGAGTGTGGTCTGTGTACCGTCAGTAGTGAGAGTGTGGTCTGTGTAGCGTCAGTAGTGAGAGTGTGGTCTGTGTACTTTCAGTAGTGAGAGTGTGGTCTGTCTAGCGTCAGTAGTGAGAGTGTGGTCTGTCTAGCGTCAGTAGTGAGAGTGTGGTCTGTGTAGCGTCAGTAGTGAGAGTGTGGTCTGTGTAGCGTCAGTAGTGAGAATGTGGTCTGTGTACTGTCAGTAGTGAGAGTGTGGTTTGTGTAGCGTCAGTAGTGAGAGTTTGGTCTGTGTAGCGTCAGTAGAGTGTGGTTTGTGTAGCGTCAGTAGTGAGAGTGTGGTCTGTGTAGCGTCGGTAGTGAGAGTGTGGTTTGTGTACTGTCAGTAGTGAGAGTTTGGTCTGTGTAGCGTCAGTAGTGAGAGTGTGGTCTGTGTACTGTCAGTAGTGAGAGTGTGGTCTGTGTAGTGTCAGCAGTGAGAGTGTGGTCTGTGTACTGTCAGTAGTGAGAGTGTGGTCTGTGTAGCGTCAGTAGTGAGAGTGTGGTCTGTCTAGCGTCAGTAGTGAGAGTGTGGTCTGTGTACTGTCAGTAGTGAGAGTGTGGTCTGTGTACTGTCAATAGTGAGAGTGTGGTCTGTGTAGCGTCAGTAGTGAGAGTCTGGTCTGTGTACCGTCAGTAGTGAGAGTCTGGTCTGTGTACTGTCAGTAGTGAGAGTGTGGTCTGTGTAGCGTCAGTAGTGAGAGTGTGGTCTGTGTAGCGTCAGTAGTGAGAGTGTGGTCTGTGTACTGTCAGTAGTGAGAGTGTGGTCTGTGTACTGTCAGTAGTGAGAGTGTGGTCTGTGTACTGTCAGTAGTGAGAGTGTGGTCTGTGTAGCGTCAGTAGTGAGAGTGTGGTCTGTGTACTGTCAGTAGTGAGAGTGTGGTCTGTGTACCATCAGTAGTGAGAGTGTGGTCTGTGTAGCGTCAGTAGTGAGAGTCTGGTCTGCAGCTGTGTACTGTCAGTAGTGAGAGTGTGGTCTGTGTAGCGTCAGTAGTGAGAGTGTGGTCTGTGTAGCGTCAGTAGTGAGAGTGTGGTCTGTGTACTGTCAGTAGTGAGAGTGTGGTCTGTGTAGCGTCAGTAGTGAGAGTGTGGTCTGTGTACCGTCAGTAGTGAGAGTGTGGTTTGTGTACTTTCAGTAGTGAGAGTGTGGTCTGTGTAGCGTCAGTAGTGAGAGTGTGGTCTGTGTAGCGTCAGTAGTGAGAGTGTGGTCTGTGTACTGTCAGTAGTGAGAGTGTGGTCTGTGTAGCGTCAGTAGTGAGAGTGTGGTTTGTGTACTTTCAGTAGTGAGAGTGTGGTCTGTGTAGCGTCAGTAGTGAGAGTGTGGTCTGTGTACTGTCAGTAGTGAGAGTTTGGTCTGTGTGGTGTCAGTAGTGAGAGTGTGGTCTGTCTAGCGTCAGTAGTGAGAGTGTGGTCTGTGTAGTGTCAGTAGTGAGAGTGTGGTCTGTGTACCATCAGTAGTGAGAGTGTGGTCTGTGTAGTGTCAGCAGTGAGAGTGTGGTCTGTGTAGCGTCGGTAGTGAGAGTGTGGTTTGTGTAGCGTCAGTAGTGAGAGTGTGGTCTGTGTAGCGTCAGTAGTGAGAGTGTGGTCTGTGTAGCGTCAGTAGTGAGAGTGTGGTCTGTGCACTGTCAGTAGTGAGAGTGTGGTCTGTGTACCGTCAGTAGTGAGAGTGTGGTCTGTGTACTGTCAGTAGTGAGTGTGTGGTCTGTGTAGCGTCAGTAGTGAGAGTGTGGTCTGTGTAGCGTCAGTAGTGAGAATGTGGTCTGTGTACTGTCAGTAGTGAGAGTGTGGTTTGTGTACCGTCAGTAGTGAGAGTGTGGTCTGTGTACCATCAGTAGTGAGCGTGTGGTCTGTGTAGCGTCAGTAGTGAGAGTGTGGTCTGTGTACTGTCAGTAGTGAGAGTGTGGTCTGTGTACTGTCAGTAGTGAGAGTGTGGTCTGTGTACCGTCAGTAGTGAGAGTGTGGTCTGTGTAGCGTCAGTAGTGAGAGTGTGGTCTGTGTAGCGTCAGTAGTGAGAGTGTGGTCTGTGTAGTGTCAGTAGTGAGTGTGTGGTCTGTGTAGCGTCAGTAGTGAGAGTGTGGTCTGTGTAGCGTCAGTAGTGAGAGTGTGGTCTGTGTAGTGTCAGCAGTGAGAGTGTGGTCTGTGTACTGTCAGTAGTGAGTGTGTGGTCTGTGTAGCGTCAGTAGTGAGAGTGTGGTCTGTGTAGCGTCAGTAGTGAGAATGTGGTCTGTGTAGCGTCAGTAGTGAAAGTGTGGTCTGTGTAGTGTCAGTAGTGAGAGTGTGGTCTGTGTAGCGTCAGTAGTGAGAGTGTGGTCTGTGTACTGTCAGTAGTGAGAGTGTGGTCTGTGTAGTGTCAGTAGTGAGAGTGTGGTCTGTGTAGCGTCAGTAGTGAGAGTGTGGTCTGTGTACTGTCAGTAGTGAGTGTGTGGTCTGTGTAGCGTCAGTAGTGAGAGTGTGGTCTGTGTAGCGTCAGTAGTGAAAGTGTGGTCTGTGTAGTGTCAGTAGTGAGAGTCTGGTCTGTGTACTGTCAGTAGTGAGAGTGTGGTCTGTGTAGCGTCAGTAGTGAGAGTGTGGTCTGTGCACCGTCAGTAGTGAGAGTGTGGTCTGTGTAGCGTCAGTAGTGAGAGTGTGGTTTGTGTAGCGTCGGTATTTAGAGTGTGGTTTGTGTAGCGTCAGTAGTGAGAGTTTGGTCTGTGTAGCGTCAGTAGTGAGAGTGTGGTCTGTGTACTTTCAGTAGTGAGAGTGTGGTCTGTGTACTGTCAGTAGTGAGAGTGTGGTCTGTGTAGTGTCAGCAGTGAGAGTGTGGTCTGTGTAGCGTCAGTAGTGAGAGTGTGGTCTGTGTACCGTCAGTAGTGAGAGTGTGGTCTGTGTACTGTAAGTACTGAGAGTGTGGTCTGTGTAGCGTCAGTAGTGAGAGTGTGGTCTGTGTACTGTCAGTAGTGAGAGTGTGGTCTGTGTAGCGCCAGTAGTGAGAGTTTGGTCTGTGTAGCGTCAGTAGTGAGAGTGTGGTCTATGTACTGTCAGTAGTGAGAGTGTGGTCTGTGTACCGTCAGTAGTGAGAGTGTGGTCTGTGTACTGTCAGTAGTGAGAGTGTGGTCTGTGTAGTGTCAGCAGTGAGAGTGTGGTCTGTGTAGCGTCGGTAGTGAGAGTGTGGTTTGTGTAGCGTCGGTAGTGAGAGTGTGGTTTGTGTACTTTCAGTAGTGAGAGTGTGGTTTGTGTAGCGTCAGTAGTGAGAGTGTGGTCTGTGTACTGTCAGTAGTGAGAGTGTGGTCTGTGTAGCATCGGTAGTGAGAGTGTGGTCTGTGTACTGTCAGTAGTGAGTGTGTGGTCTGTGTAGCGTCAGTAGTGAGAGTGTGGTCTGTGTAGCGTCAGTAGTGAAAGTGTGGTCTGTGTAGTGTCAGTAGTGAGAGTCTGGTCTGTGTACTGTCAGTAGTGAGAGTGTGGTCTGTGTAGCGTCAGTAGTGAGAGTGTGGTCTGTGCACCGTCAGTAGTGAGAGTGTGGTCTGTGTAGCGTCAGTAGTGAGAGTGTGGTTTGTGTAGCGTCGGTAGTGAGAGTGTGGTTTGTGTAGCGTCAGTAGTGAGAGTTTGGTCTGTGTAGCGTCAGTAGTGAGAGTGTGGTCTGTGTACTTTCAGTAGTGAGAGTGTGGTCTGTGTACTGTCAGTAGTGAGAGTGTGGTCTGTGTAGTGTCAGCAGTGAGAGTGTGGTCTGTGTAGCGTCAGTAGTGAGAGTGTGGTCTGTGTACCGTCAGTAGTGAGAGTGTGGTCTGTGTACTGTAAGTACTGAGAGTGTGGTCTGTGTAGCGTCAGTAGTGAGAGTGTGGTCTGTGTACTGTCAGTAGTGAGAGTGTGGTCTGTGTAGCGCCAGTAGTGAGAGTTTGGTCTGTGTAGCGTCAGTAGTGAGAGTGTGGTCTATGTACTGTCAGTAGTGAGAGTGTGGTCTGTGTACCGTCAGTAGTGAGAGTGTGGTCTGTGTACTGTCAGTAGTGAGAGTGTGGTCTGTGTAGTGTCAGCAGTGAGAGTGTGGTCTGTGTAGCGTCGGTAGTGAGAGTGTGGTTTGTGTAGCGTCGGTAGTGAGAGTGTGGTTTGTGTACTTTCAGTAGTGAGAGTGTGGTTTGTGTAGCGTCAGTAGTGAGAGTGTGGTCTGTGTACTGTCAGTAGTGAGAGTGTGGTCTGTGTAGCATCGGTAGTGAGAGTGTGGTTTGTGTACCGTCAGTAGTGAGAGTGTGGTCTGTGTACCATCAGTAGTGAGCGTGTGGTTTGTGTACCGTCAGTAGTGAGAGTGTGGTCTGTGTACCATCAGTAGTGAGCGTGTGGTCTGTGTAGCGTCAGTAGTGAGAGTGTGGTCTGTGTACTGTCAGTAGTGAGAGTGTGGTCTGTGTACCGTTAGTAGTGAGAGTGTGGTCTGTGTAGCGTCAGTAGTGAGAGTGTGGTCTGTGTAGTGTCAGCAGTGAGAGTGTGGTCTGTGTACTGTCAGTAGTGAGTGTGTGGTCTGTGTAGCGTCAGTAGTGAGAGTGTGGTCTGTGTAGCGTCAGTAGTGAGAATGTGGTCTGTGTACTGTCAGTAGTGAGAGTGTGGTTTGTGTACCGTCAGTAGTGAGAGTGTGGTCTGTGTACCATCAGTAGTGAGCGTGTGGTCTGTGTAGCGTCAGTAGTGAGAGTGTGGTCTGTGTACTGTCAGTAGTGAGAGTGTGGTCTGTGTACTGTCAGTAGTGAGAGTGTGGTCTGTGTACCGTCAGTAGTGAGAGTGTGGTCTGTGTAGCGTCAGTAGTGAGAGTGTGGTCTGTGTAGCGTCAGTAGTGAGAGTGTGGTCTGTGTAGTGTCAGTAGTGAGTGTGTGGTCTGTGTAGCGTCAGTAGTGAGAGTGTGGTCTGTGTAGCGTCAGTAGTGAGAGTGTGGTCTGTGTAGTGTCAGCAGTGAGAGTGTGGTCTGTGTACTGTCAGTAGTGAGTGTGTGGTCTGTGTAGCGTCAGTAGTGAGAGTGTGGTCTGTGTAGCGTCAGTAGTGAGAATGTGGTCTGTGTAGCGTCAGTAGTGAAAGTGTGGTCTGTGTAGTGTCAGTAGTGAGAGTGTGGTCTGTGTAGCGTCAGTAGTGAGAGTGTGGTCTGTGTACTGTCAGTAGTGAGAGTGTGGTCTGTGTAGTGTCAGTAGTGAGAGTGTGGTCTGTGTAGCGTCAGTAGTGAGAGTGTGGTCTGTGTACTGTCAGTAGTGAGTGTGTGGTCTGTGTAGCGTCAGTAGTGAGAGTGTGGTCTGTGTAGCGTCAGTAGTGAAAGTGTGGTCTGTGTAGTGTCAGTAGTGAGAGTCTGGTCTGTGTACTGTCAGTAGTGAGAGTGTGGTCTGTGTAGCGTCAGTAGTGAGAGTGTGGTCTGTGCACCGTCAGTAGTGAGAGTGTGGTCTGTGTAGCGTCAGTAGTGAGAGTGTGGTTTGTGTAGCGTCGGTAGTGAGAGTGTGGTTTGTGTAGCGTCAGTAGTGAGAGTTTGGTCTGTGTAGCGTCAGTAGTGAGAGTGTGGTCTGTGTACTTTCAGTAGTGAGAGTGTGGTCTGTGTACTGTCAGTAGTGAGAGTGTGGTCTGTGTAGTGTCAGCAGTGAGAGTGTGGTCTGTGTACTGTCAGTAGTGAGAGTGTGGTTTGTGTACTGTCAGTAGTGAGAGTGTGGTTTGTGTACTGTCAGTAGTGAGAGTGTGGTCTGTGTAGTGTCAGCAGTGAGAGTGTGGTCTGTGTAGCGTCAGTAGTGAGAGTGTGGTCTGTGTACTGTCAGTAGTGAGAGTGTGGTCTGTGTACCATCAGTAGTGAGAGTGTGGTCTGTGTAGCGTCAGTAGTGAGAGTGTGGTCTGTGTACTGTCAGTAGTGAGAGTGTGGTCTGTGTAGCGTCAGTAGTGAGAGTGTGGTCTGTGTACCGTCAGTAGTGAGAGTGTGGTTTGTGTACTTTCAGTAGTGAGAGTGTGGTCTGTGTAGCGTCAGTAGTGAGAGTGTGGTCTGTGTAGCGTCAGTAGTGAGAGTGTGGTCTGTGTACTGTCAGTAGTGAGAGTGTGGTCTGTGTAGCGTCAGTAGTGAGAGTGTGGTTTGTGTACTTTCAGTAGTGAGAGTGTGGTCTGTGTAGCGTCAGTAGTGAGAGTGTGGTCTGTTTAGCGTCAGTAGTGAGAGTTTGGTCTGTGTGGTGTCAGTAGTGAGAGTGTGGTCTGTCTAGCGTCAGTAGTGAGAGTGTGGTCTGTGTAGCGTCAGTAGTGAGAGTGTGGTCTGTGTAGCGTCAGTAGTGAGAGTGTGGTCTGTGTAGCGTCAGTAGTGAGAGTGTGGTCTGTGTACTGTCAGTACTGAGAGTGTGGTCTGTGTAGCGTCAGTAGTGAGAGTGTGGTCTGTGTACTGTCAGTAGTGAGAGTGTGGTCTGTGTAGCGTCAGTAGTGAGAGTTTGGTCTGTGTAGCGTCAGTAGTGAGAGTGTGGTCTATGTACTGTCAGTAGTGAGAGTGTGGTCTGTGTACCGTCAGTAGTGAGAGTGTGGTCTGTGTACTGTCAGTAGTGAGAGTGTGGTCTGTGTACTGTCAGTAGTGAGAGTGTGGTCTGTGTACTGTCAATAGTGAGAGTGTGGTCTGTGTAGCGTCAGTAGTGAGAGTCTGGTCTGTGTACCGTCAGTAGTGAGAGTCTGGTCTGTGTACTGTCAGTAGTGAGAGTGTGGTCTGTGTAGCGTCAGTAGTGAGAGTGTGGTCTGTGTAGCGTCAGTAGTGAGAGTGTGGTCTGTGTAGCGTCAGTAGTGAGAGTGTGGTCTGTCTAGCGTCAGTAGTGAGAGTGTGGTCTGTGTAGCGTCAGTAGTGAGAGTGTGGTCTGTGTAGTGTCAGTAGTGAGAGTGTGGTCTGTGTACTGTCAGTAGTGAGAGTGTGGTTTGTGTAGCGTCAGTAGTGAGAGTGTGGTCTGTGTACTGTCAGTAGTGAGAGTGTGGTCTGTGTAGCATCGGTAGTGAGAGTGTGGTTTGTGTACCGTCAGTAGTGAGAGTGTGGTCTGTGTACCATCAGTAGTGAGCGTTTGGTCTGTGTAGCGTCAGTAGTGAGTGTGGTCTGTGTACTGTCAGTAGTGAGAGTGTGGTCTGTGTACCGTCAGTAGTGAGAGTGTGGTCTGTGTACTGTCAGTAGTGAGAGTGTGGTCTGTGTAGTGTCAGCAGTGAGAGTGTGGTCTGTGTACTGTCAGTAGTGAGTGTGTGGTCTGTGTAGCGTCAGTAGTGAGAGTGTGGTCTGTGTAGCGTCAGTAGTGAGAGTGTGGTCTGTGTAGTGTCAGTAGTGAGAGTGTGGTCTGTGTACTGTCAGTAGTGAGAGTGTGGTCTGTGTTCCGTCAGTAGTGAGAGTGTGGTCTGTGTACTGTCAGTAGTGAGAGTGTGGTCTGTGTAGTGTCAGCAGTGAGAGTGTGGTCTGTGTACTGTCAGTAGTGAGAGTGTGGTTTGTGTACTGTCAGTAGTGAGAGTGTGGTTTGTGTACTGTCAGTAGTGAGAGTGTGGTCTGTGTAGTGTCAGCAATGAGAGTGTGGTCTGTGTACTGTCAGTAGTGAGAGTGTGGTTTGTGTACTGTCAGTAGTGAGAGTGTGGTCTGTGTACCGTCGGTAGTGAGAGTGTGGTCTGTGTACCGTCAGTATACGCACGCCTGAGGGTGTGATCCATTATAGCAACGAGAGTTGCAGGCTTAAGCTAGTGCAGTGGTGGCATATAACATGCCTACGTACATTTTAGTATGTTCAGAACTTTAACTATATTCATTGTCTCTACTCGTGTAGATGCAACTGAATTCTGTCAGCCGTCAGGCCAGGTTCACTTGTTTGCCATGGTGACTTACTTAACCACCTCCTCAGTAGCAGCAGAGCTCCATATCACTGCTGACGACTTTGAGACAGACTGGAATAACAGGTGAGTGCTGCTTGCGGCTCAGCAGTGGCTTCGGGAGTAGTGGAGTTAGTTGTACTGCTGTCACACGCCACTGTGACATGTGTGACCTTGCAGTGTAACAACTGTGACACTTGTAAAGTTACAGTGTGATAGCTGTGACACTTATAACGTTGAAATGTGACACGTGACACTGTGATAATTGTTATTTTGTTCAGATTGGTTTGTGTTCCCTTATGCTGACAGTGACACTTCTGTGCCCTTTGCAACACGTGCCTGCAATGACCCCACGAGTGGTACTAGTCCGAATGTCACCCTCGTTGTAAGAGAAAGCGGAAGCACTTGCACCGCTAAGAAGAGGGTGGCTCCTGAGCAGGAACGGAACCGTCACAGGGGACTAGTAAATCTCTACCTCACACAGGTGTGCACTGACAAGGGCATGCATGTGTTGATGCCTCCTTCACTGAGGAATGGCGCTGCTATTCATTGTCTCAAATGCACCTCACAGCAGTAGAGTATGAAATAGTTTACATTCCTTGCATTTGGTGACTGGGGATCTGATGTGCGTGGGTGTGTGTGCATGGACAAGGAGCCGTTCTGTACACAAGCATTACGTGTGTGGTGACAAGGTGGGGTGATGTGTTGACAAGGTGACGTTGCCACAGTGTTGTGATTGGGTCCTTTGACAGACTATTGGTTTGTGATACAGATATTGTATATATTATACTTCAGATGTTGTATATATAAAATTATTATATAATATACTTCAGAATAAGATTCCACTACACATGCACACCAAGAGGATAGACTTGATGGCACCAGACAGCTGTATTATGTTTACACACTTATTTGTTTACTGCAGGAGCAGAGGCTCTTATCAGCATCACGCTTGTACACCACCTCTGGGATTGTATTCATTGCCACTATCGTGTGTGCAGTGACAATCTGCCTCACGGATCGACCGCCCAAGCCCAAACAAGAGGGATCGCTGGACTGACACTATCTCTACATAATAAATTAATAAATTACGTATATGTGATGTATCCAGTTTCAAAAACTATTTATTTACAATTAATGGTAGTTCCTCCAATTTTGTGTTGTTTACTTGCATGTACGTAGATGTAGGTAAGCAAGCACCTGACACACGGGACACACTTGAAAAATCATTTGTATGCACCTGCTGCATTCTGTCTGCTCATGCACTGAAGGAGCCTCAACCACACTTCTCTGTTGAGGAGCTGTCGTTCTCTGTCTGCGTTCACCATTGCACTGCTGTTCTCTTGTGCCCTCCGAAGAAGATAGGGGACCACATTCCCCACCGGCCCGTAGGGGATCACCTTGTACACTTGGTACCCGCTGGCTCCCAAGGGGTAAGTGAGGTGGTCCCCCATGCCGAGGAGCTGGCCAAAGGACACACTACCCGGAGACTTGGGGATGCGAAGGTCATTCATCCTAAGCACACACGTGGATGGACAGACAAACACACACATGTACACACAGACAAACACACACACACACACTGCCTATTAATCACAGATTTCTTACATCATCTGAGCCATTTGGACTGAGTCTGGGTTGTGTGTAGCCACAGTGATCTGCGCTCTCCTCTCCTTTGCCTCACCCAGTGCAAGACGCACCACATCATGATAGCTGCGGTTAGTCTCCGCCTTGGTAGGGTGCACAGGATCTGTGGGATAGAACCTATGGCTGGACCACCACATACATGTGTACGCATGCATTGTGACATACATACATACATATAGACAGACGGACAGACAGACAGACATCTTTCTTCTTCTCACCCTCATAGTGATGCTGCTTTGCCAACGTCCGCTCCAGGTCCATGTATGCCCCTCGCACTATCTTGGCACCGTAGCAGTATCCCATTGCCCGAGCGGTGGCGAGCTCCTCCTCCATTGTGGTACGGGCACTCTGCCAGTTCATGGATAATGCGACACACAGTCAGTCACCCACGTCCACCACCTCACACCAACCCATAGCATTCACCTCTGTCTCAGACCACTCGATCAGCCATGCTCATTGCTATGCACCCACAATAATTGGATCAGTGGTACAGCTTTGAAGCAGATGCATGTAGCAGAAGTTTGGTGGCACACATTCCAGCTTTACAAGCCCTCATCATCTGATAACACTACACAGCCAATACATCCTGTACCATGCATTTCTGCTGCGTGAAACTGCTCGAAAAGCTACCACTGATAGCTAGGTTATCCCTCTCCTGCCTGCCCCAGGAATGAGGTTCTCTGACCTTCAGGTAGCATTGGACTGTGTTGAGAAAGGTGGGCATCTCCCTGTTGAAGGACGGCATTAGGTGGTGGACTACAAGGTGCCGGATGGCAGGCTGAAGGTAGGTCTGCTCGGCATCCACATAGACCCCCACACCCAGTCGCTTGGCCAACTGGACAGAATGTACAACAAGATGTTTGGTAACTGACACTAGTGCATGGAACTCTACATACCACTCTGGACTATTCACACAAATGAACACACTACCAAAGTGCTGTGAGGACTGGGGTCTTCCACACAATACAACAACATACAAATCAGAAAGTGAGTTTTAAGGTACCTCTCCAATTTCTTCAGCTCTTCTCACTAGTTTATCCCACTCCTTCTTCTCATTCTTGGGAAGGTTCAGGCTCGGTCGCTTACCACCTGTCCAAGAACTTGGCTGGAACCACTCAGGAATGGCAGTGATGGCTTCAGTAGCCTTCATCTGCAAGAGGGTGGAGACAGAGGCACCCACAGACACACAGACATGCATACATGGAATGCCACTCAATAAGAAAATGTAGCACACAAAAAACACTATTCATACCACTATGTGTGCACTGTCACACGTGCACACTCACCAAGATGGCTGGGTTGCATAAAGGTGTTAGCTTGATAGCTACTCGAGGCTGTTCCACACTTGCTGAGGCGGCTACATGCAGAGGGACAGACACTGGACTGGTGTATATTATGCTCAGAGGACAACACAACTGATCAGACGCAAAACACACCTGCTATGCGGACTGAATTCATTAATTGCTTGTGCCACGCTTCATGTTGGCAATCCTTACTTGTCTGCTTCTCTAGAATGTTAGACCCGCCTTCTCTGCAGGATTCAAACAACCAAACAATGTATGAAGCACAGGCTACCACTTTCACTCAACCTGAAGCACCTGTAGCACAGTGCATGCTCCCATTTACTATGACACCTTTTTGGCAGAAATTTGAACACCCAGCCAGAGCCCTATATATAGCCCTAGCCTTTCTGAAGGCAGCACATTCAGATGTGAGTTGTGAGGTAAAGGTAGGGGCAGGACGCAGTGACCCGTTTGAAGTGTCATGTGGTTTGAGGCAAGGGTGCATTCTGTCTCCTCTGTTATTCTCACTTTTCATCAACTCAATAGTCGCAAGGTTGAAGGAGGCTGAAGTTGGAGTGAAGTGTGGGAGTAAGCTGATCACCATGTTATTGCATGCGGATGATGCTGTAATATTTGCTGAGGATGAAAAGTTGATGAGGTTGGGGTTGGATGTGTTAATGGGATGGTGCAAAGAATGGTCAGTTGAAGTGAATGGTGAGAAATGTGGAGTTATGCATATGAGGAGGAAGGGCGTTAAGAGGACGGAAGATAAGTTCTATGTGGGTGAAGAGGAGATTGCCATAGTAGAAGAATACAAGTACCTTGGTTGCGTAGTGGATGAACATGGACGGTGCAAGAGAATGGTCAAAGAGAGAGCAAAGGCTGGAGCAGTAGCCCTGAGTGACTGGCTCAGGAGGTGTAGAGCCTCGGTGGGGGAAGTCAGAGGGGGGACATTTGGGAAGTTGCTGGAAATCCTTGTTGGCTCGGTGCTTCTGTATGGAGTTGAAGTATGGGGCTGTGGGAGGCAGCTTAAGCCAATAGAAGAGGTGCAGATGCGAGCAGTGAGGATATTTATGGGGGTGGGGAGGCTGCACCCACTGGCTTCCTTGCAGTTCGAAATGAATATGCTGCCAGTGAAGCGGGAGGCAATGAAAAGGAGTATTGAGTTTTGGGTACATGTAATGAGACTGGGTGAAGGCAGGCTGTTGAAGGAGGTCATGAGGGAAGCTATGAAGTTGGAGGCAGGGTGCAATGGGTGAAAGATCTGAAGATTGGATTGGAGGCTTTCGGGTGGCAAAGATTGGACATGCAGGCATTGAGGGGACTGTCACTGAGTGAAGTGAAGCACATGTTGAAGTGTACGGCATGGAGGAGAGCTAGGGAGGGGTGGAGGGAAGAAGCTAAGGTACGTCCAAAGTTAGAAGTGATGTGGAGATTGATGGATTGTAGGTGTGAGGCAAGGTGTGTAGAGGTTGATTGTAAAAGGCAGAGGAGGATGTTAATGAAGTTGAGAGGTGGGACAGCAGAATTGCGAATTGAAACTGGCAGGTGGTGTGGATTACAGAGGGATGAACAAATCTGTAAGATGTGTGACGAGAGAAAAGTGGAAGATGTAGAGCATTTTCTACTGCACTGTAATGGTATGGCAGAGGAGGGAAAGGAGATGGTGAAGGTAATGAATGAGATTATGGAGGGGTGGCAAGAGATGGATGGTAAAGACAAGGTGGTATGTGTGGTTGATAAGGCATGTGAAAATGGACAGATACGAATAATTATTTGTTTAACCATAGTGCTATATGGGGTGAACACCCTGGTGTTTGTATTATTGTATGAACACGATGTGCACTTAAATTATGAATTATGAATTATGAATTATGAATTATGAATTATGAATTATGAATTATGAATTATATCATTACAAGTATACATTGTTGGCCAGCCAAGGTGTCAAGGCTAACAAAACAAATACCCCACACTCCAAGGCAACCACCTATTGCCCGACTGACCGTGTTAGCCAGGCCACCTTATATCACAACAACCCACCTCTCTATATCCTGTTCTGCAGAGTAAAATAGAATAGTGCCAATGTCCCTCGTTGCTAACTGACGCATGGTGTTAAGGACTGCCTTCTCGTCCTCCCCACCTGCAAACTGCCGGAACACGCTGCATTTTACAACCACCTCTGACAACCTCTTGCCAAAGATCTGTTCCACGGTGTGCAGAATCTACATGGAATCAACAGAGACGGCTATTGTGAATGTCTGTTTGCTTGTCTGTTTAATTAATAAAAATCTCCACCACTGCAAGTGATGGATCAGTATCAGTATTCCTTAATATACCTTGCACAAAGTAAATTTGTGATGCCCTGCCTGTGCAATGTTGCAATTTGAAATTCTTAATATGGGAAGAGAGGGAAACTTGAGGTTCCAGAAATATGGTATGGTTCTGCTAACCTTAATTACAATGAGTGTTTGTGGGCAAGTGTTCGATCACCATTATTCAGCAGCCTATCAAGTGCATGACCCTAACCCATGGTGTAGCGACAGTGGTATGCTGTGATTTCATATAATATATGCAGAAACCATACGAACTCTCACAAAGAGTGTATACTGGCCAGAGGAACAGGATGCAGCCACACTAGCCATACATCAAAATGCGCAAGAGGCTACTGAGGAAGGTAGTTCAAATGGGCTTTTATGAGGCAAGGTATTTAGATCTCCTTAGTGGAGAGCAATTTTCACATTTAAAGGCATGAGCGGGAGAAACACAGGTGTGAAAATCAGATAAAGAGAGTTTGAGAGAGCCAGCCTCCTTTACGTAATGACGAGATCAGCAGTCCTGTGCCTTCACAGATGTCAGGCCCAACTTAACCATCACGGTCTAGATCGACTATGTGGTGACCAGATTGCTAGTGGGGGCATAGATGGGGTCGTCTTGGTCATTGACAGAGCATGCCGCATAAGGTTTTTAAACATAGATAAATGTGGCGATGTGCATGACTGTCACTAAATAAAAGACTAAGCCAAACCATACTCCAGGCTTGAGTTATCTACACTAAAGCTGGCCACAACATGAAATTGCTAAAAGTATCATCAGCCCTGTTTCACTTGTGAGAGGTAGCTTTATATTACTCAATCAGAAAGAAAAATAAAAGAGGGAACAAGGCTACAGCATGAGACCACAGCCACAGGCTCACTATATAGCACTTTTGCAGAACATATTACCTCTTTTCCGCTGGTGACTAGAGGCTTGATGGTGAAAGAGTTAAAAAGAATCCATGCTCTTAGCAACTCCTTTGTACCTTTGGATTGGAAAGGGCGCCCAGCCAATGAATCTAGAACGGCTCTGGACATCCCCAGCAGTAGTAGGCCAAGCTCAGGGTAGGCAGGTGCTAGCTATCCCAGGAACACGACGTGCCACAAATGACTCGTGAAATGCATGGGTGGAAGGCTGTCACTTCAAGACAAGCCCAGTCTGGTCAAGACCGGTATGGGCTGCATGCTTCTGAAGTGTGTGTAATCTGAGATTAGAAAAAAGCAGGAGAGTGTCGGGGTCTCGATATTATAATCACCCGCATTTCGCTCCAACTCGGCGGCAACGTTTTCGCTGAGGTGGCAGGGACTGTCTGGAGAGACTTGCCGTCTATGCTCTTATGATTCAAACCATTGCCAGCATTTCTATCGACAAGCGTGGGCCGCCGGCTACGTGACTGCATAGATACGGTTTGGATCTACGCTGACCGGTTCATCCAGATGATGTCAACCCAACGGAGCTGGTTACGTCTAGTCATGTGACGTCATGCCGACAAGCCCGCGAAATTCGTTTGACATGACCCTGGTTTCCTGGAGAGCTTCTCGGAGAGGTAACACAAACTGTAGCAATGGCGACATCTTCTACCCCACCATCGAAACAGGGACAAGATGTCGATGTCTGTGCGGGCATATTCGCCTCTCCACCTGAACCCATCTTCAACGACAAAATGTTTGGCATATCGGCAAGTCAGCTACACTCGTCTTTGCTATCGTTGGCGAAAGACAACGAAGGTCTTATGGTGAATTTCCATTCTGCAAAGAACCAGGGCCCGTTTCGCGAGTCTCATCGATGCGTTCTCTTCATCTTTCAGCTGGCACACCACCTTGGCCTCTCCCCCGCCGCTCAATACAACGCCATGGAACTCTTCAGTAATTTTGTGTCCCTGCACATCAAGGAGCTGTATGCACACGTCAAGTCAGTGAACCAGAGCGCCAGTCCCATCAGTTGGGAGCAGGTAGAGAACAGGCTGAAGCACCAAATTATACTGAGGGCCGTATCCTGCTTACAAATTGCCAGCAAGACTGACTCTCATTATAACGCTGTGGGACTGAGAAAAGCAAGAAGTTTTCTTGCTTCATGCGGCTTTCGCTACGCCCCTACCAGCCTCATTCAGTCAGAGATACGAGTCCTTCGCACCATTGACTATCGTGTACACCATCCCACTCCAGTGCACTTTATTGAAGCGCTGCTGGAGGCGGTAGGCCGTCGGTGCAGTGGCGAGGTTCCTGTCAACCAACTGTACGGAGTGTGCCTAAAGGTGATGGAGGTGGTGTACCTGACATGGGAGACGGTGTACAGCAGTCTCAGGGAGCTCTGTGGTGTACAGTCGAGCACCGAGGAGGCTTCTTCTCTTGAGAACAACCAGCTTTTCTTCGTAACTGCAGTCATTTGTGCAGCCTCGTTCTTCCTGGACGCCAGCCAGAGTGACAGTGTCACCCAACAGCTGGCCGAGACCACAGACATTCTGCTGGAGGATGTACTCGATTTCAGTTCAGTCATTATTGAAACTATCCTTATGCCGTCAGAGACCAACGTTTGAAGCAACCTTACGCTGTTGCCCAAACAGCTGACAATAATGTTAATATTGTACACATTGATTGCCAGTCATGTGTTTATACTGTAATTGCCGCAGGACGGCTGCCCACAACTAATCACATTGGTTATTCTTATCCAGAGTATAACAAAATTGTCTAGAATTACCAGAAATTTCACTATCATTGCAATGCAAATTACTTTTATGTACTTTATCTATGCTAACATGTACAACGTTAACTTCCTGGTTTGGTTGAGATTCCACACCACCAACCTAATACTGTATTGTGTCGCCATCTACCATGCTACTGGACTGCAACGTACGACTTGGATTGGACAATTGAGTGAAGATATACTCTTATCATGGCTTTGCGTGAGTCTACGCAACTTTGCTGTTTGCTCACACACAACATGTAACTTGGCACCACATAACATCTCTATAATTAGCATGTGAGAAAAGGCAAAACAAAAGCCAGATCTTCAAAACAATACTGTCAGTTGTCAAAAAAGACATTCTCCAACTGCTGCAGAACACATGGCATGCAGCAAGGTTACACTGTGTTAAATGAATGGGCCTAAGTTCTTCTAAAAACAAAAATATATCTGTGAAACATTTTCCGTGCGCGTTTACAAAACAAGAAGAATACACAAATATAGACATGCAATGTATATGTGTTATAACTGCAAAGTGGTCACATGCGTTATTTGGTAAATTTAACAACTATGGTAGACCCAAAAACATAGCAATGCTTATCATCGGCTCTGCACAACTGTAGGGTCATCAAGCCACTGTCGGAGGTGTTGGTGTCAGGCATCACACACAGTCGGCAGCTGGGGTCCGGAGTATCCAGATACAAACAAAAGGAGTATTGGTCCTCTGGGTTACGAAGCATGTAGAACTCCAGGTTATCCGTGTCCACTCCAGGGCGAAAGAGAAGCACCTGCCCACTTCTGCGTGCATTCACTGCAAAAATTCCTTTTTTTGCAATGTGCTTCAAGGATGCAGTGTTCCCTGATGGTTTTATAGTGCACGTCACCTCATCTGCAAGTGGGTGAGACAAGGAAATTCAGTGTGGCTACGACTCCAACATGCACTTGCACAATATGCACACGGTTAAACGTGTACGTAGCTGTTTAGTTATTAAACATAGGATTATAACTTCTAATGTATTATACATGAAATAATTGTATTATATTATTATGCATTGTAATACTACAGTTCACTTTTATTATACTGCACTGCACTTGAATAATGATGACATGATAGGAAATAGAAGGCGATAGAATCTCATGCAAAACACAAAACAATAACAGTTGAGGAACACACGAGACGATTACGGACATCTTTCACCCCTTGGGGTTCCTCATCAGTCAACAAACGTTTCTGAGGCTACGTTTACACAACAATGCTGTCCCAGATAAACGTTTCCTGCGGTTTGCATCCGGTAAAATTAGTTAGCGTTTACACGGCAACTTTACATAACCAAATTTAACTCTGTATTTCGTCGTTGCCGTATAGACGCAAGGTATAAACGCAACAAACTTCCGCGGATATGCCCAAAATCGTTGTCTGTAAACGTAGCCTGAATAGCATGCATGTGTGTATTAGCTGGATTTTCAACAGTTGTCGAACTAACTGGGTAGAATACAATGCACTGGTAAGTTACATAGCTGTTGAATGACAATAGCATGCAATATAAACCACAGGTTAAATATAGGGTTAGGTTAATATACAGGTGACCCCGCTGACCCCACTTTGCATACTTCCTGTCAGCTGACATGGTGTTGTGTTCTAACATCTTGCATTGCTCATACATACAGACAACTGTGGGTATGAATACAGGGCTGTTATTGATGCTTGCATGGACGTTGTGAACAAAGGGACTTTGTTTACTGCCAGAGTCAAAATAAACATATGCCCAGTCAAACAAATACAGCCCGTTGTTATGATTCCACAAAGATGCAATTTTCACTTTCAGGTACAATATAATGCACTGCCTTGTTGTGTGGGCACCATGTGCCAATTGTCCTTTCTAGTCTCAAGTGGCCAACTGCAAGGATGCTAATATACAACATGTACAACATCCACAGCTACCAAGCAAACAAGCACCAACCCAACTTAACATAAGGCATGACACCGCTGGATTTCAGACAAACTTTAGTAGACTTGCCTGACCCATAAATCACCCTAACAAACACACCACAGACACTAGCTCTCTTCTAAACACTACTGCAGCACAATCTCTTTTAGATAGCTAAGCTCGTTAATGTCGCATCAATGGCTTCTGTTGGCCATTTTGACACACTGAACAACAAAATTATGGCGATCACACAGTTCACGAACATAACACTAGCAGACGACACAGTCATTTCTGCAGTCGAGCTCGCAGCAGGAAGGTCTATTCATGAACCGACCAACTTGTGTTTTGTATCCTAGTAGTTAAGTGACTGTGGTTGACTATGTAAGGCCCGGCAAACTCGATTCCTAGTTTATCGGCCGCGCCCGCATGCAATTTTCTCCAGGCTGGCCAGCTTTCATTCTTATTATGGTCAAAGACTGGCTCCTTCTGATGTTCAATATGGTATATTTCTTAGCATGTACATATCTCCTGTCAATTGAGCCATCTCTCATTGCAGCATTTCTTGGCCTTGGATGTGTTGTGAATGCAAGCAGGGATGTTTCCATCGTTCGGCCTTTAAAATGAGCTGGCAGTTGCTGATCTCGAGTCGGTGTGTATAACAACACAGGGAAGGCAAATTGTGACGGGTGTAGAATGAATAATGAAGAATGACCTCCCTCCCTCTTTCACGCCCAATTTAAAGTCCTGGACGATAAACTGTGAATCAAACTTGCATGGCCCAACTACACAAGTTAAGTATGTATAGAGGTGGTCGTAAACACTAACTAATCGATTCTGCCAAATGTACACGAGTGGCAGACTCCGTGTACTTAATTACATGACACGAACCCCCATACGAGTGCCCAGTGGTCGCTCACTCTTGCCGATCTCGGTGGGGCTCCTCCCCTTGGCGAACGCAAGCTGGTTGTTGCCCAATACCAGCATCACGCCCTTCTCATCCATCATCGGGTTCTTCAGACATGTCGCTTCTCCCACCGAGGCGTCGCTCAGGGTCAACTCTGTCAGTGTGCTCATCATCTTGCTGGTCTCCACCGGCAGCCGATATTTCACTGATAAGCCACGCCTCTTCCTGTCTAGACACAGGGGTCAAAGGTCACTCTCGAGCGCGGGAAATGCGAAGGTCTGCTGCTCCTTCCTCTTTGGGGGAGGGCGTCAGAGCTAAGCGTATGAAATTCCAGCCGCCACTCGCCAATAATATTGAGGCTGGACACACAGCATTTGGCAGAGCCGCACAACAGAGAAATGCGAAGTTGAACTTGGGCACAGACAGACCTCATTTCCTGCCCACCAGGCTTGTGAAGGGAGAAGACGCGCCTTCTGCCTCACTTACAGTGCCATCCAGCTCAGAGAAGTATTCAGCGACGAAGGACGGAGGATGCTCTGCTTTGCAGCGAGCTCTAAAGGAATTGAGGAACGGCTCGTCTGAGATGTGTTCTGTCAAGCCACCCTCCAGCACCCACACCCCTGCAAGTGCAAGTATGCGCCCTACCAGCACTGCTAATAGCTTGCTCCCTCCTACCACCAGTGAGAGAGGTGGTAAAGGAGGAGCACTCGGTTTTAACAAGCCACAGCAGTCCATATCGGTTCCGCCCCAAGCCCCGCCCACTTCTCTAGCAGCACCAAAAGTGCCTGTGAGCGGGGCTCAGCCCGAGGTGGGTGGTGGCAGCACTGCTGTTGCTCCGTCAGGGTCATGCAAGTACTTCAGTGTCATGTGGTGAGTTGTGTGGGGTGCCAACGTCATTAAGTAAGCATGTGAGCAAATTCGGTATGACAGGAGCCGTTGGTCTGGTGTGTGTGGAAGGCTATTACTGTTGCTAGTCTCATTCTCAGACCCGTCTGCTTGTCCGGGCGAATGGGTCTGGGTATGAGACTAGGTTGTTATGGAGTGTGCAGTGCATGTAGTACCTGCTTGTTACACAACCATGTCACATGATGGTCACATGATTATCACCCCTTGGGGCTATTTCCTCAAATAGGTGCAAGTTTTCCAAGAAGAAGGTGGGTCTTGTCTGCATATTCTTGTTGGCAGATTCTCCCTCATTTTCATGTTTTGGTGCGTCCCTCTTCCTCAGCACAAGAAGTGGGAAGGAGATGGTAAGTACGATAGGCACACAGCACCTTCAGTTTTGTTTAAGCTCCCTTTCAGCTGCACTCAGCCAGCCAGCTGTGTGAGGTCCGCCTAGACAGCTCTATTGCACCGCATTTCCACTGTCTGTTGCTCACCCACTTGTTGCAGCCTTCTTGATTGCATGTGGCAGGAGTGTCACTCTAAAGGACACTGAGGGAAAGGAGTGAGTGGACGAGAGTGGCTTACACCTGCTTCACCTCTGGAAGTGAACACTCACAGTACGGGTAATGTCTTTTCCACCTGTAGCATTGGCAAAGGCACGGGATACAAGGCAAGCGAACTAGCGTCACTGGACGAGGGCCACACTCTGGTCATCGGGGGGAAAGAGATTGAGGTGCGCCCAACACAGACAATGGCCACTTCACCACTCCACACTATGCACTTATCGGGTCCTGTGGCAGCGACACTTTATAAGGATACGTACATGTGTGGGCCCTGAATGTCATGTACGTATACCTGTGGTGCTGGTGTTAGGACTATTGTCTTCATCCATGTGCCACTTTGAAGGTGATGAATTCAATTTCAGCATCAGATTGGGAGAGTGGCAAGTGCTTTCTCGGCACTTGCACACCAGCTCGTGCCAATCCCTCACTGAACCACTGCCCTCGACTAAAGAAAGGGTTTCAAAACCCACAGGGGGCACAAAGACAACAGCTCAAAGCAAAAGTGTGTACATGTGTGTGCATGTGTGTGTGTGTGCGTGTGTGCATGTGTGTGTGTGTGTGCGTGTGTGTGTGTGTGCGTGCATGCGTGTGTGTGTGTGTGTGTGTGTGTGTGTGTGTGTGTGTGTGTGTGTGTGTGTGTGTGTGTGTGTACCTGCCAACCCATGTACTACAGCAGCCCTGTGAGGTGAAGCCACTGCACAACCCGGCAGCCAAAGGTGCACTTGTCATGCCTCGGCCCTCTCAAGCCCAACAGGTCAGCAAACAGCCACTGGAGTGGTCTCAGCACACCTCTCCACCAAGAGCCCTCCCCTCCCCCCTCCCAGTGGGAAGGCAACCCCCAGTGCCTGCCCCTGGTGGATGTGGTGGTGGATCCCCACCTAGTGGTCCACCTCAGGCCCCACCAGCGAGAGGGAGTCACCTTCCTCTACGAGTGCCTCAACGGGATGAGGGACTACAGTGGACAGGGATGCATCCTGGCGTGAGTCCGCAGCACACAAATGCATCCAGTGTGATCCACCAATACATGCAGTCCCCTCTGCCAAGAGTGAATCTGGTATGTGCCTTTACTGCAGTTCTCTCCCTCTGCAGTGACGACATGGGTCTAGGTAAGACCCTGCAGTGCATCACTCTGCTGTGGACGATGCTCAAGCAGGGCATGTACGGGGGGCGGCCAGAGGTGAAGAGGGCCATCATCGTCACTCCAGGCAGTCTGGTCAAGGTGGGCTATCTCTGCGCAAGAGTCCTCTGCCCTCTCTCTCCTGGTCTAGCTCACTATGCCAAATCCTCACACCCTCCCTCCTCACACCCTCCCTCCTCACACCCTCCCTCCTCACACCCTCCCTCCTCACATGCTCCCTCCTACACACCTCTCCTACGTGCACTCCTCCACTGATCCCTTCTGATGCCAACCTCTCTTGCTACAGAACTGGTGTAGGGAGTTCCAGAAGTGGCTGGGTAGTGAGAGGTTGAGGGTGTATGCTGTGTCCTCTGACAACAGAGTTGAGGTGTGTGTATGTGCATGCGTGTGCGTGCGAGTGTTTGCATGCAGTACTACGTACCAACCCTCAATGCTCCAGCTGCCCTCCTCTTGTCCACCCTCACTGCTCCAGCTGCCATCCTCTTGTCCACACTCACTGCTCGCCTCCCTCCGTGCAGGACTATGTGTGTCTGTCCAACTACCCGGTGCTCATCATTAGCTACGAGATGTTTGTGCGGACATATGAAGTGGTCAAGCGCATGACCTTTGACCTCATTGTGTGTGACGAGGGCCACCGCCTCAAGAACACCACCATCAAGACCACATCGGTGAGAGCGTACTCCGTAACGCAACGCACCTTACACTGCATATAATGCACTATGCCACCATATGTGTACACAGAATGTGAATGTACACTAGCTGTTTGTGGCTAACATGTACGCGCATACGTACATACGTATATACGTATGTAACTCACTGTGTTTCTATGGAAACTGTGGGTGTTTGGTCCATGTGTGCATTGTAGAACATTGTGTGTACACTGATGGTGAGTGGTGCCATGTGTTGATTTGGTTGCAGCTCATCAGCAGTCTGCCAACACGGAGGAGGATTGTCCTCACGGGGACACCAGTGCAGGTGGGCTTGCACGCACACACACACACACACACACACACACACACACACACACACACACACACACACACACACACACACACACACACACACACACACACACACACACACACACACACACACACACACACACACACTGAACACACTGAACACACACACACACACACACACACACACACACACACACACACACACACACACACACTGAACACACTGAACACACACACTGAACACACACACTGGTGGTATCTGCTGTTTTCTGTCACTAGTTACTTGTGACATGGTGACATAATTGTGACATGTTGTGCATGACTTGGCTGGGCCTGACACAGAATGACCTGCAGGAGTTCAACTCCATTGTCGAATTTTGCAATCCAGGGATTTTGGGTGAGTGGTTGCAATGTTGATGGAGTTCAGTAATATGCATATGATGTAATTTTAGATTATGGATGCTAAGGGCATTTCTCGTGTGTGTGTGTGTGTGTAGGCTCTGCTGCTGCTTTCAGGAAAGTTTATGAAGAGCCCATTGTCCTTTCTCGGCAGCCAAGTGCCACTGAGGAGGAAAGGAGGTTAGGGGAGAGTAGAGCCAACGAGGTGAACACTCTCACCACCACCACCACCACAGCCCACTGGCTGCAACACACACACAACGCAATCTTAGTAGATTGCGTCTACCACACTCATGAATGTTTATGTCTGGACTACTGCATGTTGTCAGGCATGTCCACATAAACACCTCTCCCCTGGTTGTAGTATGGTGGTGCTGGTGTCTACATTCCAGCTTGCTAACCCTTCCACTCTGTAGCTGTCACGCTTGACCAGCCTCTTCTGTCTGCGAAGGACCCAGGACATTAACAACAAATACCTGCCTCCCAAAGGTGGGTTGGGAGGCAGTGGGTATGAGGACTACAGCAATCCATTCCTTCCTTTCTCTCCCTTGCAGTTGAGAAAGTGGTGTTCTGCCAGCCAACACGCCTTCAGCTTCAGCTGTATCGCAGTCTCCTCAACTCACGAATGGTGTGACTATTGCTAGGGCCAGAATATCGTGTGGTACCTCACTGCTCCCCCCTCCCTCCATGACACATAAAGGTGCGGTCTTGCTTCAGCAACCAGAGTGACACCAACTGCCACCTTGCCTGTATTCTGGCTCTCAAGAAGCTCTGTAACCACCCCTCCCTGCTCTTCACCTCCACCGCTGCCACTATGAACAGCACTGAGGACGGACAGGTGCAAGTCTTACAAACTATTAGCAGTGGCTGTCTGATAAATGTCCGCATTGTATATTGCCAGTTTGTTTTCTCATTGGTGTCTTGTATGTGAGGTTTTTAAGTCATGTCTTATGCCCCTGCCTCCGTCTCTCTCTCTACCCTCCTCTAGGGGTCAAGCCTGCTGGTGGAGCTGCAGTCCCTGTGTCCCCCACACCTCACCTCGGGTAGCCTCTCTGTGCAGGACTCAGGCAAGCTGAGAGTCCTGAGCGCCATCCTTGGTCAGCTGCATGCGCAGGCCCACAGGGAAAAGATTGTGCTCATCTCAAACTATACCCAGGTGCATTCAGTGCGACCATGCTGTGTGTGTGTGTGTGTGTGTGTGTGTGTGTGTGTGTGTGTGTGTGTGTGTGTGTGTGTGTGTGTGTGTGTGTGTGTGTGTGTGTGTGTGTGTGTGTGTGTGTGTGTGTGTGTGTGTGTGTGTGTGTGTGTGTGTGTGTGTGTGTGTGTGTGTGTGTGTGTGTGTGTGTGCGCGCACCTAATTAGTAACTGAGAAATTCTAGAGCCGTCACACACAATATACAAGTTCGTGCATACACTGGCATATACCACACAGTAGAGGTGGCCGGTGCTGTTTGGGGATTCATTGGTGTGTGGGTATTGAGCACCTTCGAAGCACACACCTGAGTCCAGTGGGAATCCACTTCTTTTGCAGACATTAGATGTGTTTGAGAGGTTGTGCACCTCTGCTGGCTACCTCTACCTGCGTCTCGACGGCAGCACCCCCACCGGCAGACGCCAGGGCTTGGTGGAACAGTTCAACAGCACTCACGGGAAGGAGAGTAAGTGGCACTGCCAAATGTTGTTGGGCACACCCACACTCTCAGCGGTGGGAGAGTGTGAGCTGTACGTAGCTGCTCTCTTGTGTTCACTTGCAGCTGTGTTCCTCTTGAGCTCCAAGGCAGGCGGAGTGGGGCTCAATCTGATTGGTGCTTCTCGGCTTGTGCTTTATGACATTGACTGGAACCCAGCCAACGACCTACAGGTGTGTGTGTGTGTGTGCGTGCGTGCGTGCGTATGTGTGTGTGTGCGTGTGTGTGTGTGTGTGTGCGTGCGTGTGTGTGCATGTGTGTGTGTGTGTGTGTGCGTGCGTGTGTGTGTGTGTGTGCGTGCGTGTGTGTGTGTGTGTGTGTGTGTGTGTGTGTGTGTGTGTATGTGCGTGCGTGTGTGTGCATGTGTGTGATTGCCTGCTCCACTCCAGGCTATGGCGAGGGTGTGGAGGGATGGCCAGAGGAGGAAGGTCCACATTTACAGACTACTCACCACAGTAAGTCGGTGGGTTGTGTGCTCTGGGTTGTGATGCTATCAGAGGTGTTTGTTGGCTGTGAGTTACTGTTTATGAGCGCTGTGTGTACAGGGCACTATTGAGGAGAAGGTTTACCAGCGTCAAGTCAGCAAGCAAGGTCTGAGTGGGGCTGTGGTGGATGCCAAGGCCAGCGCACCAGCACAGTTCTCCAGGGAGGAGCTCAAAGTGTGTGCATTTAGTGACTGTAGGGAGCGTCCGCATCTGGCTTATCAGCTGCATGGGGTACATGTGATGTCATGAGTGAGGGAGCGAGGATGAAGGTGGTATGTCATATGTATGACAATCTCACTGACATGTGTGGTTTGCTGTGTTCTTGCAGGATTTGTTTTCTGTTCAAGAAAACAGCACTTGTGACACTCATGATCTTATTGCATGCACCTGTCTGTCAGATGTAGGTGGACTGCAGGCGGTGAGTGTTGACCAACGTCCTTCCTCTGTGTTGTGAATGTGCGTGTGTGTATGTGGTTGGTTGTCACTGTAACATGTACTCCACAGGACCCATCACCTCCACGAGATGATCATGGAGATGTCCCTGGATCCATGGAGAGGTCTTTCCAGTTGGGCCCAGCCTGCAAGGGACCCTCTCTTGCTGTGGGTGTCAGTAGGAGCAGGAACAAGACAATGGATGAGCTCCTAGCATGGGAACACATCCCCAGTCCTCTACACAGGGAGCAAGTAAATGTTAGTCAGCAACAAGCCACTTCCACTCACTCATGCCAATGCTTTACATGGACACAATGTGAATGGACACTGTCACACAATGCGAAATGTGTGTGCTGCTGCTGCCTCATCTAGTGTTTGGGAGTTATACATTTGAATACCCTTCACTGTCACTGTGAGTCTTCCCAAATTTATATAATTGTTTTTCTAATAAGTTGCATAAACACGTGGATGGGCTCAAATTCTCTTTGCCATTGGCAATAGTGAATGTATGTACATCTTGTGTCCTACCATCATCACTGCTCTGATCCCTCTCACCCACACACAGGACGATCTACTAATGGCAGCAGAAGAGGACATCACTTTTGTCTTCCAGAACGAGACCAACGAACAGCAGCAGCAAACAGATGAAACAAGCACACTCACTCACTGAACGAAACCCATGAATTTCCACAATCAATCACAAATTATTTAAACTTTATTCAAATTCACCAGAACATAATTATGTAGAATATTATTAAGTTCAGCAATTGTCAAAATCTCACAGTCTATCAAAATCATTGAAAGTACTCTGGTTTCTTGGAGCGGTACTCGGCTGTGAGCAGCTCGTGTTCCTTTGCACCAAACGCCAGGTTGCACTTACAGTAGTAGTCCCCCTCCCTTTCAATGTTGTCTATCACATCCTCGAGGAGGTGTGCTCGCTCCGGTGTTGTACCGAGGGCACTCTCATAGCGAACGTGAGTGAAGTGGACGTGGAGGTGGTAGTAGGTGGGTTGGTAGTGGATGAACGCACGCACCTGGCATGCCAGCACCCCATACTTCTCCCTGATCACCTCCTGCACACAACAAAATTAAACAACAACACACAAATCAAAATGCACAGCACAGCCTCATGCACACGTACTGCCATCACAGCCTCATGCACACTGCCATCACAGCCTCATGCACACTGCCATCACAGCCTCATGCACACTGCCATCACAGCCTCATGCACACTCCCATCACAGCCTCATGCACACTCCCATCACAGCCTCATGCACACTGCCATCACAGCCTCATGCACACTGCCATCACAGCCTCATGCACACCGCCATCACAGCCTCATGCACACTGCCATCACAGCCTCATGCACACCGCCATCACAGCCTCATGCACACTGCCATCACAGCCTCATGCACACCGCCATCACAGCCTCATGCACACTGCCATCACAGCCTCATGCACACCGCCATCACAGCCTCATGCACACCGCCATCACAGCCTCATGCACACTGCCATCAGCTCCACATGTACTGAAAGCACACCTGCAGGTGCAACCTGTGCAAGGACTTGACACGGCACTTGAGGTGCCTGCGCAGCACTGTGTGCAGTTGATGGCCATATTCACACACTTAGAACATCACATCGTCACAAATATCAGACCAGTCCATCTTGTGAACCTCCTGCCTCTCTCATGCTATAGTACAGTGGAACCTCTCTATAAAGGACACTCTGAATAAGGGACACCTCTCTAATGAGGACACTGTCTGCAGTCCCAACCACATAGAGCTGTGCGTACAAATCTACCTCTGAATTGGGGACACTTCTCTACACAGGACAGCCAGCTGGGTCCTAACGGTGTCCACTATAGAGAGGTTCCACTGTACTGGCGCAATGACACTGACTATGCCACACACAAGGCATAGCAAACTGCTCCTGCTTTCTATGGTGGAAGGACAGGGCCAACAGCAGTGCCTCACCTTCCCTTTACAGACGAACTTCTTCAACATTGGGAGGTGTTCCCGCCGGAGCTCCCTCATTGACCAGATACCCTTGCGTGCTAGACCAGTCAGGTAGAGATTCTCCACCTGCTTCTGGTCCCACTTCAAATCTGGCAGAATTAAAAATCCAGTCTCAGGATCAGGATCATTGTAAAGTACTCGATCCACTTCTGCTGTCCCCTCTAAAATGTTGTAAACCCACTACAAAATAATAATAGTAGGAAGTATATTACAAGAGCAAAATAAATTAATTTTATATACCACAAATTATAATTTGCTTGTATCATATGGATCATGAAGTACAGGGGTCAAGCACCTTTAAGTCGAACTGGTGCCTCTGTATAAAGGGCTTGGTTATTGTCTGGTAGTCCTCCGGTGTCTCCCGAATGATGTACAACTCTTGCTTACAGTATTTCCGCACATGTTTCTCTGTGCATGGGCATATGATGGTGACCTTTCCTTGGTTAAGCGGGGCACCAATGCGCATCAGATGCTGAGAATAAATGTCATTCTGGAATACGCTGTCCAGTTCTGCACCATTCTCCAGCATTGACACGAGGTGGTTTGCGACAAAGGGACATTTCTCAGCGATGATTACAGCCTGAAGGTTGTCTGATTTGCTCCTAGCCAAAATAGCGCATGTCTTCAGAGTAGTGTTCACGTCCAGCACTTCCTCAAGGGCAAAGTCCTGCAGTGAAGAGAAGGTAGGAGGCCGCTCTTCCGTTTTTGCCATTGCGTCTATAAACGTTTTCACTTAACCCGTATGCGTGTTCGTATTTTGGCGGGAAAATGTCGCGCAGGACTTCAAGAGCTAGTTTTGGTCGCGTGTCTGTAGCTCTTCCCCCACCAGGAAGACTGCTAAAAGAGCCAGAACAAGAGAACAGGAGAGATGACAAGGGAAAAGTCGCAGCAGTTCCAAAGGGACAGCCACATGGTGGCGTAAGAAAGTCGACCATACCCAAACCGCAACCGAAGCGATCCGTTGCGCCTAGCCGTCCTCCTCTGAAGCCAACTGAGCCTCAACCACGGCCAAGTGCAGCCGTTAAGAGAACGTCCTCGTTCGGGACAGGGAGTGGCAGGCTTACCATGGGAGGGGCAGCCGCGCTGGAGCGCAGAGGGTAAATTCATACACGACTCGGCGTGTCAGCTGTTTGCCAACGCGTCATGCATTCAGCGGCCGTTGCTGTAATTCACACACTAAACTGCACCTAAGTTTGCCTACCTTCATTCACCTCCACTGCATGCTATTGCTTGTATGTATGCATGTAGGTATGTAAGTATGTATATGTGTGTATGTGTGTTTGTAGCTCTAGGTCATCCCTATATGGTCAAGCTGGTGGATCACAGATAAAGAAGGACCCTCGACCACTCAGCGATAAGGGTAAGAACTGTCTGTGTGCATGCATGTGTGTTGTGTGTGGGAGGTAAAGTCATTTCCCTTGCATTTCTGCAGCATTTCAGAGTCGCTCCATCAAAAAGATATTAGCGGTATGCCACGAGCGCCATGCAGTGTCCCTGTTACATGTTGGTATTGGTATGGCTGTTATTAGTATTCTTCACCAATTTTCCTGCAGTTTTTAAGAGAGAACGGCTACCCTCACACACTTACCTACCAAAACCTGCAGTCACCATCCGGCAAGGAGTTCTGTGGCATTTTCAATGTATGTGAGACTTCACTCTTCACTGACAAGTAACTTGCATGTTTGATTGACTAAAGCTCTGTAGCTGTAGTTCCACTGTGTGTTGCTGGCCCCACTAGTAAGCTCTAACTTGTGTTGTGCCAGGTGCGATTTGTTGCCGAGTAACACTTTGCATGTTCAATTTTACATATTTCTTACTTTTTGTTGTAATACTAAAACATGTTATTTTAGTAATGTTTTTGACTGCAGTGGTGTGTTCGTTAAGCAGGTGTGGTTGCCATAAAAAGTAATTTCCAGACCTGTCACCCATGACCACACTGCACATGCACCAATCTCAAATTTGAAAGCTAGATCCAGCAAGTATTCCCCCCATCACTTGCAAAATACCAAATCCATGTATTATAGCCTCTGTGAAAGTAAGATGCATCTACTATGTATGCTACTTACACACCTCTGTAGTGCGCAGTGGTGTGTGAATGTTTCCTTCTCGCTAAACTGTACTAGTTTATTGTTGAGAAGATTGCACCCTCGATGGTCATCACTGGGGTGAAGATGGAGGAAGAGGTACCCCGCACCCTCGGGTACTTGGCCTACCCCTTCAATGTGGCCAAGAGCTGTCTCAAGTCTGTTGGCAGCCCTCACGCCTGGCCCATTCTCATCGGAGTCCTCATCTGGCTGATTGATGTTAGTGTGTGTGTGTGCGCGCGCGTGCGTGCATCCGTGCGTGTGTGTGTGCGTTTGTCCCACCACATACGTAAAGGAATAGTATATGTTACATGTAGATATACCAGCTAAAGGTAGGGTACAGAGTCCTGGGTGCTTGATATGCATGTATGTTCCCCTCTCTCCTTAGCTCTGCCTCATGGACCTTCCCTCGAAGGTACACCTTGACTGCTTCCCACAGGACTTTGAGGATGACGGCAGTGGACCTGAGGAGTTGTTCAACCGCTCTATGGTTATCCTGTACCGCAAGTACATGGCTGTGGGGGAGGATGGAGAGGATTTCCAGCAGGAGCTGGGTGTGGTCAGGGATGGTCTTCGTGAGTCAGACTGTGTGGTGTATAGAGCACTCACAGTCCCTTCACTGCTCAACATGCACACATGGCACAGTGTTACAGGAGTGACTGGTTTGTTCCTCTTCCTCACTGACAGAGGAAATGTACGATGCAACTGCAAAAGGTACCTGGTGAACTCTTTTATGAAAGGTGTATGGTGTGTGTGTGTGTGTGTGTGTGCGTGCGTGCGTGTGTGTTGAGCACTGCTGGATGCACTGCTTGTATGTTCCTTCATGTGCAGAGTGTGCAGAGTTGACGCAGGAGAATGAGAGAAATAAGTTGTCTATTGCAGAACTCTCACAGAGCAAGGTGGGGGTGGTGTACATTGGAGGATACTATGTGTATGTATTCATAGCAGGGTGTGGGCATTGCTGCCTCAACACGTTTCCCTCCAGATTCCACCCCTTACTGAGGAGCGGGATGCAAGGAAGGCACAAAAGTGGGTGTAATGGTTGGTTCTTTTACGGTCACCACTGCACTCATCACTCTTTATCCACTGACCACCTACCCACAGTGTCCAACACCTTCAGTGGATTGAGTCAGAGTTGAAGTGTCCTGTACAGACCTATGGACATCACCTTGAGCAGATCGGGGCAGCCATCACAGACACAGGTGTCTATGCCGTGTGATTGTGGTTTGGCCTATTTAGTACTGTCTAAGTGTGCTGCAGCATTGGATGCAGCGTGCAGTAGTGACTGGTGTAGGTAGCAGTAGTGACTGGTGTATGTAGCAGTAGTGACTGGTGTATGTAGCAGTAGTGATTGGTGTAGGTAGCAGTAGTGACTGGTGTATGTAGCAGTAGTGACTGGTGTATGTAGCAGTAGTGACTGGTGTAGGTAGCAGTAGTGACTGGTGTATGTAGCAGTAGTGACTGGTGTATGTAGCAGTAGTGACTGGTGTATGTAGCAGTAGTGACTGGTGTATGTAGCAGTAGTGACTGGTGTAGGTAGCAGTAGTGACTGGTGTAGGTAGCAGTAGTGACTGGTGTAGGTAGCAGTAGTGACTGGTGTATGTATATGTGGATATGTTTCACTTGTAGAGAGCAGTATTGCTGAAGCCAAGAGTAAGATCAAGGAGCTGGAGGTACTGTGTGTCTGATTTTTGAATACACACAAATTGCATTCATGCTATCAACCAGTCGCAATGTCAGTATGTGAAACGGAGGGGAGGAAGCGGTCTGGCTACATGAGACTAGCTATCAACCTCCTTCATTCTCTTGCCCACTGCCTCTCCTGTCTTCAGGGAATCATCCAGATGCAGCCCTTGAGTGCTGACGAAGCACAGCGACTGTATGAGCAAAAGGAGGAAGCAGAGAAGGTCCTATCCGAGCAGCGCCTAGTGGAGCAAGAGAGACAACAGGTGCGCAATGAGGTTCTGATGCGCTACAACGATGGACTTCGCGATGTCACTGCAGCTGTGAAACAGATCAACAAGAAGGTGCAATGGCTGTCGGCCTCACTGGGGTCAAAGTTCACTGTATTGGACTACGAGAAAAGTGGGACCAGATCAGGGCTGGAGGCAGTGGAGAGGCTCACTGTACAGTCCAAGAAACTCAAAGTATGCATGTTGATATGTACTGTACGTACATGCACACATACATACATGTAGCTCCATTACACAGCTTTCTTCACTTGCATGTATCTTCACCTGTTGACCATGGAGCCAGAAGTGCTTGCAATTGCTCCTTCCGGTTATTCAGCCACCACATTGACACTCCTAGCCAGCTACTGGTCCTATTCTCTGCTCTTGCCAGAGCTCTGGTGATTTTAGCACTTTCTTGACCCAGTCCAAGACAATGGGGTGGTTCATTCCCCCTCGCACACTCTTTCACACACTGAGTTGTGCTCTTTCTCTCTCTCTTTCACCAATACTGTTCCCAGGATGAGCTGGAGGCTTCCATTGACATAGTGGCACTGAGTCTAAGTGACTGTGATGCAAAGTTGGTCACAATGGAGGAGAACAGAGCTGCTGTGAGTGAGAATGTGTGTGCATGTACACATGGCGACTGTTCACTGGTTGCCCCACAGTAGTGTGATGTGTATGCCGTATAGGATCAACACATTACAGTTATGTGTGTTTTCTTCTGTGACTGTCACAGCTTCAGGAAGAAGTGCTGAAGAGACAACTAGAGGTGGCTGCATTGGAGAACACACAGGAGATCAAGATGCGAGAACTTGAACACAAAGAGAAGGTGCAGTGAATGCAGCAACAGTGAATGGCACTTGCTTTACTTTCTGCGTACACATCACACTACTGTGGAAGGTGGTGGAGGAACACATGAAGTCTGAAGCAGAAGAGAAGCAGATATTGGAGAAGAGACGGAATGACATCCAACTGGTGTCCAGCGAGGTAGAGATGCAGGCAGGAAGAGAGTTAGCGGAGGCACGGAGAAAGTGAGCTACTCTACTGTACTATCCAGCACACTCAGCTTGCAATATAATTTTATATGCACGGGTTCATTTGATTCAATGGAGGGGTGTATATGGCTTCGATTTTGGTAATGCCACATACTGTACAAAGTCGCTGTGTTGGTAGCATGGTTGTACTATGGTGTACCTTGTTAGTAGCATGGTTGTGGTAGAAATGGTGTACCTTGTTGGTAGCATGGTTGTGGTATAGGGTGCAAGGTAGCATGGTTGTGGTATAGGGTGCAAGGTAGCATGGTTGTGGTATAGGGTGCAAGGTAGCATGGTTGTGGTATAGGGTGCAAGGTAGCATGGTTGTGGTATAGGGTTTACGTATGTACCTTGGATGCTTGCGACATTCACATCTTTCTTGTTGTCCTAGGAATGAGCTGAAAAAGCAAGAGATGGCAGAGGCACTGCACCGTGAGGTGGAGGAGTTGAAGGGTGTGCTGGATGCAGGGTTTGCGTTCATGGAGGCCTCCAAGGTGTGTGTTTGTGTGTGTGTGTGTGTGTGTGTGTGTGTGTGGGTGTGGGTGTGGGTGTGTATGGGTGTGTGCATGTTCGAGACACAATGAGCCCCTCCCTTCAGCATAACATGCAACACGTTGAACCTGCACAAGTTTATCTGTGTTACCAATCTCCTTGCTAGAAACTGGTCCAGAGGAAGACACATGCCTTGACAAAGGAGCTTGAGACGCTGAAATCGGTGAAGGTTACAGTTGTCAACCCAAAGTATTTGGATGCAGACACCTTGTTGAAAGCACCATAAGTTGACGTGTCAGGAGATTCACTTTAGCTCAGAACCCAGATTTTGTGTTGGTTTGGCAATTTCCTCGCAAGCCCCACCAGCTTCTATTGTAATGCACACACATGAGCTTCACTACCTCGTGGGCCATAACAGAAATTGTGTTTTTAACAAAAGTAACCTTTGAATAAGGTGTCACTAAAATCGAATTTAGTCTGAAAGCTACATCTATGCTACAACAGTTGCATGAGTACTGCAGCTGTCAGTCAGTCTGAAGCAATGACACAAATGAGCCTGGACGACACCAAGCTCTCACCCAGAACCACAAGCTAGTCAGTTTGGTCAAGTCTTCCTCAAATTACATTTATTTCTGAAGCAATTCACTCTGTAGAGTGTCAAGTGTAGCAATTTTAATTGTAAACTGATTTCCAGCCGTGGGGTAGTTAGTGACGTTTAACCACGCCTCCGTGCACTCGTGTATTTAATCCGTCGCGCCCCATTCCTGATCGGACGATGGCAGCGACACAAGCCCGCCAGCCCGTGCAGCGGCTCCCGCGCGAGACCGCTCCCACTCTTCAAGAAGGGCGCGTTCAGGGGTGCCAGGGATACCTAACGAAGAGGACCAAGATCCTCAAGCGCTGGAAGAATGACCCGCGGTGGTTCACAATCGCCCCCGGTAAGCGCTCTGCTGTTGCAGCTGATCAAGTGCACGGTGGAAGCAAAACTAAATGTTGGTGCACTGCATGTTTACCTGGATAGCTCAGCTGTGTTTGAGCGCCTAGGTGTGTGCGATCTGTGCCTACTGCGCGCGTGGGTGTTATGCGAGGGCTCTAGATCACCTTGATCAGCTGATATTATATTCCTACGCGCAAGCTAATAAGTTCGATCGTTACTATGTACACGCAATCTTTGCAGTCATGACTACTGTAAAAGTAGTTAGCTAGTCTACATGCAGTTTTTGCAGCCATTTGGCAGTTGTACACACAATGCAAGTGAATGAGCTAAACTATACTTCTATGGATGTGACATACACGAAACATATAGCTTACACATAGCTATCAGAACGTCGTTGAATGAAAGAGCAACCCAGACGTAAGTACATTGCTCACCACACTTTGAAGGCATAGATACAGTCGTGGGCGGTTCATGAAGGTACAATTTTCCTTAATTAAATTCATTGCTGTCAACAGGGAGGGGCAGAGGCAGGTGGCTGTGGCAGCTCAGTTTACATAGTCTGCAATTCCTGGAACTGGGTTCTTGATATTCATAGTAGCCTGAAGCCTTGTAGTCACCACTCTGAAGGTCGGCCACACAAGTGCACTATTCCCTACTGAAGTAATTTGTGTCCTTACAGTAAAGAATAATTATCATATAATGTATAATTTTGAAGAGTGAATGCAAAAACATAATGAATCTTTCTACATATATGCATAGCTGTTATGAGCATTATTTTCATCGTATTGTATCTTTATATCACATTTGTGTAGGACTGCTCCAGCATAATTAGATTTATAAATTTACTGAAAGGTCACCAAACAGCCTATTCACCAGAGCAGTATATATGCACACCGAAGACCTCAAACTGCATAGCCACCTGCATCCAGGCATGACCTCCAATGTATGCGATGCACTGAGTTATTGGTGGCCACTTTATGAAGTCTCTCCTATAGAGCAGCCATGTGCATACTACATATAGTATATATATATATATCCATGTAGTAGGAATACATAATAATGCGTAACTTTGTACTTGCACCCTCTGCAGGACAGGATGGTCATGTGTTCTGCAAACATGGAAAGTCACAGAAGGTGCTCCACACCTTCCCTGCTGCTGCACCTGGCATCACTGTTGAACCCCTCAGCGATGACCCAGGAGACGATAATTTTCTCGGCTTTAGGGTGCTTGACAACAAAGGCAAGGAAAAGGACTGCTATCGTGCAGATGACATCGTTCAAATGCGAAAGTTCATGGCATCACTTGGTGGTACTTGCCCAGGGCTCTTCACAAAGAAGAGTGAAGAAGATGTTGATGCTCCACCAGTAGGAGTAACGGCCAGATTTAATGTGATCAAATACTCGGCAGATGACCTCTCCAGACGCCAGCAAATATTTGATCAGCAGAAGCAAGGGAAAGCTACACAAGCTATTCCTGCATACAATGCAGCAGTGAGGCAACTTGCCTTTGGGTTTTACTTCCCTTCAGAGGTAGAAGTGAAGCCCCCGCCAGAGATAAGGGCATCCCTGCCATTCTCTGGTTCAACACTTCCAGTCCACGACCCAAGCACCCCCCTCCCCAAGGCCAGTAGGCGTCCCTACCATGACACCTTCCGCCCACCATATGGGCCACCTGTGTTCTTGCCTATGAGCATTGGGTACGGCAGCGAGGTGGGCCTGCAGCCAGGCCAGCAGGCTCTTTGGGATCCCAATTTGAAGACCTACTTCTTTGTAGATCATGTAGGCCGGGTTACATTCTACAAAGACCCCCGACCACCAAAGGAAGCGTACCCTACTGTGAAGAAGCTAGAGATGCCTGTGGATTACAAAAAATTTGCACCCAATTTAGTTCTTGAACGTTGCAAGAAACCACAGGTCATTGAGGCTTCAGCAAAGCGAGCCCTCTCTAAGCCTCATGGGTGTGTGCTGAATGCTAATGGTCGCAGAGGCGCAGATGGAACACGTGTTAAAGATGGGGATGATGGTACTAAAGGTGCAAATGGCTCAAAGGGCACCAAAGGTATGTTTACTAGCTCTGCTGGAAGGCATGGAGAAGATGGCAGTCCCGGCCAAACTGGTACTGCTGGAATCCGAGGAGGAGATGGCGGTCCAGGCAGTGATGTGCTGGTGCAACTTGATGGCGATGCAAGTGCCCTTAAGGTCACAGGAATATGCAACTTTACTGCTCACCTTGGAGGCAATAAAGCAGAAGAGGTTTTGTTTGTGAACTGTCGTGGTGGCAGTGGAGGCAATGGTGGGAAGGGAGGAGATGGTGGGCGTGGTGGCAATGGCGGCAGAGGAGGAGATGGAGCCAAAGGGCAATCAACTGTTATACCAGAGGCAGACGGTGGTGATGGAGCTGATGGAGGGGCTGGAGGGAATGGGGGTCCAGGTGGGGCGGGAGGGAAAGGGGGAGATGGTGGACATGCAAATATGGGTGGTAGCTGCGTTATCCGTACCACTGATCCCAAACTGCTTGTTCTGGTGGAGGCAGACTGCCTTGACGGAACTCCTGGAAAAGGAGGCAACGGTGGGAGAGGTGGACGTGGAGGTGAAGGAGGACATGGAGGATGTGGAGGACCTGGAGGAAGTGGAGGACCCGGATATGACAGGGTGGAAAAGCGAGGTTATGAAGTTTATCATTACCATAGTCCAGGAGGGAGGAATGGCGCTACAGGTAGACCAGGCACAAATGGCCGTCCTGGCAACCCAGGCAAGAATGGAGACCATGGTAAGGATGGCAGGCCAGCAGCCAAAGGAGGCCTTCAATGGGAAGTGTATTCTGAACAAAAGCTACTGGATCAAGCTCCAACAAGATACGATGCTGAAGTGAAAGAGCTTAAGTTTGTGTCCGCCATAGACGATGACATCTTGGAGCCAAACGAGATGATCATGGTGTCTGGCATTAGGGTGAAGAACAGTGGTGAACTGGCACTTCCTGCTGGATCCTCAGCCTTCATTCCTTCCACAAAAACCGTCAAATTCCAACCCACCAAGTATGAAGTGCCCAGACTAATGGCCAACCAAGATGTCACCATCCCGGTGACATACTGTGGCAGGATCTTTGACCAACCTTCTCCTAATGCACCAGGCCCATTTGTCTCCTCAGCTGAGTTTCATCCTCGCATTGAGCTCCTCGGCAGGCCCTTTGAAAAGTCCTTTCTTCGCCAGAAGCTCACAGTGCAGTACCCAGTGAAGCTGGCCCACCTGAAGAGCAACGAAAATCTTGAACAAGGGGAGGTCTCTATTCTGGAGATTGGAGTGCAAAACATCTCCAAAATGGCATATGGCGATGGCCCTAAGTCAGGAGGGAAGGTGGCTCTACACATTCACCTTGATGCCCGTATTATTCCAGTTGGATGTGTCAGTGATGATGTCAAGGCGCGAACGTTCACTGTTACCTATGATGCCCAACGTCGCGACAGCATGTTTGTTCAACTTCACAAGATCCCTCCCAAGAAGACCATCAATGTACGGATAGTGGTGCAGATGGAAAGCCGAGCTGAGCTTTTTGATCGCTGCTTGTGGCAAGCTGATCTCTACCTGCGGGATAAGTTGATCGAGTACAACTTTAAGGAAATACGAGTTGCACCTACTTACATTCCGGGGAAGGCCAATGCTGATGCACTCATGATCACCAGCCAAAAGATTTCCAGAAAGGAGTTCATCCTCTGGCAGCGCCTTCTGGAGGTTCTGAATGTGAAGATAAATTTTTGGGACGTGGATCGCCATCATGGCCTCTCAGTGGATAACAGATCCAAAGCACGGCATAACCCATCATGGCTGGGGCAGTACTATGGAAAGCTGATCCTCTATCCCCACTGTGACCAACGTCTGCAGCTGCTTGACGCCTTTGACTTGGTGTCACACTTTCATGGCCCGGAATATGCCAAGGGGCAACTGGAGGAGAGGGAGTCTGGCATGGTGCTCATCTTCCACTCTTGTGCACCACATGCCCTTCACACAAATCCGTTCTATGACAGGGGAGACAAATGCGTCATCTGGCATCTGGCCACTGCAGTGCCATCTATGGAACTGCCAGGAAAGGGCTATTCGGGAAATCACGTTCAAAAGCCAAAGGAGATTCCATACATTGAATGGGAGAAAAAGCAGATGAAGAAGATGGAGGATGAAGTACCTTCTCAGTCAGCAGTTGTCATTAGCCGACAATCTGAGCTTCGCAAGACAGGCACTTTCCACTACTCATATGGCACAGTGGACATCCGACGCATCCCACTTCTACACTCCAGCAAGCTTCTCGTGGTCGATGGTGCTGGTGGCAATATGGCCCATCTGAGCATGGATGATGTCAATCTCTCGCCCAGTGCTACTGAGCTGCCACTGGCAAGCAACTATGGCCAAATTTTCCTTGCCATACTGTACGGGCTACCACTTGCTAACAAGCTTGCCTTGGTGAAGATAGGATCTGAGGAGCTCACTGACAGTCAGTCACAGGTCTGCTTCTGCCTTCCTAATGGCACCACTCTGAGCAAGGCAGAACTGTGCATGATATGTGCAGTGGCTGAGATTTCAGATGAGGTCCTGAACTGCACAGGAGAGGTTCGTCGCATGGGCAGGCTGGTGGAAGATGTGACAGCCAGTGTAGAGGCTTACCAAGCCAATGGCCAGGTTGTTCTTCGATCCATGGATTTACTGAAGGAGGAGCTGAAGGTGAGGAAGAAGCGGCTGAACAACTCAAAGGTGTCGCGGGCAGTGGGTGTCATCAAGGACCAGGCTAGTCATGTAGAACGGGTACTTCAGAAGGCCGGAGTGGACAGCCACAACCTTCCACCCTTGCCCAGCTTCAGCATCCTGCGTGACAGCTACCGCATGCACCTCACTGCCCAGCACAGGATGGAAGATGGGCGGTGGAACCTGCTTGGGCAGTGAGCAGCAAGACTTAGTGCCAGGTATGACCCAGTCTGTTGTGAACTGCATGCATGCATGTACGTGCACATAGCATTCATCACAGTAACCACTAGCTGGTGTGTGGGTATTGGTATTCCTGTGACATCACATATATAGACATTAGATCCACAAGCAACACCCATTGTTTACTGCCGAAGATAATTTATATGTAGTTTGTTTATGTTGACTTGTGTCTTGAGTATTACATATTTTGTCTTCATAGTGTGCTCCTTTGACATGCAATGAAAGGCGCATTGACTTGTCTCTTCCCATCTCACTACTGTATTGCAGGTTGTTACCTTGGATCAACACTACCAAAGACAGCGTTTTAGGTATACTTCTGACTCTGATAGCTCTAGGCTCAGATAGGATGGCTAGCTTAACATTTTGTTTGTAGGCTTTTGTAGCACTTTTGTAGAACTTGTATTGAATTTGTAGGCCTTTGTAATTGGTATTATCAGGTGTATTGTACCTGGCAAAGTAGTTGTGGCATTGAACTAAATCTAGATCTATGATACTTTAAAGCACAGGGTACACCAAAACTACATGCATGCCATAAGTTATTTATTGTGTAAATATAGCTAAATAGCTATGAGACACAATGCCACTCTGGCGTGGTTCTCTGTATTATTAGGTACACGATCTTGCAACGATGTATGTTACACGAGAGCTGTATACGAGCCCTGAGCGCTTAGACGCATTAAGGGGCGTCCCCATTGATGATAGATATTATCTATGGCCAGACAAGAAAGTTGGACAGCAGGAGAAGCGACCAGCCCCACGTCTACGGAGAATCCACCTCTACGCGTTCTCCATGACGAGGAAACTCCTCTGCTGTCTTCTACTAGAGGAAGCGATACTAGTGAAGGCGAGATGGGTCCCACGCGTAGGTAAGAGCGCTCGTGCTTGCATGCTCGAACGAACTCTATGCGTGGATTGTGTACAGATCTGCGCCCACGATCGGTCCAATTGTTCAGTACAACTTAGACACTCTTCTACGCAATCTGCGAATCTGTGGCCACCACGGTGGAGGTTGAGGGCATCCTTGCTGAACCTGTATGCATGTATTCACAGGTGGGTGTGGGCGTTGCTGCGTCAATATGTTTCTCTCCAGATTCCACCCCTTACTGAGGAGCGGGATGCAAAGAAGGCACAAACGTGGGTGTAACGTATGGCTGTTTTACGGTCACCACTGCACTCATCACTCTTTATCCAATGACCACCTACCCACAGTGTCCAACACCTTCAGTGGATTGAGTCTGAGTTGAAGTGTCCGGTACAGACCTATGGACATCACCTTGAGCAGATCGGGGCAGCCATCACAGACACAGGTGTCTATGCCATGTGATTGCGGTTTGGCCTATTTAGTGCTGTCTAAGTGTGCTGCAGCATTGGATGCAGTGTAGCAGCAATGACTGGTGTAGGTAGCAGTAGTGACTGGTGTAGGTAGCAGTAGTGACTGGTGTAGGTAGCAGTAGTGACTGTTGTATGTAGCAGTAGTGACTGGTGTAGGTAGCAGTAGTGACTGGTGTATGTAGCAGTAGTGACTGGTGTATGTAGCAGTAGTGACTGGTGTATGTAGCAGTAGTGACTGGTGTATGTAGCAGTAGTGACTGGTGTATGTAGCAGTAGTGACTGGTGTATGTAGCAGTAGTGACTGGTGTAGGTAGCAGTAGTGACTGGTGTAGGTAGCAGTAGTGACTGGTGTATGTAGCAGTAGTGACTGGTGTAGGTAGCAGTAGAGACTGGTGTAGGTAGCAGTAGTGACTGGTGTAGGTAGCAGTAGTGACTGGTGTATGTAGCAGTAGTGACTGGTGTATGTAGCAGTAGTGACTGGTGTAGGTAGCAGTAGTGACTGGTGTAGGTAGCAGTAGTGACTGGTGTATGTAGCAGTAGTGACTGGTGTAGGTAGCAGTAGAGACTGGTGTAGGTAGCAGTAGTGACTGGTGTAGGTAGCAGTAGTGACTGGTGTATGTAGCAGTAGTGACTGGTGTATGTAGCAGTAGTGACTGGTGTATGTAGCAGTAGTGACTGGTGTATGTAGCAGTAGTGACTGGTGTATGTAGCAGTAGTGACTGGTGTATGTAGCAGTAGTGACTGGTGTAGGTAGCAGTAGTGACTGGTGTATGTAGCAGTAGTGACTGGTGTATGTAGCAGTAGTGACTGGTGTATGTAGCAGTAGTGACTGGTGTACGATGTCCAAGGTGTGTGTGTGGGTGGGTGTGGCTGTGGATGTGGGTGTGTGCATGTGCGAGACACAATGCACCCCTTTATTCATTAAGCATAACATGCAACACATTGAACCTGCACAAGTTTATCTGTCTTACCAATCTCCTTGCTAGAAACTGGTCCAGAGGAAGACACATGCCTTGATGAAGGAGCTTGAGATGCTGAAATCGATGAAGGTTACAGTTGTCAGCCCAAAGTATTTGAAGTCAGACACCTTGTTGAAAGCACCATAAGTGAACATGTGTCAGGAGATTTACTTTAACTCAGAACCCAGAACGTTTGCTTGACAATGTTGCAAAGAATCTCCACCAGCCTGCCGCGACTGTCAAATGGACACGCTATGAACCTCACTAGCTCATGAGCCAAAACAGAAATTGTGCTTTTATTACTAAAGTTTCCTTGTAAGGCGTCACTGATAGTCTGAAACCATATCTATGCTAAAACTTAGTCAAGTGTTGAAGTTGGCACGTGATTACTAGACGTGATATGCCACATCCCCGGATTTGTCAGAGGTACGTAGCCCGATGACTGAAGCTCCGCCAGATCCTCAGCCCGTGCAGCAGCTTCCGCGCGAGCCCGCTCCCATTCTGCAAGAGGGGCGCGTCCAAGGGTGCCAGGGATACCTGACGAGGAGAACGAAGTTCCTCAAACGCTGGAAGAAGCAATGGTTCTCCATCACTCCCGGTGAGCAACCAATTGAGAGGCTGGCAACGCCGCACCTGCAAGTGACGTGTCTGGTGTGCAAAGATGTCACGTGTTTATCCTTATTAAGCTCATGACAAGCAACGCGAAGAGAGAAGGTTCACTATACCTGCTCGTAGGGATAAACTTTATAGGCCAATCACTTTAAAAAAAGTCACAGTGTATCATATCGCGAGTGCTGTCAAAACAAGTTTTTCGAGTTTAAAAAATACTCTTGGGGCGCCGATGGGGTGCCCCAAACTCGAACTACTTGCTAGTAACTTTGCCCACATTTGTCATGCCATTTAGGATCACTCTAAATGCTAGAGTGATCCCAAGATGTGCCATGTAGAGGTAGCCATGAATGCATCAGGGTTTTAAATACAAACCGAGACAACTGTGCCTAAACATCCACACTCCTTGGAAAGTTGGCAATTGCATAAGAAAGTGCATTAAGTGTTTGGATGCTTCGCATAGGATATAGCCCTGCGGTTACACAGCTTCGTGCACTCTGATATCTAACTGTTCTAATCCAGCTAGCTAACTATTCAGTTGCCTTGCCTCAATAATACAATCTACACAAACTGATAGCTGCTGTCCAGGATAGCACTGAAGCTCTTTGCTGTGGGATTTGCCGTCGTGGGAATTCGCCGGCGGAGCGCCGGAGCAGTGGAAGCTAGCCGAAGGCGGGCTGCCTCTGCTAGTAGCTATATAATTTCGTAGAGCTGTCATCCGATGTTCGTAAACTCCTCCCGAAGCGAGTCTGCGATGGACGCGAAACTTGGCTTTATGACAGGACGCAGTACGGGGAGTGTCATAAGTGGGTAGGGGAAAGACGATTGGTTACGTCCGATAAGAGCGCCGCACAGATTCCCACTCTTACGGAAATAGACGCCATTTTTTGTACGTTTACGGAGGGCGAATGCGAGATTCCGGACACGTTGTTGTGTGTACATGCAGTGTAAAAAAGCTGCTCAATGCCAAGAATGCTCGCGCTCTCTGGCACACAAAGGTACCTCGGCTGCAGCTGCAAAACGAAGGCGCCGCCAAGAAAATACCCAGCAGACAGACAGTAGGCTAGCTCTGGCTCACTTATCGCATTCTTTGGTCAGCAACCTGCAAGTAGCTACCATTGTGATGCCATCAAGGGTTCTTTCATGAAAGAACAGTCGTCGGAGCGCCGTCGAAGGGCAAATGCAGGTAACACAAGGATAAGGTATGGTTAAGGACTGTGCCCTTGTGCAAGCTGCAATTGGTTGCTGCATCCTGCTCCTACTAGTGCCAAAGATGGTCTTGACCCTCTGGAACTTGCGCTGGCGGTGTTTTTCCTGCCATCAATTAGCGCAAAGACCTCACTTGCACTTGCAGTAGGCACCACCTGCAACTTGTCCTGGTGGTGTTTTCCTGTACCCACTACCACATTTACTAATGTGAACATGTAACTTACAACCATGTTGCCACTGCCCCCTGCAACTTGCACTGGTGGTGGTTTTTTCTTTACTGACCAGGCATTTACTAATGTGCTCACATTACACATGAGCTGGTTTGCAACTTGCACTGTGTGTTGGCGGTTGTATGTGGTGGTGTTTTTTGCTTGCTACTTTCACTGTATGGTGGTGGTTGTAGCTATGTAGTGGCGAGTGGTGTTGTCTGTAGTGTGTATGTGTGTGCTATTTTTCATGGCAATACATGGCTATGGTATACATGTGCTCCTTAATTTGCAGTTGATAAGGCAGGTGGTGGTGTAGGCATGCACAGCTAAGGATCATAAGTGTAGAGGAACATGAGCGAGGAGGTGGTCCTGAACTTGTCTTTATAGGTGTAATTTTTCATGTTATGTGTGCATGCACCTCTCTCAGCATCATTTGCTAGAGCAAATGATCCCATGGCAACGGACGTGGACTGGGAGATGCTACTTGCCCCAAGGTCAGTGTGCCTGTTCCCCATGCTTGAAATTTGTCCACATCAGGCTCATACCTCCTAATACAGGACACCCTGGCACCCCTTGTCTTGCTATCCCAAGCATAGACAAGTGTATCTTCACAAAGATGTATGCATGGTGTCCTTACAAATGGCACCTTGAGTTGGTGCCATTACTATGCAGGGGCAAACAATGAGTTGAAATAGGTGCCTCTACATGGGGCAAGCAGAGGTAGGTGCCACCACTACATGGGGCAGCCTGGGGTAGGTGCCACTACATGGGGCAGCCTGGGGTAGGTGCCACTACTTGGGGCAACCAGAGGTAGGTGTCACTACTTGTGGCAGCCTGGGGTGGGTGCCACTACATGGGCAGCCTGGGGTAGGTGCCACTACATGGTGCAGCCAGGGGTAGGTGCCACTACATGGTGCAGCCAGGGGTAGGGGCCACTACTTGGGGCAGCCTGGGGTAGGTGCCACTACATGGTGCAGCCAGGGGTAGGTGCCACTACATGGTGCAGCCAGGGGTAGGTGCCACTACATGGTGCAGCCAGGGGTAGGTGCCACTACATGGTGCAGCCAGGGGTAGGTGCCACTACATGGTGCAGCCAGGGGTAGGTGCCACTACATGGTGCAGCCAGGGGTAGGTGCCACTACATGGTGCAGCCAGGGGTAGGTGCCACTACATGGTGCAGCCAGGGGTAGGTGCCACTACTTGGGGCAACCAGAGGTAGGCGCCACTACTTGGGTGACTAGAGTAAATGCCATTTCGTGAAATACTGCATTACCTGTTGTGTCATTGTAGATAACGACATTGTATATACTTTAGTTGTATTAGCAACTGTGCACCCAAAGCCAGTGTACACTAGCCACATGTCCAGCTCATTCCTTGTATATATACAACTGTGTCAAAGTGATCTTGGGCTTGGTTGTGGTGAAGATGAAGATGAAGGTGTGATCTCTTGTTGGAACCATGCTCCCCTCTACTCTGAAAGCATGCAGGCCTGTATGGGAGCCACCTTCTCTGGCGTGTTCTGCAATTCATGGTGGCAAACACACTGATGGTAATTTGCAGGAGTGACGTGTATGCTTGTACCTTTGTGAGGTCCAGAGCTCTTCCCAACACCTGACCCAGTAGCAGTAGTTGTTCCTGCAGGCCTTCCCCCACATTTGCTGACATTGAAGCCACCTGCAGCTGTAGTCCCTGTAGGCCTACCATCTCACACATTGTACCCAGCTGCAGCTGTAGTCCCTGTAGGCCTACCCCCAGATTTGCTGTCATCATAGCCGGCTTTGGCAGTAGTCCCTGTAGGCCTACCCCCAGATTTGCTGTCATCATAGCCGGCTTTGGCAGTAGTCCCTGTAGGCCTACCCCCAGATTTGCTGTCATCATAGCCGGCTTTGGCAGTAGTCCCTGTAGGCCTACCCCCAGATTTGCTAAAGTCATAGCAGTAGTCCCTGTAGGCCTACCCCCAGATTTGCTAAAGTCATAGCAGTAGTCCCTGTAGGCCTACCCCCAGATTTGCTAAAGTCATGGCAGTAGTCCCTGTTACCCTAAAACCCTAACACACACACTGTATATACACGGTATATAGTGCCGATAAAATGTACCCTGCTATTTGCTGGGGATTTATCTTCTAGGTAGGCAGAGTACTCTTTATACAATCCTCTTCAATCCTGGTAAGAGAGTTCCAATTGTTTCTAGAAATACAGAGAGCAAGTCTTGGTCTGACAATCCACTGGACCAGAGTTCACAAGTGGTAACATCTATTACCAGGGTAACCAAGTAATACCACGTGATCTTCATTGGCGAAGCCTTACCCTTGGGCTATAACTGCTAGTGTAGGGCATAATGCTATGTGCTTTGATGATAGTCATTCTTGGCAAATTCGAAATGACTATTAGCTATCTTCTTTATGCTAGTGCTGCAAATGGTGGTGATGCCCTAGTGTGCTTTTGTGCCATGAATCTGAAAAATATTCTCGATACTCACTGGTGTGTGTGTGTGTGTGTGTGTGTGTGTGTGTGTGTGTGTGTGTGTGTGTGTGTGTGTGTGTGTGTGTGTGTGTGTGTGTGTGTGTGTGAGTGTGTGTGTGTGTGTGTGTGTGTGTGTGTGTGTGTGTGTGTGTGTGTGTGTGTGTGTGTGTGTGTGTGTGTGTGTGTGTGTGTGTGTGTGTGTGTGTGTGTGTGTGTGTGTGTGTGTGTGTGTGTGTGTGTGTGTGTGTGTGTGTGTGTGTGTGTGTGTGTGTGTGTGGCCTTCAAAACAGGACCCAAGCTACTGCCTGGGTCCTGCCCAACACCCTTGTTAGGGCAAGGTGTACCCAGGAGGAGGAGGTGTGTGTGTGTGTGTGTGTGTGTGTGTGTGTGTGTGTGTGTGTGTGTGTGTGTGTGTGTGTGTGTGTGTGTGTGTGTGTGTGTGTGTGTGTGTGTGTGTGTGTGTGTGTGTGTGTGTGTGTGTGTGTGTGTGTGTGTGTGTGTGTGCGTGCTTGCAATGTGAGGTAGTGATGGTGGCAGTGGCAGTGGTTGTGGTAGTGTATACATGTACATATAATGTATGTCATGTGGTTGTGATTGGAGGTGGCGGCGGGGGTGGTGTGTGTGTGCATGTGCATGCGTGTATGTGTGTGTCTGTGCTTGTTCACTTGTGTGCATGCATGGGGCAAGAGTACAGTGGAACCTCACTTATCCGGGCAGTGTGGGACCCAGGGGTGCCCGTAACTTTAAAATTGCTCATAACTCTGAACTTATTCATGAACTATGTACATACAGTACATGGCTATATAAAAACACTGGTCACAAGTACAGAAAGCATAAAAATGTATACATGTAATAGTATAAGAAACATTTATGAGTCAGGCTCGGCTAAATAGGAAAAAAGAGTGGTTGGATGTCACCAACGAGTCACTGGGACTTTCCTTCCTTTAAGTCGTCAATAATCTTTAGTTTCTGTTCGAGCGAAATGATGCGCCGCTTTCTGCTAGCCATCTTCACACTATGTACGAGGCAATCGTGACTTCAGCGTACGTAGTAATAAAATAGCCGGCTTGCTATAACACCTGCCCGGTAGACCGAGGCGCCCGGAACTTCGACGACCGGATAAGTGAGGTTCCACTGTACAACTAAGAAAAAGGGAGAAAAAGAAGGAAAGCTAACCCAAAAACATTTCCACTGTGGATTCGATCCTGTAACTTGATGCTTGTGGGGATGACTGTGTGCTAAGCCCTACCAAGCGCTCATTGGCATTAATTGGTGGTAACAGGGTGTCACAATCTAATTTTTCTTTGTATCTTTGTCATTTTGGATTATCAATGAAATTAATTGCAAACTTTAGAAAGCCTGGAAGACTCTCCAAACACCACAAAAGTTTCACATCTGTCCTGCGCACTTTCCATTTGAAGTAATAGCATTTGTAACCTCTAGTATAAATTTGCAATACATTTTGTGCAGGAGTGTTGGAATTTATACACAAAGAATTTTGTCATCTACTTCAGCCGCAGAACGTATAATCAGCTATTCCATGTTTTCAAAGTCTTCAATTTCCCTGTACTTTAAGGCCATACACCCTGCCTGTCCATCACGCTAGCCAGAGTGCCCAAACATTATAAATATTATATTATTTATTTATGTTACATTAGCACCCATTATGTGTTTGTGCACATTAGTAAATGGGCTAGTTGATGACTGAAAAACACCACCAGCTCCTCCTTACAACTTGCACTGTGTGGTGGTGGTGGTGGTGGTGGTGGTGGTAGTGTGTATGTATGTATATATATATGTGTGTGTGTGTGTGTGTGTGTGTGTGTGTGTGTGTGTGTGTGTGTGTGTGTGTGTGTGTGTGTGTGTGTGTGTGTGTGTGTGTGTGTGTGTGTGTGTGTGTGTGTGTGTGTGTGTGTGACTGTGTGTGTGTGTGTGTGTGTGTGGGTGGGTGGGTGTGGGTGTGGGTGTGGGTGTGGTGTTAACGTTGGTGTTGTCTTGTGCATATTTATGTATGTGGAGGTATCTGGCAGTACATTATGTATGTGCACATGTGTACCAAGTGTGTGGAAGATGGTGGTGGTGCTGGTGTGTGTGTGCGTGCATGGTGGAAGCAAATACAACTAAGAAAAAAAGAGAAAACAGACAAAATGTCAAGAGGAAAAAGATGATAGGTGCCTATCGAACCCACTGCCTCTTGCTTGTGAAGCAACTGTGCTGAGCCCTGTGCTACTGCTTATGTGCTGATTGGCGCTAATGGGTGGTAATAGGGTGGTGCAATTTGATTTTTCTTCATATCTCACTCATCCTGCATTATTAATTAAAATAACTGAAAGTATCAGAAGTAGTAGAAGACTCTCAAGGCACCACAGAAGTTTCATATGTGTTCTGTGCACTTTGTATTTGAACTATTACCATTTGGAACTTCACTATAAATCTGCAATACATTTTGTTTTTGTTTTTTTGTTTTTTTACCAGCACACACCATAGAGTACATGCATACAAGCAATAGGACGTACTTAGTAAAATGTGAGGAGAATGTCATAATATATAACAGCTGAATAAGTCAGTGAATGATATATATTGGGGTTGATCATTGGGAAATCCTGCCCTCGCAGACGGCCACTTCAATTTCTGAATTGACCGGTCTGACATGGAATTGGTCCCGTGTGCCGCGAATACACATGATTGCTGATCTCAACAGGCTGAAACCGAGCACACAGCGCAACCATCCAATCACTTGGCAGTAGGGTTGAGCCCTCTTTGTTGCAATCAGGGAGGCAATCCGCCCATATGTGACTGTAGCTGCCTTTCCCATGCCACCTTAGCAGCAAATACCAATGGGGTGAATGAGCCATGCTCCACCTCACACAGTCTCTGTTCATAGGCTCTTCTCTTTTCTCTTTCATGGCTTCGGAAGCATTGAGGTAGGGGAAGACGACGGTTACTTGGCGCTAGAGGGTTAAAAACCTGTACATCAAAAAATGTGCATTGATGCCAATGCCAAAAACCCCTGAGCCTTAACATCCAGCCGGGCTCCATCTTAGGAATTGGCTGTTCTGAGTAAGAGTGACTCTCCAGAGAGTGGCTGCAATTCAGGTTCTGTGCTTACATTATGGCATATCCCGTTGAGGAGATCTGCTGTGACGTCTCTGATTTTGTTGTGATGTAGTGATGGAAAACCACCACAATGACAGCTGAGGGCATGGTCGACAGTGAATCTTCTGCCACACGCACACTCCGTAGGTAGATGTCCTGGGTGCCACCCATAGCGCAAGCAAAGGGTGTCCCTAAATGCTCCCTTATGCAAAGCAAACCCATGCTCCAGTATGGAAAGTGCCGATACAGCTTGAGGCCACCTTCTCCCTAGCACAGTCCACTGCTTGCTGCAGCTGCTCTGGCAGTTGTTGGTACAATGTGGCAGCCTGGCTTTCCTGCTCTTTTCGTTGGCCATTTCTGGCATTCTGCTTTATCTCTGTTGTTCCGATGTCACTGAATGGTGATAGCTGTTGCTCTGCTGCAAGATCAGGGCAATAAGAGGAGCAGAGATGCGAGCTGATGCAACTTGCTCAGTAGCAGCAGTCTTGGTCGAATCCGCGATGTTTAGACCCCCCATGTGGATGGGTAGAGAGAAGAGCTTTCTCTCAAGGTCACTTGTAGCATTTCTGCCAGTTAGTGCCGGCAGGAATTTGTAGCGGATGGTACCCTCCACTGGTCCCAAGAGGTCCCCTATATCTGGAATGGTATGTGCCGCATAATTCCGCATCTTGCAGCTAATCCATGTGTGAAGGCAGCATAGCCGGCGTGAGGTTGACTATTGGCTATGGAAGCCAATCTCTCGATCTCCAGGACCCAGTTTCCACAAGCATCCCACATAGGCCTCTGTGAAAGAGGCAGTGCACAGGGCTGCACCCAGATATCTTTTGCCCTGAGAAGTGATCTGAACACCTGTGTTGCAGAAAGCCACAGAAGCTGCAGACATATGTTATTCCTTAACAACCAGCCAGGTTTTTGTGGGGTTGGCAAAATATTCATACTCAGGACCAAACTTGAGAACATTGTTCCACCAGTCACGAAGCCGATCAATCTGCCTGCCAGCTGTTGCATCATCTGCATACCATACCTGTTTCACTTCATGGTTTAGCCGTTGAATTAATGGCAGAATGCCAATAGCATACATTACCATTGCGAGAGGGTCCCCTTGGGTAGTACCTTCCTCTGATGTTATGGTCTCCCCATCGATGAACAGGTCTGCTTCCATGCGATAAGTGTTGATCAGCACTGTGGCCAGTGGTGGACATCTTAGCTGGATGTTGTGTAGGGCTGCCTGGCGGTTTAAATGGTTAAATGCATTGGATGCATCTACTAGGAGCCTCCAAAATCTCTTGCATTGCATGCACTGCTGCCTCACAACCTGCCTGCTGACCTGCACAGAGCTGTTGGGAACCTGTTCTTGGATGTCATCTGAAATGGTAGCTAGGATGGCTTTCCCTATAATACATCGTGTGACTTCGCCGACTCCTATTGGCCGTACGCCCGGACACTTGTTTAGCGCTATCAACCTGGAGGCTACAAATGCTTTGAGGCCCACAGGATCAACATACGAGGTACAGATCCCCTCCCAACCATGGCCATGGTAATGTACAACTCACCGAAGGCATTGTGGAAGGATGTGCACATGCATCTCCACGCAGAGGAGTCAGCTCCAGAGGGACCAGCTGCACCAAAGGTCCTCAGTGCAGTAGAGCGAATGAGGGAGCTGTCCAGATTTTCGATACATTTTGTATGGGAGTGCTAGCATTTATGCACAAAGAATACATTTATATATACAGTGCAAGTTGCAAAATACCATAGTAATGTGTGTAACATAAATAATATAAATAATAATATTTATAATGTTTGGGCACTCTGGCTAGCGTGATGGACAGGCAGGGTGTATGGCCTTAAAGTACAGGGAAATTGAAGACTTTGAAAACATGGAATAGTTGATTAAGCGTTCTATGGCTGAAGCAGACAGCAAAATTCTTTTGTGTATAAATTCCAACACTCCTGTACAAAACGTATTGCAAATTTATACTTGAGGTTACCTATGGTATTAGTTCAAATGCAAAGTGCGCGGGACAGATGTGAAACTTTTGTGGTGTTTGGAGAGTCTTCCAGGCTTTCTAAAGTTATCATTGATCAAGGCCACATTGTTGGTGCTGTCTTTCTTGACATAGCTAAAGCCTTCGACACGGTGAACCATAGGCTACTGCTGTCTCGTCTTGCTGACCTTGGATTTGACCAGTCTGCCTGTGAGTGGTTCAGTAGCTACCTTAGGGATAGACACCAGTGCACTGCCATAGACAGTAATTACTCTGATGAAGCCTTAGTCGCCTCAGGAGTCCCCCAGGGCTCTGTTCTTGGTCCCCTCCTGTTCTCATTGTTTGTCAACAGCTTACCGGCTCAGCTTGAAGGGATGTCAACAGTCATGTTTGCAGATGACACCACACTGTATGTTGTTGGCCGCTCCACAGCAGACATCTCTGCCAAGTTATCATGTGCCCTAGCCTCTGCACACAAATGGCTTCTTGAGAGTGGCTTACATCTCAATGCAACAAAGACCAAGTGCATGCTTATCCACTCTTGTCGGCGGAGATCTGTGGCACCTCTTGATGTTCAACTCAACGGTACCCCCATTCAGCAGGTACAGAACTACAAATATCTGGGCGTAGTGATCAATGACACCCTGTCCTGGAGTAACCACATAGACCTTGTCCGCAGGAAAGCTGCCAAAGGGATTGGCCTCCTCCGCAGACTCTCATGGTTCTTACCAAGGCAAGCCCTTTGTACCATGTACAGCGCATATGTCCTCCCTCACTTCACCTATGCGGATGCTGTCTGGGGCACGTGCACACAAATGCAAAGCAGAGGTCTTGAACGTCTCCAGAATTATGCTGCCCGCATTATTCTGCACAGACGCACGGATACTTCTGCCACTGCCATGAGGCGCGAACTTGGCTGGCCCACACTGGCTTCCAGAAGGGCTGCTAGTGTAGCTGTAGCAGTGTACCGCAGTGTCTCTGGTTGCAGTCCCTCATATCTGTCTGCCTTATTCCAAGCGAGTGAGCATACCCACCACCATGCCACCAGGTCTGCATCCTGTAGAGGCATCCGTGTCCCTCGTGTGAAGACCGAGTTTGGAAAAAAGGCATTTGCATTCAGAGGGGCTCAGTTGTGGAATGCACTTCCTGCAAGCATCAGAGTTAGCAAGAACCATGACGTTTCAACTTCTATCAAGGCTCACCTGCTAACCTACACTATACCTAATGTTTCTTAGTATTCTCTTATGCATCTTACACTGAATTCCATGTCACTGTGTCTGACTGCATGCCCATTTTCACTCTCATTATCATTAAAATCCTATTTGCTATTATTGTATATATGTTTTTCCTCCCCTCCCCCTTCCTTTACTGGTCCCACTGTTACTTGTATCTGTGCTGTTCTGGGTGCCTTGTAAAGTAGCCTCATGGCTAAAGGCCTCCCCAGGTGAAATAAGATTTCCATAACCATAACCAATCATCATTATCATTATTATAGAACATGTCCCCGAGACACATGGGGGTCGTTCATACAGGACAGTTAACCATATTAGCTTTAGTATAGTCATGAGTTAGATACTATAAAGTATTCCAAAGATTACTAATTATTTCTGAAAAGTCATTAAATAGAGGATAATAATCTTGGCCTGTAAAAGACTACAATCTTGGCGTCAATCAGTAAGCATCGTTCCATCGCTTTCTTGGCCTCCCTCTTGGTCTTTTCCCTGGTACAGTTCCACTCATTACCATCTCTGTCACAGATCCAATTTGCTCTTCTACCCGTTTCTTCCAAACCTCTCTTTTTCTGCCCACCTGCTCCACAATACCTTCCTGCCTTAACTGTGCTCTGATGTCGTCATTTCTCATATGATCCATTCTCCTCACTCCTTCGCTTTCTAAAGTTTGCAATTAATTTCATTGATAATGCAGAATGATGGAGATACAAAGGAAAATTAGATTGTAACACCCTGTTACCACCAATTAACGCCAGTGAGCACAGTCATCCCACAAGCATCAAGTTACAGGATCGAATCCACAGTGGGAACGTTTTTGGGTTAGCTTTTCCTTCTTTTTCTCCCTTTTTCTTAGTTGTACTCTTGCCCCATGCATACACACAGGTGAACAAGCACAGACACACACACACATACAGAAGCGCACACATACACGCACACACACACATGCACACACACCACCTCCACTGCCACCACCACCCACAACCACTCGACATACATTATATGTACATGTACCACCACATATTTGTAAACGTATACACTACCACAACCACTGCCACTGCATAGCTACAACCACTGCCACAAAGTGCAAGTTGCAAAACGTGCTCATGTGCAATGTGAGCACATTAGTAAATGTGGTAGTGGGTACAGGAAAAACACCACCGGGACAAGTTGCAGAGGGTCAAGACCATCTTTGGCACTAGTAGTAGCAGGATGCAGCAACCAATTACAGCTTGCACAAGAGCACAGTCCTTAACCATACCTTGCCCTTGTGCTACCTGCATTTGGTTGCAGCATCCTGCTCCTACTAATGCCCAAGATGGAGACATTCACAAGATTTAGTCTGGGTACCAAACAGTCAGTGTGCCAGTAGCACTCAGCCAACAGATAAAGCCATGTACATGTATGTGCACTTGCCCAAACCCTGTAACTCCAGGTGGATACCCTTCTTGTTGGCTGTGGTTGTCTTTGGCTTCTAATATCAATTGCGCTCAAAGCTACTGTCTCAATGGCCTACAGAGGAAGGCCAAACTTACAGAATACTAATGTATACTTTACGTCTCTTCAGCTTACCTCCACATTATTTCTACCTGGTTAAGAAGCCTTGGACTCATAGTCTTAATAGTCTTAAAAGGTATATAACATGAACTTCAGTTATTACTGAACATACACAAAACATAACAAATGCGGACAATTTTGAGATGCTTCAACCATTGTGGTTCTTTGTCTAAACTGGTTGTGACTGACAAAGACCCTTGTCACAAATCTGTCATGCATGTGACTGACAAGAACGTCATGGTCAAAATGAATTCAGTCAGTCAGAGGCAGGAAAGCGCCTCTTCTCTGAATTCAGCAGACAGCTGAACAACCTCGACCAATCACCCATTCAAGGGGAGTTCAAGCTGTGGCTCTACAGGAGATTCATGGTTTCCTGTTTTCACTTCCACCTTGTTGTCGACACCATACCCGCATCCACCCTCAAGAAGATGCAAGCAAATGCAATGAGAAAGATTAAGAAATGGCTGGACCTCACAAGAAGTGCTACAACAGCCATCGTCCATCACCCCGATGTCATCGACATACCATCTATCTCTGAATTCCACACCAGTGTCAAGCTCACCTTCCTATCAGCCATCTCAGTTATCACAAGACCCCATGATCACTGAGCTGGGGTCACTGCTCTCTGATGACTCCTATCTTAGGAGCCAGGGTATCCCCAGCACTGCCACCATGCTCCTGCAGAAAGCCAGGAACTCTGTGTTCTCAGTTGGTAAGTGACAGATGACCAACCAGTGCAGGAAGGGGTACAGAGAGCACAGAGTGGAGACTCAAAATAACAAGCTGAACCAGTTCATCATACAGAATAAATTCCTTGCCATCACAGAGCTGGAAGCCCAGAACAGAGTGTGGGGACGCATCCAGGCAGGTCTCCCAGCAGGACAACTCTCCTTCCTAGTGAGGGCAGGGTCAGACACCCTCCCAACCCCACTCAACCTCAAGAGACGGAGGATGAGGATTGACTCCAGGTTCCCCCTCTGCAGCCACCACCATCCCACTGTGCAACACATCTCTCGGCCTGTCCAACAGCTTTACAACAGGGTAGGTACACCTGGAGACATGACAGTGCCCTAAAGGTCCTTGTGGATGGCATTAAGTCAGGACTGCCAGAAGCTCGAGTGCTACCTGACCTCCCTGGCCTCAGAGCAGAGGAGAACCCCCTCCACCATACCAAACAAAATCCTTGTCGCCGCCGCCCGCCCAGACATTGTAGCCGTCACCAACCGAACAATCACCCTTGTCAAACTCACCATCCCTTACAATTCACCTGAATGCCTCACCAACGCCAAGCAAGGAAACCAAGACCAACTACCAGCTAGCCCTCAGTGACCTTGACTCACGCGGCTATCCAGCAAATCTCATCACCATCGAGATTGGGGTCCACCACCTCACCTCTACCAGAGCATCCCTACAGCAGCTTCTCCCTGGTGTGCCAAAGTTAACCGTCACTCGTCTTCTTGACCAGACTGCAAGAAAAGCCATTGCAAGCTCACACATCATCTTCAATGCCAGACCAGATGATATATGGAACCCATCCTGCCGAATCCTCTAACTCACTGTGATCCTGTATCAATGCATGTTCACTATGGATTATCCCTATGTCCTGTATATCACTATACCGTAATTTCTGCTAATTGATATTGCTGTGCTTTGTAATCCTCCAATCAATAATGACTTGGCTCCCCCCCCCCCCCCCAATTGTCCTTGTTTGCTATGTGTTGTGAGCTTAGCAATGACTTATGTTTGCATGCTACATGTTCAGCGTCATAGTATGTGGGCCTCGACTAAATTCATGTATACAGTAACTTCCAGTGTTAGCCATCTATCAACACAGTAATTTACACAAGAACAGTAACCAATGTATGTGAGTTCATTCCTTGTGTCTACTTCGGTCCTTGCAGGTGATGACGCTTGTGTGTTGTACAAACACAGCAAGACGCAAAGGGCACTCCATACTTTCCCGCCTGCTGCTCAAGGCATCACCGTTGAACCCCTGAGTGATGACCCAAGGGACAAGAACTTTCTCTGCTTTCGAATACTCAACAGCGACACAGGTGCAGAACTGAGTCGCTATCGTGCAGATGATATTGTTCAAATGAGAAATTTCATGGCTTCACTGGGTACCACTGGTCAGGGGCTCTTTACTAAGAAATCTGAGGAAACTGTTGATGCTCCACGAGTGGAGGCCACACATGGCCTCTGGGATGTGATTCAACCCTCAGAAAATGAGCTCTTCCAGCGACAAGAGATGTTTGACCAACAAGAGAGGATGGCACATGGTGCAGTCCCTGGGCAGACAGGCACTGATGCCTCACCCTCATATGCGAGCACAATTAGTCGTCTAGCTATTGGCTTCTATTTTCCACCAGACATGGAAGTGAGGCCCCCATCAAATATGGGAGTGTCCCTGTCATTCCCTAGTTCCATAGTCCCACTGTACAACTCTAGTACTCCCCTCACTAAGGCATACAGGCGACTCTATCACGACACCTTCCGCCCACCACATGGGCCCCCCGTGTTCTACCCTGTGAGCATTGGCTATGGCAGTGAGGTGGGCCTGAGGCCAGGCCAACAAGCTCTGTGGGACCCCAACTTGAAGACTTACTTCTTTGTAGACCACATAAACCAGGTCACATTCTATGAAGATCCCAGGCCACCGAAAGAACCATACCCACTTGTGTCTAAGCTGAAGTTGGCTGTGGGTGACCGTTGTCGGGAGGGCAACATTCCCCCGACAATCTGCCGAGATGCTGATATGATCAACGCCACTGCACGCCGTGCACTGTCCAAGCCGCATGGTTTTACAGTGCAAGCCTGTGGAGTCAATGGTGCACATGGAGCAAATGGGAAGACGGGTGCAACAGGCTCTCCTGGAGTAATTGGCGATTATGGGATTGGCCCAGGTGGTTGTGGAGGAAGAGGAGGAGATGGTGGGCCAGGGGATAGGGGTCAAGATGGTGTGAGGGGAAAGGATGCAACAGAAGCAAGTGATGTTGTGCTGACAATATCAGGGGATGCAAATGAGCTTCATGGCACAGGAACATGCAGCTTCATGGCTAACTTGGGAGGTACAAGAGCAGAGGAAGTTGTATTTCTGAACTGCCGAGGTGGAGATGGGGGGAATGGTGGGAGGGGAGGGGATGGAGGGCAAGGAGGACATGGAGGCATGGGGGGGATTGGAAATCTAGGCTTTCTTGGCATAAGCTCAGCTTCTGGACCTGGTGGACCTGGAGGCCCTGGAGGCCATGGAGGTAGAGGGGGCAAAGGTGGACAAGGTGGGCTAGGGGGACGAGGAGGAGATGGAGGAAGTGCTGGTTTTGGAGGGTGCTGCATTGTCCAATCAGTTGACCCGAGATTGCTGATGCTTGTAGAAGCTGACTGTCGGGAAGGGATCCCAGGCACTGGAGGTGGTGCCGGCATGGGAGGCCATGGGGGTTCTGGAGGGCCAGGAGGGTTTGGAGGGTCTGGTGGTATGGGAGGATTTGGTGGAAGCACCACTGATGCTCAAGGCCGCATCACCTATTATCCTTGTGGACCGCCTGGCCTTCCAGGTAGTAAAGGTTGTATTGGTATCCAAGGACCACGAGGTATGGATGGATCGAGGGGTGTGAATGGGCGACCTGCCCCCACTGGAGGCATCCTCTGGGTTGTTCATAGTGCTGAAGGTGCTGTACTCTTTCAAGGTCCCACTCGATATGATGCCCAGGTGACAAAGCTACATGTTGTGTCTGCCATAGACGATGGCATCTTTGAGCCAAATGAAATGATCATGGTGTCTGGAGTGTTGGTGGTGAACAGTGGTGGGCTGCCACTTCCTGCTGGATCCTCAGCCTTCATGCCTTCCACAAAAACCATTAAATTCCAACCAACCAAATATGACATGCCACAGCTGATGCCCAGTCAAACCTTTGTCGTTCCAGTGACATACCGCGGCAGGATCTTTGACCAACCTCCGCCCAATGTACCAGGCCCATTTGTCTCCTCTGCTGAGTTTCATCCTCGCATTGAGCTCCTCGGCAGGCCCTTTGAAAAGTCCTTTCTTCGCCAGAAGCTCACAGTGCAGTACCCAGTGAAGCTGGCCCACCTCAAGTGCAGTGAGATTTTGGGACGGGGGGAGGTCTGCGTGCTGGATATTGGAGTGCAGAACATCTCCAGAATGGCATATGGTGATGGCCCTAGTTCAGGAGGGAAGGTGGCTCTACAGATTCACATGGATTCCCGCATTATTCCGATTGGCTATGCAAGTGTAGGCCTCACAGGTATCCCATACACTGTCACATACAGCCGTGCTGTTCGAGACAGCATGTATGTTCAAATACATGCAATTGCACCAGGCGAGGTAGTCTCTGTGCAAGTAGCTGTTCAGATGGAAAGCCAAGCTGAGCTGTTAGATAACTGCTTGTGGCAGACTGATCTCTATCTGCGGGACAAACTGATCCAGTACGACACACAGGCAATTCGTGTGTCTCCTATTTACGCCCCTAGTGAACCAGCTGCAGATGTATTGATGGTCATCTGCAAGAGCATTTTCAGGAAAGAGTTCCTCTTCTGGCAGCGGATATTGGAAGTTCTTGATGCTAAGGTGGATTTCTGGGATGTGGACCGCTATCATGGGCTCTCGGTTGATAGCACCACCAATGCAAGACATCCTGTGACGTGGCTGGGACGATACTCTGGTAAGCTAATTCTTTATCCCTACTGTGACCTCCACATGCTTCTTAGCGGTGACATGGTGTCACACTTTCATGGTTTTGAGTATGCCAGTAATCAGCTGGAGGAGAAGGATTCTAGCATGGTGCTACTTATGCGCTCACACGCACCACATGTCCCTCAAGCTGATAAGTTTCATGACAGAGGTGACAACAGTGTCATCAGGCATTTGGCTGTTGCTCTTCCTTCTCTGGATCTGCTAGAGAATGCATATTCTGGAGTTCATCTTCTGCAGCCAGGAACATGTGTGACCTCAGCTACACCGTTTCTTTCCTGGGAAAAGAAGCACCTTAAGAAACTAGAAGAAGAACGTCCTTCACAGTCGGTCATTGTCATCAGCCGGCAGCCTCAAATTCGTAAGCTTAGCTCTTTCCGCTACTCATATGGTGCTGTGGACATCCGCCGCATTCCAATTCTCCGCTCTAGCAAGCTTCTTGTGGTGGACGGTGCAGGAGGGACAATGACACAGATGAGTCTGGATGACACCAGCCTTTCAGCAAGAGCCACTGAGGTGCCACTAGCTAGTCAGTTTGGTCAAGCCTTCCTTACCACCCTGTATGGACTCCCACTTGCCAAAAAGTTAGCACTGGTAAAGACAGGATCTGGTGGACCAAGGCAGCTTCAGCCCACTTTCCACCTCCCTTCTGGCACTGCTCTGAGCAAGGCAGAACTGTGCATGATATGTGCAGTGGCTGAGATTTCAGATGAGGTCCTCAACTGCACTGGAGAAGTTTGGCGCATGGGCAGGCTGGTGGAAGATGTGACAGCCAATGTAGAGGCTTACCAATCCAATGGCCAGGTTGTTCTTCGATCCTTGGTTCTACTCAAGGAGGAGCTGAAGGCGGGGAAGAAGCGACTGAGCACCTCACAGGTATCCCGGGCGGTGCGTGCCATCAAGGCCCAGGCACGTCGTGTGAAGCAGACTCTGCAACAGGCCGGAGTTGACAGCCATGGCCTTCCACCTTTGCCCAGCTTCAGCATCCTGCGTGACAGCTACCGTGTGCACCTCACTGCCCAGCACAGGGTGGAAGATGGGCGCTGGAACCTGCTTGGGCAGTGAGCAGCAAGACTTAGTGCCAGGTATGACCCAGTCTGTTGTGAACTGCATGCATGCATGTACGTGCACATAGCATTCATCACAGTAACCACTAGCTGGCGTGTTGGTATTTGCATACTTGTGACATCACATGTAGCCACCATATATAGACATTGGATCCACATGCAATGCCCATTGTTTACTGCGCAAGAGAGTATATGTTTACGGATGGGGATTATTACACTGAAGCCCAGTGTGAGGCTATAGTGATGTGTGGCAATAATCACTGGATAATTACGCCAAACCTGACCAGGTCAATACAAATTGATTCCTGGTCAGGGGGACCGAAGTCCTATTTATGGCAACCAGTGATCGCCTCCCCAGTCATCCAACAAACAAAGATGGAAGAGCCACAGACAGCTGTTTCGGCCTTGTTGGGCCTCGTCAGTGTGGCGTACTGATGGTAATTGCAGGATGACTGGTTGCTTCTGTATCAATTTGTATTGACCTGGTCAGGTTTGGCGTAATTATCCAGTGATTATTGCCACACATCAGTATATGTTTATGCTGACTAGTGTGTCTTTCAGTATTATTCAGTCTTTTTATACTGTGCTCCATGTACATGTAATGAAAGACGTATTGACTGATCACTTCCCATTTCACTACTGTATTGCAGGTTGTTACCTTGGATCAACACTACCAAAGACAGTGTTTTAGGTATACTTCTGACTCTGATAGCTCTAGGCTCAGATAGGATGGCTAGCTAAACATTTTGTTTGTAGGCTTTTGTAGCACGTTTGTAGAACTCATATTGAATTTGTAGACCTTGTAATTGGTATTATCAGGTGTATTGTACCTGGCAAAGTAGTTGTGGCATTGAACTAAATCTATGATACTTTAAAGCACAGGGTACACCAAAACTACATGCATGCCATAAGTTATTTATTGTGTAAATATAGCTAAATAGCTATGAGACAATGCCATTCTGGCGTGGTTCTCTGCATTATTATATAGGTACACGATCTTGCAACAATATCGATGTATGTCACGAGAGCTGTATACGAGCCCTGAGCGCTTAGACGCATTAGGGGCGTCCCCATTGATGCAAGCTGCCAGACAAGAAAGTTGGACAGCAGGACAAGCGACCAGCCCCGCGACAACGGAGAAGCCACCTCTACACGTTAGCCATGATGAGGAAACTCCTCTGCTGTGCGTGCAACGATCGGTCCAATTGTTCAGTACAACTTAGACACGCTCCTACGCAATCTGCAAATCTCTGGCCACCATGGTGGAGGTTGAGGGTATCTGCTGGACCGGGGTTGGTTGTAGCTGGATCCCACCCTCTCTCTCCCTCTGCAGCATCTCCAGTCAGCAAGAACAAGCTGTCTATGTTCTTTGGTGTGCATTTGGGTCTGGGTCAGTGAGGTGAGGCACTGCGGGGAGGGTGTTCAGATAGGGGTCGTGCAGAGTATTCACTGTGAGTGCAGTCTTCGTGAGTCAGACTGTGCGGTGTACAGAACATTCACAGTCCCTTCACCACTCAACATGCACACATGGCACAGCATTACAGGAATTTACAGTGTTTATAAAAAGTTTATAAAATGGTGTGTGTATGTGTGTGTGTGTGTGTGTTGAGCACTGCTTGTATGTTCCTTCTTGTGTAGAGTGTGCAGAGCTGACACATGAGAATAAGAGAAATAAGCTGTCTATTGCAGAACTCTCACAGAGCAAGGTGTGGGGGTGGTGTACATTGGAGGATACTATGTATGCATGTATTCATAGCTGGGTGTGGGCGTTGCTGCCTCAACACGTTTCTCTCCAGATTCCACGCCTTACTGAGGAGCGGGATGCAAAGAGGGCACAAAAGTGGGTGTAACGGTTGGCTGTTTTATGGTCACCACTGCACTCATCACTCTTTATCCACTAACCACCTACCCACAGTGTCCAATACCTTCAGTGGATTGAGTCTGAGTTGGAGTGTCCTGTACAGACCTATGGACATCACCTTGAGCAGATCGGGGCAGCCATCACAGACACAGGTGTCTATGCCATGTGGTTTGGCCTATTTAGTGCTGTCTAAGTGTGCTGCAGCATTGGATGTAGCAGTAGTGACTGGTGTAGGTAGCAGTAGTGACTGGTGTATGTAACAGTAGTGACTGGTGTATGTAGCAGTAGTGACTGGTGTATGTAGCAGTAGTGACTGGTGTAGGTAGCAGTAATGACTGGTGTATGTAGCAGCGATGACTGGTGTATGTAGCAGTAGTGACTGGTGTATGTAGCAGTAGTGACTGGTGTATGTAGCAGTAGTGACTGGTGTATGTAGCAGTAGTGACTGGTGTAGGTAGCAGTAATGACTGGTGTATGTAGCAGCGATGACTGGTGTAGGTAGCAGTAGTGACTGGTGTATGTAGCAGTAGTGACTGGTGTATGTAGCAGTAGTGACTGGTGTATGTAGCAGTAGTGACTGGTGTATGTAGCAGTAGTGACTGGTGTAGGTAGCAGTAATGACTGGTGTATGTAGCAGCGATGACTGGTGTAGGTAGCAGTAGTGACTGGTGTATGTAGCAGTAGTGACTGGTGTATGTAGCAGTAGTGACTGGTGTATGTAGCAGTAGTGACTGGTGTATGTAGCTGCAGTGACTGGTGTATGTAGCAGTAGTGACTGGTGTATGTAGCAGTAGTGACTGGTGTAGGTAACAGTAGTGACTGGTGTATGTAGCAGTAGTGACTGGTGTATGTAGCAGTAGTGACTGGAGTATGTAGCAGTAGAGACTGGTGTAGGTAGCAGTAGTGACTGGTGTAGGTAGCAGTATTGACTGGTGTATGTAGCAGTAGTGACTGGTGTATGTAGCAGTAGTGACTGGTGTAGGTAGCAGTAGTGACTGGTGTATGTAGCAGTAGTGACTGGTGTATGTAGCAGTAGTGACTGGTGTAGGTAGCAGTAGTGACTGGTGTATGTAGCAGTAGTGACTGGTGTAGGTAGCAGTAGTGACTGGTGTATGTATTCATTCATTCAACATCACATGCAACACAAAACCTGCACAAGTTTATCTGTCTTACCAATCTCAATCTCCTTGCTAGAAACTGGTTCAGAGGAAGACACATGCCTTGATGAAGGAGCTTGAGATGCTGAAATCGATGAAGGTTACAGTTGTCAGCTCAAAGTATTTGGATGCAGACACCTTGTTGAAACCCCCATAAGTTGACATGTGTCAGGAGATTAACTTTAGCTCAGAACCCTGAACGTTTGCTTGACAATGTTGCAAACAAGCTCCACCAGCCTGCACTGTCAAATGGACACGTTATGAACTTCACTTGCTCATGAGCCGAAACAGAAATTGTGTGCGTTTTTACTTGTCTTTCCGAGTTCCGAAAAGTTTCCGAGTAAGGCGTCACTGATATCCAAATTTTTTGTCTGATGCTAAAACTAATCAAGTTGAAGTTGGCACATTATATAGTTCGCCTATATAAGTGAATGCCACATCCGGGGACTTGTCAGAGGTACGTAGCCCGATGGCTGAAGCTCCGCCAGATCCCCAGCCCGTGCAGCAGCTTCCGCGCGAGCCCGCTCCCATTCTACAAGAGGGGCGCATCCAGGGGTGCCAGGGATACCTGACGAGGAGAACGAAGTTCCTCAAACGCTGGAAGAAGCGATGGTTCTCCATCACTCCCGGTAAGCAACCAAGTGAGAGGCTGGCAACGCCGCATCTGCAAGTGACGCCCGCTGTGCAACGATGTCACGTGTTTATCCTATATATAAAGCTCCTCCGAGCAACGAGGAGAGAGGGTTCACATATACCTGCTCGTAGTCATTTCGTTACCTGTATAGTAGTGGTTAAAACACCTCATCCCTGCCTCTACCACATAGCTGACCACACCTATGACTGTATACTATACTCTTACAGGGCCGGAGGAAGCATTTTAGGATTGGTCAGGCCATGAAAATTTTTTTGCTCGCTCCGCTCGCAAATTTTTTTTACCACCACTACATTAACCAGACCACTTTTGTGAGTGCTGGGTGCAGGCGAGCAGGTAAGTAAAGTACTGCAAAGATGCATGGCCCATGCACATTTACAGAACAATAATATAAACCAAATGAAAAGTCACGTCACCATCACCTCGTAAAGCAAGGCCTTGTCTAGATAGAAAGCGAATGTTTGACAGTATCCGAATTAGGCACTGACGATTCTCGCTTTCCTCTTGGGCATGTTCCCTAGAAAGCATCTCACCCACATCTGAGCATGTAGCTGGTATCACCATGACCACTTGCAAGGCTTCTTTATGGCTTGCAGATGCTTCATGGTTTTTGAAACTGATGGTGGCATCCTTCCAATTTTAAAGCCATTACTTGTAAAAGCAAGATCGTCTCTGCTTCGTTCCATCCTTTTGGACTTCAGTGCAGACACACACACATGGCAAAATACAACGTCATCTGGGTTGTGTGTCTGGTAATGCAACCAGGGCCACGCGGAAAACCAGGACGCCTGGCACAACCTCTTCACTATCTGCTTTTTTTCCAAACTCACGTTTGGGGAAGACGAACTTTGAAGGAGGATGCGATGGTTGAGGAGGGAGATCCGGCAAGCTCGAGCTCGTAGCCAACGACTTTGAAAGCGCCATTGTCTCAATCCAAAAGATCAACAGGAAGAGTAGTAATGGTTCTAGTTACAAGACTACCCTTCCTGTTGAACAGGAAGGGTAGTCTTGTAACCAGAACCATGCGCTTCTACGTGGCGCGCGTACAGCGTGCAAGACTAAACTCCTGCTCGGATCTCCGTTCCACCATTTTACAGGTTACGTAATAACCAGAGTACCTTAGCGATTTTATAAGCATTAAGTAACTGTCAAAATGGCGTTTTACCGCCTCTGCGCGCGAAGAACGATACGATAGAGGTCAGCGTTTCTGTAAGTGTTCTTTTTAGTTTTTTTGAAAAAATATTGTTGGAGCTTAAAATATTGGTCCGGCCAAAACCGGAGCAGCCGGACCGGTTCCTCCGGCCCTGTCTTAGGTATAACCTGTTTAGGCCAATCGATTTTCAAAATTCACAGTGTATCGTATCGCCGAGTGCTACGGACACCATCAATTTCCACTGTATGCACGAAAAGAACTGGAGTTCGAAAAATTAAGGGTGCACACAGAAAAATCATTGCCATCTATGAGGGAACAGTGTAGCTACAGATCTGGTGTACATGGTGGAATTTACTCTCCACCCCTCCTCCAATCAGCTTTCAATTTAATTAAGAAACATGCTCATGGTCTAGGAGACCATTATATCAAGGTTGCATTTCATAGCATTCCCAGTAATTGTACCTCCATGTGACTCTATTCCACATTTGCTACTTGACCTGTCTGGTGTGTTCACATACAGCAGCCATATAGGTGTGGTCAGCTATATGTGGGGTAGAGGCATATGGGATGAGGTGTTTAACCACTGCTACACTACAGTGCACCCTCACTTCCCTAGCCTCCCTGGGGGACTTGGATAAGCCCTATAAATGAATGAGTTAGACTTATTGATTTCCATTTCCATTAAAATACTTGGTAATACTTTGCACCTGCTTATAATATGTATGCTTTAATTTTGCCTTTTATTCTGTGTACATAATGGTTAGGTATGAGCTACAAACACATTCACAAGATTTAGTCTGGGCACCAAACAGTCAGTGTGCCAGTAGCACCCAAACCCTGTAACTCCAGGTGGATACCCTTCTTGTTGGCTGTGGTTGTCTTTGGCTTCTAATATCAATTGGGCTCAAAGCTACTGTCTCAATGGCATACAGAGGAAGGCCAAACTCACAGAATACTAATGTATACTTTACATCTCTTCAGCTTACCTCCACATTATTTCTACCTGGTTAAGAAACCTCGGACTCATAGTCTCAATAGCCACAATGTAAAGGGGAAAATAACATGAACTTCAGTTATTACTGAACATACAGAAAACATAACAAATGAGGACAATTTTGATATGCTTCAACCATGGAGGGCCTTTGTCTAAACTGGTTGTGACTGACAAAGACTCTTGTCACAAATCTGTATAGACACTGTTACACCTTATTGTACAATAGGCTACCACCTGCAGAGGAGACGATGCCATTTTGAATGATGATGATGATGATGTGAGCTTAGCAACGACTCATGTTAGCATGCTACATGTTCAGCGTCATAGTATGTGGGCCTCAACATTCATGTAACTTCCAGTTTTAGCCATCTATCAACACAGTAATTTATGCAAGAACAGTAACCAATGTATGTGAGTTCATTCCTTGTGTCCGTTTTGGTCCTTGCAGGTGATGACACTTGTGTGTTGTACAAACACAGCAAAAGGCAAAGGGCACTCCATACTTTTCCATCTGCTGCTCCAGGCATCACCGTTGAGCCCTTGAGTCATGACCCAAAGGACAAGAACTTTCTCTGCTTTCGGATACTCAACAGCGACACAGGTGGAGAACTGAGTCGCTATCGTGCAGATGATATTGTTCAAATGAGAAATTTCATGGCTTCACTGGGTACCACTGGTCGGGGGCTGTTTACTAAGAAGTCTGAGGAAACTGTTGACGCTTCACAAGTTGAGGCCACACATGGCCACCGGGATGTGACTCATTCCTCAGAAAATGAGCCCTTCCAGCACCAAGAGACGGTTGACCGACAAGAGAGGATGGCAGATGTTGCAGTCCCTGGGCAGACAGGCACTGATGCCTCACCCTCATATGAGGACACAATTAGTCGCCTAGCTATTGCCTTCTATTTTCCACCAGACATGGAAGTGAGGCCCCCATCAAATATGGGAGTGTCCCTGTCATTCCCCGGTTCCAGAGTCCCACTGTATAACTCTAGTACTCCCTTCACTAAGGCATACAGGCGACCCTACCACGACACCTTCCGCCCACCATATGGGCCACCCACGTTCTACCCTGTGAGTATTGGCTATGGCAGTGAGGTGGGCCTGAGGCCAGGCCAACAAGCTCTGTGGGAGCCCAACTTGAAGACTTACTTCTTTGTAGACCACATACAACAGGTCACTTTCTATGAAGACCCCAGGCCACCGAAAGAACCATACCCACTTGTGCCTAAGCTGAAGTTGGCTATGGGCGACCGTCACCGGGAGGGCAACATTCCCCCAACAATCTGCAGAGGTGCTGATATGATCGACGCCACTGCACGCCGTGCACTGTCCAAGCCGCATGGGCTTACAGTGCAAGCCTGTGGAGTCAATGGTGCACACGGAGCAAATGGGAAGACGGGTGCAACAGGCTTTACTGGAGAACATGGCCATTATGGGATTGGCCCAGGTGGTTGTGGAGGAACAGTAGGAGATGGTGGGCCAGGGGGTAGGGGTCAAGATGGTGTGAGGGGAAAGGATGCAACAGAAGCCAGCGATGTTGTGCTGACTATCTGGGGGGATGCAAATGAGCTTCACGGCAAAGGAACATGCAGCTTCACGGCTAACCTGGGAGGTACAAGAGCAGAGGAAGTTGTATTTCTGAACTGCCGAGGTGGAGATGGGGGGAATGGTGGGAGGGGAGGGGATGGCGGGCTAGGAGGAGATGGAGGCACGGGGGGGAATGGGGCCCAAGGCTTGCATGGAGTGAGCTCAGCTTGTGGACCTGGTGGAAATGGTGGCCCTGGAGGCCATGGAGGTACAGGGGGCGATGGTGGACAAGGTGGGCAAGGGGGGCGAGGAGGAGATGGAGGAAGCGCTGGTTTTGGAGGGTGCTGCATTGTCCAATCAGTTGACCCGAGATTGCTGATGCTTGTAGAAGCTGACTGTCGGGAAGGGATCCCAGGTACTGGAGGTGGTGCGGGCATGGGAGGCCATGGGGGTCCTGGAGGTCTAGGAGGGGTTGGAGGGGCTGGTGGTATGGGAGGATCTGGTGGAAGCCGCACTGACGCTCAAGGTCACATCACCACTTATCCTAGTGGAGCGCCTGGCTTTCCAGGTATTAATGGTTGTATGGGTGATGAAGGACCACAAGGTATGGATGGATTGAGGGGTGTAAATGGGCGACCTGCCCCCACTGGAGGCATCCTCTGGGTGGTTCACAGTGCTGAAGGTGCTGTACTCTTTCAAGGTCCCACTCGATATGATGCCCAGGTGACAAAGCTGCATGTTGTGTCTGCCATAGACGATGGCATCTTTGAGCCAAATGAAATGATCATGGTGTCTGGAGTGTTGGTGGTGAACAGTGGTGGACTGCCACTTCCTGCTGGATCCTCAGCCTTCATGCCTTCCACAAAAACCATTAAATTCCAACCAACCAAATATGACATGCCACAGCTGATGCCCAGTCAAACCTTTGTCATTCCAGTGACATACCGCGGCAGGATCTTTGACCAACCTCCACCCAATGCACCAGGCCCATTTGTCTCCTCAGCTGAGTTTCATCCTCGCATTGAGCTCCTTGGCAGGCCCTTTGAAAAGTCCTATCTGCACCAGAAGCTCACAGTGCAGTACCCAGTGAAGCTAGCCTACCTCAAGAGCGTGAGAATTTGGGACGGGGGGAGGTCTGCGTGCTAGATATTGGAGTGCAGAACATCTCCAGAATGGCATATGGTGATGGCCCTAGTTCAGGAGGGAAGGTGGCTCTGCAGATTCACCTGGATTCCCGCCTTATTCTGATTGGCTATGCAAGTGTAGGCCTCACAGGTATCCCATACACTGTCACATACAGCCGTGCTGTTCGAGACAGCATGTATGTTCAAATACATGCAATTGCACCAGGCAAGGTAGTCTCTGTGCAAGTAGCTGTTCAGATGGAAAGCCACGCTGAGCTTTTTGACCGCTGCTTGTGGCAGGCTGATCTCTATCTGCGGGACAAACTGATCCAGTACGACACACAGGCAATTCGTGTGTCTCCTATTTACGCCCCTACTGATCCAGCTGCAGATGTATTGATGGTCACCTGCAAGAGCATTTTCAGGAAAGAGTTCATCTTCTGGCAGCGAATATTGGAAGTTCTTGATGCTAAGGTGGATTTCTGGGATGTGGACCGCTATCATGGGCTCTCGGTTGATAGCACCACCAATGCAAGACATCCTGTGACGTGGCTGGGACGATACTCTGGTAAGCTAATTCTTTATCCCTACTATGACCTCCACATGCTTCTTAGCGGCGACATGGTGTCACACTTTCATGGTTTTGAGTATGCCAGTAATCAGCTGGAGGAGAAGGATTCTAGCATGGTGCTACTTATGCGCTCACACGCACCACATACATGTCCCTCAAGCTGATAAGTTTCATGACAGAGGTGACAACGGTGTCATCAGGCATTTGGCTGTTGCTCTTCCTACTCTGGATCTGCCAGAGAATGCATATTCTGGAGTTCATCTTCTGCAGCCAGGAACATGTGTGACCTCAGCCACACCATTTCATTCCTGGGAAAGGAAGCACCTTAAGAAACTAGAAGAAGAACTTCCTTCACAGTCAGTCATTGTCATCAGCCGGCAGCCTCAAATTTGTAAGCTTAGCTCTTTCCGCTACTCATATGGTGCTGTGGACATCCGCCGCATTCCAATTCTCCGCTCTAGCAAGCTTCTTGTGGTGGACGGTGCAGGAGGGACAATGACACAGATGAGTCTGGATGACATCAGCCTTTCACCAAGAGCCACTGAGGTGCCACTAGCTAGTCAGTTTGGTCAAGTCTTCCTCACCACCCTGTATGGACTCCCACTTGCCAAAAAGTTAGCACTGGTAAAGACAGGATCTGGTGGACCAAGGCAGCTCAGTTTCCACCTCCCTTCTGGCACTGCTCTGAGTATGGCAGAACTGTGCATGATATGTGCAGTGGCTGAGATTTCAGACGAGGTTCTGAACTGCGCTGGAGAGGTTCGTCGCATGGGCAGGCTGGTGGAAGATGTGACAGCCAATGTAGAGGCTTACCAAGCCAATGGCCAGGTTGTTCTTCGATCCATGGTTCTACTGAAGGAGGAGCTGAAGGTGAGGAAGAAGTGACTGAGCACCTCACAGGTATCCCGGGCGGTGCGTGTCATCAATGCCCAGGCACGTCGTGTGAAGCAGACTCTGCAAAAGGCCGGAGTTGACAGCCATGGCCTTCCACTTTTACCCAGCTTCGGGATCCTGCGTGACAGCTACCGCATGCACCTCACTGCCCAGCACAGGATGAAAGATGGGCGCTGGAACCTGCTTGGGCAGTGAGCAGCAAGACTTAGTGTCAGGTATGACCCAGTCTGTTGTGAACTGCATGCATGCATGTACGTGCACATAGCATTCATCACAGTAACCACTAGCTGGTGTGTGGGTATTGGTATTCCTGTGACATCACATGTAGCCACCATATATAGACATTAGATCCACAAGCAACGCCCATTGTTTACTGCCGAAGATAATTTATATGTAGTTTGTTTATGTTGACTTGTGTCTTGAGTATTACATATTCTGTCTTCATAGTGTGCTCCTTTGACATGTAATGAAAGGCGCATTGACTTGTCTCTTCCTATTTCCTATTTCACTACTGTATTGCAGGTTGTTACCTTGGATCAACACTACCAAAGATAGCGTTTTAGGTATACTTCTGACTCTGATAGCTCTAGGCTCAGATAGGATGGCTAGCTAAACATTTTGTTTGTAGGCTTTGTAGCACTTTTGTAGAACTCGTATTGAATTTGTAGGCCTTTGTAATTGGTATCATCAGGTGTATTGTACCTGGCAAAGTAGTTGAGCCATTGAACTAAATCTATGATACTTCAAAGCACTAGGTACACCAAAACTACATGCATGCCATAAGTTGTTTATTGTGTAAATATAGCTAAATAGCTATGAGACACAATGCCATTCTGGCGTGTTTCTCTGCATTATTAGCTATACGATCTTGCAACGATGTATGTTACGAGAGCTGTTTACCAGCCCTGAGCGCTTAGACGCATTAGGGGCGTCCCCATAGATGCAAGCTGCCGGACAATGGCGAAACACTTCTGAAAAGTTGGACAGCAGGAGAAGCGACCAGCCCCACGTCTACAGAAAAGCCACCTCTACGCGTTAGCCATGATGAGGAAACTCCTCTGCTATGCGTGCAACGATCGGTCCAATTGTTCAGTACAACTTAGACACTCTCCTACGCAATCTGCGAATCTCTGGCCACCATGGTGGAGGTTGAGGGCATCCTTGCTGAACCTGTATGCATGTATTCATAGCTGGGTGTGGGCATTGCTGCCTCAACATGTTTATCTCCAGATTCCACCCCTTACTGAGGAGCGGGATGCAAAGAAGGCACAAAAGTTGGTTGTTTTACGGTCACCACTATACTCATCACTCTTTATCCACTGACCACCTACCCACAGTGTCCAACACCTTCAGTGGATTGAGTCTGAGTTGAAGTGTCCTGTACAGACCTATGGACATCACCTTGAGCAGATCGGGGCAGCCATCACAGACACAGGTGTCTATGCCATGTGATTGTGGTTTGGCCTATTTAGTACTGTCTAAGTGTACTGCAGCATTGGATGCAGTGTAGCAGTAGTGACTGGTGTACGTAGCAGTAGTGACTGGTGTATGTAGCAGTAGTGACTGGTGTATGTAGCAGTAGTGACTGGTGTATGTAGCAGTAGTGACTGGTGCATGTAGCAGTAGTGACTGGTGCATGTAGCAGTAGTGACTGGTGTATGTAGCAGTAGTGACTGGTGTATGTAGCAGTAGTGACTGGTGCATGTAGCAGTAGTGACTGGTGCATGTAGCAGTAGTGACTGGTGCATGTAGCAGTAGTGACTGGTGCATGTAGCAGTAGTGACTGGTGCATGTAGCAGTAGTGACTGGTGCATGTAGCAGTAGTGACTGGTGCATGTAGCAGTAGTGACTGGTGCATGTAGCAGTAGTGACTGGTGTATGTAGCACTAGTGACTGGTGTATGTAGCACTAGTGACTGGTGTATGTAGCACTAGTGACTGGTGTATGTAGCAGTAGTGACTGGTGTATGTAGCAGTAGTGACTGGTGTATGTAGCAGTAGTGACTGGTGTATGTAGCAGTAGTGACTGGTGTATGTAGCAGTAGTGACTGGTGTATGTAGCAGTAGTGACTGGTATGTAGCAGTAGTGACTGGTTGTGATGTCGCCGACAATGTGGACACAGGCCGAGCAATTGCAACTCAATCAACAACAAACTCTACACTGCACAATCTACAACTCAACTGCTCCCATGTAGCACAGTACTAGTACATCATCTGAAAAACTGGGAGCATGACTAAGGTGAGTACACAGCATATATACCCGTGATCGATATTACAATATATCACTTAAACACATCCTAATGATTACAAAAGGTGAGTCTGTGTGTGTGTGTCCAATCATAACAATTCCTCCCCCCCTAAAGAAAAAAAGCACAAGTCAGTAGTAGCGTCCGCTCAACAACTATACCGCTCAGGTGGAGTTCTTGTACGGGAGGGATAACGATGTGTTGACGGCTGTGATACCGATGGGCTTGGCCCTGCAGGCAGTGGGGCCCGTTGATTGGCCTGGTCAACCACTGCTGCAGAGACACTATCTAGTGTAACGGTGATAGGCTCCGATGACCTTGCTTGCAACGTAATGTCTTCCTCCGTGAAGCAACCTTGTGCTCTTGCCGCCGAACTCCCAGGTGTTTGCTTTGTCTGCTGACATGGTCTACATGTCGCTTGATCACTCGGCCATCTGTGAGCCTCACCAGGAATGACACCGGGCCCTTGGCCTTGAAGATACATCCCGGCAACCACATCTCTCCAGGACGAAAATTGCGAGCATAGACTTGCTCACCATTGCTGAACACTCGATTGTGGGCATGCAAGTCATGCTGCTCCTTCTGCCGTTGCTGTTGTGCTTCCACCCGTACTGTGTGATCTGGGAGTAGCAAGTCCAAGCGTGAGCAACACTTCCTCCCAAACATGAGCTCAGCTGGTGAAACACCAGTCGTGGAGTGAGGTGTGATTCGATAGGAGAAAAGGAACCTCGCAATATGATCAGTGACTGTACCATCTCTCACCCGTTTGAACCCATGCTTGAAAACTTGTACAGCTCTTTCAGCCTGCCCATTTGAGGCTGGGTGGTACGGTGCCGTAGTTATGTGCTGCATCCCATTCAGTCTGAGGAACGCGCGAAAGTCCTCACTCACGAAACACGAACCATTGTCGGTGACTACTGAGTGTGGCAACCCAAATTGAGCAAATGTGGTTCTCAGCTGTTGTATGGTTGCGTTAGCAGAGCTGATGCCACTGGAAACACCTCCATCCATTTGGTGTGTGCATCAATTAACACCAAAAACATCTTGTTCTCAAGAGGACCTGCGTAATCCAAGTGGATTCAAGACCATGGACGGCTCAGCCAACTCCATGGATGCAACGGTGCTGATGGTGGCATTCTTCGAGTTTGCTGACATTTACCACAGGTACCAGCTACTGCCTCAATGTCTGCATCCAACTTTGGCCACCAGAAAAAAGAACGCGCTAGACTCTTCATTTTGGCCATGCCCTGGTGCCCTGCATGCAACTCCTGTAGCAGCTGATGACGACCTGCCAGTGGCACAACCACTCTGGACCCCCACAGAGTGCTTCCTTCATGTGTCGAGAGTTCTCCTCGGCGAGTCCAAAATGGTGACATGGAGGGCTTGGTTGGTTGAACATTTGGCCATCCTCTCTCTACATATTGCAAGACTTTCGACAATAGTGGGTCTCTCTTTGTCCATCCCTTGATCTGGGCTGCCGTGACAGGGGTATGCGATAAACTCTCCATGAGACACACAACCTCCACTGGCATTGGCATGTGTGGTGGTTGATCTGGTAGTGGTAGTCGGCTCATGGCATCAGCGTTGCCATGTGATGTGGTGGGCTTGAACGCGATCTGGTACTCGTACATCGCCAACGCTAGTGCCCACCGTTGAATTCGACCGGATGCTTGGGGGGAAACCGGCTTATGTGCACTGAACAGCGAAAGCAGAGGCTTGTTGTCGGTCTGAAGTGTGAATTGCCTCCCGAACAAGTATGAATGAAATTTCTTTACCCCGAAAACACATGCAAGTCCTTCTCGCTTGATTTGCACATATCGTCTCTCCACAGGCGTCAGTGTTCGCGAAGCAAATGCGATGGGCCGTTCTGAGCCATCCGGCATCTGATGTGACAGGACCGCCCCAATGCCATAGGGAGATGCATCACAGGCCAGCAGCAACTTCAATTCAGGATCAAAATGTGCAAGCACCTCCGAGGACACCAGCAGCATCTTGGAGGCTTGAAAGGCTCTCTCAGTTCTCACATCCCAACTCCAGGGGGTGTTACGCTTCAGCAAAGCGTACAGTGCAGCCAAGGCAGTGGAAAGATTTGGAAGGAACCTACCATAGTATGTGAGGAGACCCAAGTAGGCCTTCAGCTCCGACACACTACGAGGTCTGGGGGTTTGAACAACTGCTTCCACTTTGTCTGGATTGGGATGCAAACCTTCCGCATCCACCCGATGACCCAGGTAGACAACAGAAGAGGCCATGAATGCGCACTTGCTCCGTTTCAATCGAAGCCCTGCCTGCTCCATGCGGTCCAACACTTTCTCAAGTGTTGCCAGATGCTCTTCATCCGTCCTGCCCGTGACCAGGATGTCATCCAGGTACACCACTACTCCATCAATGCCTTGCAAGAGGCTCTCCATCACCCTTTGAAAGATGGCTGGAGCTGCTGATACCCCAAAGGGTAACCGGTTGTACCTGAAGAGGCCTTTGTGGGTATTAATTACGACATATGGCTTTGATTCCTCGTCCAGCTCGATCTGCTGGTATGCTTGGCTCGTCGAGTTTTGTGAAGGTCTTTCCATCCGCAAGTGTGGAGAAGAGGTCTTCTAAACGTGGAATTGGATACTGGTCAGGCTTTGCAATCTGATTGACGGTCATCTTGAAATCTCCACACAGTCGAATGGACTCCCGGTCACTCTTCAGCACTGGGACCACTGGTGCTGCCCACTCCGAAAACTGGATGGGTTCCACAATGCCTTCCTCTGTCAAACGCTCTAGCTCCTCCTCAATCTTTTTGCGCATGGCGTATGGAACTGGGCGCGCTTTGCAAAACTTGGGTGTTGCCGTAGAATCTACATGGATTTTGGCCTTGCACCCTTTGAGAGTACCTAGCCCGGGCTGGAACAGTGCTTCTTTCTGATTAAGCATTCTCTCCAGACTGCTTGTGCTGACACTATGGACTTGATCCCAATCCAGGCGTATGTGCTGTAGCCAGTCTCTTCCAAGAAGACTTTGTCCCTCACCTTTGACCACAGTGAGTGTGAGCCTGGCATCTTGGTCTTGTACTGCACCTTCACTTCAAGGTACCCCAGCACCACAATAGGGTCACCTGAGTAAGTGCACATATTCACCCGTGACTCTTGGAGCTTCCTCAAAGGCCACAAACGCTTGTATGTGGCATGTGAAACCAGAGAAAGTGAAGCCCCTGTGTCACAATCTTCATTGGCAGTGATTGGTTGTCGACCACCACAGTGACCACCCATGGTTTTCTCCCACCACTCTGCAATGTGAATAGAGGGTAGGTCTCTTCCTGGTCCTGCACCTGCTGAACCTTGTGACTTTGTTGGGCTTGGTTGTGGGGGGGGGAGGGAACTGGCTTCCCCACTCCTGCAAACGGCTTTCAGGTGCCCCACCTTCCCACAAAGGTGACATGTTGCATTCTTAAATCGGCACTTGGCAGCAGTATATATGCCCTTTCTTCCCACAGCGGTAACAGGACAGATCATCCTTTTGTGAACGCTGCTGTGGGGGTGCCACCTGATGGATCTCCTCTGGCGACAAGGCTACAGCCTGCTGAGAACTGTGTAACTCGCGCACATTCTTGGCCGCTGCTTCCAAACCTTGTGCCAGCTCCATTGCTCTTGGAAATCTCAAATTGGGTTCAGCGAGGAGTCTCTTTTGAATCTGGTCATCCTGAATGCTGCACGCAAGACGATCGCGCAGCATACTGTCGAGTGTGACACTGAAATTGCAGAATTCTGACAGTAACCGCAGCTCCGACACGAAAGTCGCCACGGTCTCGCCTGGCTGCCTGAATCTGCTGTGGAACTTGAATCGCTGCACTAACTCCGACGGTGGAGGACTGTAGTGCTTTGTCAGAACTTCTATGAGTTCCGCAAAGGACTTGTCGGCAGGTGCCGCCAGCACGATAAGACTCCTCAAGAGCTTGAATGTCGCCGGTCCGACCACGGTAAAAAACGTGGCATGCTTCTTCTCTTCCGACTCCACACCGTTCGCTTGCAGATAGAACTTGAGTTGTTGGACATACTGTGGCCAGTCGTCTTCTGGACTGTACGGGGCGATACTCCCTACTGTCCATTCAAACGCGCTGCTCAGATCCGACCTTCGTCGCCAATGTGATGTCGCCGACAATGTCGACACAGGCCAAGCAATTGCAACTCAATCAACAACAAACTCTACACTGCACAATCAATCTACAACTCAACTGCTCCCATGTAGCACAGTATTAGTACATCATTCAAAAAACTGGGAGCATGACTAAGGTGAGTACACAGCATATATACCCATGATCGATATTACAATATATCACTTAAACACATTACACAAGGTGAGTCTGTGTGTGTGTGTCCAATCATAACACTGGTGTATGTAGCAGTAGTGACTGGTGTATGTAGCAGTAGTGACTGGTGTATGTAGCAGTAGTGACTGGTGTATGTAGCAGTAGTGACTGGTGTATGTAGCAGTAGTGACTGGTGTATGTAGCAGTAGTGACTGGTGTATGTAGCAGTAGTGACTGGTGTATGTAGCAGTAGTGACTGGTGCATGTAGCAGTAGTGACTGGTGCATGTAGCAGTAGTGACTGGTGCATGTAGCAGTAGTGACTGGTGCATGTAGCAGTAGTGACTGGTGCATGTAGCAGTAGTGACTGGTGCATGTAGCAGTAGTGACTGGTGCATGTAGCAGTAGTGACTGGTGCATGTAGCAGTAGTGACTGGTGCATGTAGCAGTAGTGACTGGTGCATGTAGCAGTAGTGACTGGTGCATGTAGCAGTAGTGACTGGTGTAGGTAGCAGTAGTGACTGGTGTATGTAGCAGTAGTGACTGGTGTAGGTAGCAGTAGTGACTGGTGTATGTAGCAGTAGTGACTGGTGTATGTAGCAGTAGTGACTGGTGTATGTAGCAGTAGTGACTGGTGCATGTAGCAGTAGTGACTGGTGCATGTAGCAGTAGTGACTGGTGTAGGTAGCAGTAGTGACTGGTGTATGTAGCAGTAGTGACTGGTGTAGGTAGCAGTAGTGACTGGTGTAGGTAGCAGTAGTGACTGGTGTAGGTAGCAGTAGTGACTGGTGTATGTAGCAGTAGTGACTGGTGTAGGTAGCAGTAGTGACTGGTGTATGTAGCAGTAGTGACTGGTGTATGTATGTCTAAGGTGTGTATGTGTAGGTGTGGACGTGTGTGGGTGTGAGTGTATGCATGTACGAAACACAATGCACCCCTTCATTCATTCAACATCACATGCAACACGGGACCTGCACAAGTTTATCTGTCTTACCTATCTCCTTGCTAGAAACTGGTCCAGAGGAAGACACATGCCTTGACGAAGGAGCTTGAGACGCTGAAGTCGGTGAAAGTTACAGTTGTCAGCCCAAAGACACCTTGTTGAAATCACCATAAGTTGACATGTGTCAGGAGATTCACTTTAGCTATGAACCCAGAATGTTTGCTTGACAATGTTGCAAACAATCTCCACCAGCCTGCACTGTCAAATGGACACGTTATGGGCTTCACTTGCTCATGAGCCGAAACAGAAATTGTGTGTTTTTATTACTAGAAGTTTTCGAGTAAGGCGTCACTGATATCGAAGTTTTAGTCACTAAAACTTCGATATCAGTGATGCCTTTGATTAGTTTTATCATAGATAGGGTTTCAGGCTGAAACCCTATCTATGATAAAACTAATCAAGTTGAAGTTGGCACGTTATATAGTTCGCCTATATAAGTGATGCCACATCCGGACTTGTCAGAGGTACGTAGGCCGATGGCTGAAGCTCCGCCAGATCCCCAGCCCGTGCAGCAGCTTCCGCGCGAGCCCGCTCCCATTCTGCAAGAGGGGCGCGTCCAGGGGTGCCAGGGATACCTGACGAGGAGAACGAAGTTCCTCAAACGCTGGAAGAAGCAATGGTTCTCCATCACTCCCGGTAAGCAACCAAGTGAGAGGCTGCCAACGCGGCATCTGCAAGTGACGCGTCCGCTGTGCAACGCTATTACGGGCTTATCCTTATAAAGCTCCTCCGAGCAACGAGCTCGAGGAGAGAGGGTTCACATATACCTGCTCGTAGGCATTTCGTTACCTGTATAGTAGTGGTTAAAACACCTCATCCCTGCCTCTAGCACATAGCTGACCACACCTATGACTGTATACTATACTCTTAGGCATAACCTGTTTAGGCCAATCAATTTTCAAAATTCACAGTGTATCGTATCGCCGAGTGCTACGGACACCATCAATTTACACTGTATGCACGAAAAGAACTGGAGTTCGAAAACTTAAGGGCGCACACAGAAAATCATTGCCATCTATGAGGGAACAGTGTATCGATCTGATATACATGGTGGAATCTACTCTCCACCCCTCTAATCAGCTTGCAATTTAATTAAGAAACGTGATCATAATGAAAAATGTGTGCAAAAAATCTAAGGACACTAAACTGCGTTAAGAAAATGGCGGCGAAGTGATATCGCGTCGGGTCTTCTTGTCTACGATTGACAGCCCACCGAACATTGAAGGAGGACAATTCCGACCATGAATCGAAGAAAAGTATCTAGGATAGGCAACTGGAACGTTAGATCGCTTAAAAATAAGGAGAATGAGGTAATTCGGGAGATGGAGCGCTACAATCTGGACATCCTTGGCCTCAGCGAGATGAAGGTGAGAGAAAACGGCATGAGGGAGATCAATGGAACGAAATATGTATACGCGGGAGTGACAGAAGGGAGAGCGAAAGGTGGTGTAGGCCTAATTGTGTCAGAGCGGTGGGCAGATCGACTGCGTAGTTGGAGGTGCGTGAGTGAGAGATGTGTTACGATCAGGTTGAGAATCGAGGGCCACTGGATATCGATCATACAGGTGTATGCCCCGACAGACGATAAGGATGGTGGAATCAAGGATGCTTTCTTTGAGGAACTGCAAGGGGCGGTAGACAAAGTCCCTAGAGGTGACAAGTTGATTGTGATGGGTGATTTCAATGCCTGGGTAGGAAATAAAGCCGAGTTATGGAAGGGTGTGATTGGAAAGTATGGCGAGGAGGTGGAAAATGACAGTGGGAGAAGGCTGCTGAGTTTCAGTGCTGAAAATGAAATGCAAGTGCTGAATACCCAGTACGACCACAAGCGGATTCATAAGTTCACGTGGACATGCCCAGGTAGAGGACTAAAGTCCATCATTGACTACTTTTTGGCGAGAGGTGACCTAAGAAAGGAGGTACATGACGTGAAAGTGATTCGGGGAGCAGAAATTGGCAGTGACCACCATCTGGTGTTGATGAAAGTGATTATCTGTGGAAGGAGTAAAATGAAGAGAAAAGAAAGAAGCTGTCAGCTGAGGAGTGAAAGGCTGTGAACAAAGGAAGGGAAGATGAGGTTCCGGGCTAGACTGAGGCACCTAATGTACAATGCTAAGCATCTAACTGGGGAAGACATTGAAAGAGCATGGGGAGAGTTTAAGGGGAGTGTCCTAGGGACGGCTGAAGCTGTGTGTGGGAGAAGAAAGATTCGAAGTGACATAAAAAGAACAAAGTGGTGGAATGGTGATGTTGAAGATGCTGTGAGGAAGAAGAAAGGAGCGTATAAGAGGTGGATTCAAGTGCAGACATCAGAATCAAGAGATGAGTACCTTAGGGCAAAGAGGGAAGCGAGAGATGCTGTGAGGAAGGCCAAAAATGAAGAATGGGTCAAGCTTGGTGAATCACTCCAAAATGACTTCAGTCAGAACCAAAGGAGATTTTGGGCAAGGGTAAGAACGAGTGCAAAGGGAAGACTAGAAGTGGGAAGAGTATGTGATGATGATGGTCAAGTGTTATGTGAGGAGGGAGTGGTGCGAAAGAGATGGAGGGATTACTTCGCCATGCTAGTACAGAGTAATGACCAACCACAGCAGGGGGTACCACAGGGAGATTCTTATGGAGCGGAGACGGTGGAAGAAGTTGATGAGGAGATCACATTGGAGGAAGTCCGTAATAGTATCGCCAAGCTAAAGAGCAAGAAAGCTCCAGGCGTGTGTGGGGTAACAGGCGAAATGTTAAAGGCTGGAGGTGAAGTGACTGTCAGGTGGATGCATAGTATTGTGAATGTGGCTTGGAAGGCGGGATCTGTACCAGAGGATTGGAGGAAGGCCCTAGTCATCCCTGTCCATAAGAAAGGGAGTAAAATGCAGTGCACAAACTACCGCGGCATCAGTCTTCTGAGCATACCAGGGAAGGTGTATGCAAGAGTACTAGACTACAAGGTCAGAGACATCACTGAAGCAAAGGTCCTAGAGGAACAAGGGGCATTTAGGAAGAAAAGAAGTTGCGTGGACCAAATGTTCACTGTCAGGCAGCTAGGGGAGAAGATTATTGAGAAGAATAAAAGAATGGTGATGGTGTGTGTGGACCTCGAAAAAGCATATGACAGGGTAGACAGAGAGATGTTGTGGCAGGTGCTGGAGTCTTATGGAGTTGGTCAGGTGGGAGACTAGGCAGAGCAGTGAGATCACTGTATGAGAGGTGTCAGGCGTGTGTGAGAGTTTTAGGACAAAATTCAGACTGGTTCGGAGTTGAGCAGGGAGTGAGGCAGGGCTGTGTAATGTCCCCATGGCTGTTCAACCTGTACATGGATAGTATTGTAAGGGAAGCGAGGCAGAAGTTTGTGGGGGGAGTTCAGATGGAGGAGACTGTGGTTCAACTGCTGTTATTTGCAGACAACTTGATGCTTGTGGCAGAAAACAATGAAGACGTGGAGAGAAATCTGAGAGTGCTGGATGAAGTAATGAAAAAATGGAAGATGCGGATTAATTGGAGGAAGACTAAGGTGCTGACAGTTAAGAGAGGAGGTGGTACATGTGATATTTCAGTGAAAGGGGAGAAAATTGAAGAAGTGAAGACGATGAAATACCTTGGAGCACTGTTCAATGAAGAAGGGTCATGCGAAGAAGAGATAGAGAATAGAGTTGGAGCTGCATCGAAGGTGATTGGAGCAATGAGATCAGAAGTCCTGGAGAGAAGAGAGCTGAGCAAGGGAACAAAGCTGAGAGTGTTTAATGCAATGGTGGTTCCTACGCTATTATATGGGTGTGAAACCTGGACTATACAGAAGCGACATGTGAGCAGGCTGCAGGCGGCGGAGATGAGGTATTTGAGGAGAGTGGAAGGAGTGACAAAGCTAGATAAAGTTAGGAATGAGGACATCAGACAAAGGTTGAAACAAGAAGCAGTTGTGGAAGTAGCCCGAAAGAAGCAGAGAGCATGGAAGGAGAAACTAGATGGCATGGAAGGGGAAAGACTTGTGAGGCGTGTGTACAGTGAGGAGGTGACTGGCAGAAGGCCAAGAGGAAGACCGAGAAAGTGCTGGATGGACAATTTTAATTTATAATGTATAATGACTGTTACACTAGCACTTAAGATTACATTCCCGCTATGTTGTAAGGGCTACCTCCAGCACTGGAGATCATGCCGTCAGAGCTATTCATTCATTCATTCATTCACTAAACTGCAATCAAATCTGCCTGGGCCTATATCTATGATCATGGATCTATGATCTAGGAGACCATCATACCGAAGTTGCATTTCATAGCATTCCCAGTAAGTGTACTACCATGTGACTCTATTTCACATTTGCTCCTTGTCCTGTCTTGTGTGTTCACATATAGCAGCCATAGTTGTGCTCAGCTATGTGGGAGAGGCATATGGTATGAGCTGTTTTGACTATATATAGTGCAAGTTACAATATACACCACTAATTTAAATAAATAATATAATATAAATAATGTCCTGGGGATTTGGAGGCCCTATATATACTATATACACTGCACCCTCACTTACCCAGCCTCCCTGGGGGACTTAGATAAGCCCTATAAATGAATGAGTTAGACTTATTGATTTTCCATTAATACTTGGTAATACTTTGCACTGCTTATAATATGTATGCTTTAATTTTGTCCTTTTTTATATGTACGTAAAGGTTAGGGTGTGGGCTACAAACACATTCACAAGATTTAGTCTAGATACCGAACAGTCAGTGTGCCAGTAGCACTCAATCCAACAGATAAAGCCTATACATGTACACATATATGTGCACTTGCCCAAACCCTCTAACTCCCAGGTGGATACCCTTCTTGTTGGGTGTGGTTGTCCTTGGCTTCTAATATCAATTGGGCTCAAAGCTACTGTCTCAATGGCATACAGAGGAAGGCCAAACTCACAGAATACCAATGTATACTTTACATCTCTCCAGCTTACCTCCACATTATTTCTACCTGGTTAAGAAGCCTCGGACTCATAGTCTCAATAGTCTTAAAAGGAATAAAACATGAACTTCAGTTATTACTGAACATACACAAAACATAACAAATGAGGACAATTTTGAGATCCTTCAACCATGGAGGGTCTTTGTCTAAACTGGTTGTGACTGACAAAGACCCTTGTCACAAATCCGTCATGCATGTGACTGGCAAGAATGTCATGGTCAAAATAAATCACCAATTGTCCTCGTTTGCTATGTGTTGTGAGCTTAGCAACGACTCATGTTTGCATGCTACATGTTCAGCGTCATAGTATGTGGGCCTCAACTACATTCATGTATACAGTAACTTCCAGTGTTAGCCATCTATCAACATACATGTAGTAATTTACGCAAAAACAGTAACCAATGTATGTGAGTTCATTTCTTGTGTCCGCTTTGGCCCTTGTAGGTGATGGCACTTGTGTGTTGTACAAACACAGCAAGACACAAAGGGCACTCCATACTTTTCCATCTGCTGCTCCAGGCATCACCGTTGAACCCCTGAGTGATGACCCAAAGGACAAGAACTTTCTCTGCTTTCGAATACTCAACAGTGACACAGGTGCAGAACTGAGTCGCTATTGTGCAGATGATATTGTTCAAATGAGAAATTTCATGGCTTCACTGGGTAACACTGGTCAGGGGCTCTTTACTAAGAAGTCTGATGAAACTGTTGATGCTCCACGAGTGGAGGCCACACATGGCCTCTGGGATGTGATTCATCCCTCAGAAGATGAGCTCTTCCAGCGCCAAGAAATGTTTGACCGACAAGAGAGGATGGCGCATGTTGCAGTCCCTGGGCAGACAGGCAATGATGCCTCACCCTCCTATGCGGACACACTTAGTCGCCTAGCTATTGGCTTCTATTTTCCACCAGACATGAAAATGAGGCCCCCACCAAAGATGGGAGTGTCCCTGTCATTCCCCGGTTCCAGAGTCCCACTGTACAACTCTAGTACTCCCCTCCCCAAGGCCTACAGGCGACCCTACCACGACACCTTCCGCCCACCATATGGGCCACCCATGTTCTACCCTGTGAGCATTGGCTATGGCAGTGAGGTGGGCCTGAGGCCAGGCCAACAAGCTCTGTGGGAGCCCAACTTGAAGACTTACTTCTTTGTAGACCACATACAACAGGTCACATTCTATGAAGATCCCAGGCCACCAAAAGCACCATACCCACTTGTGCCTAAGCTGAAGTTGGCTGTGGGTGACCGTCGTCGGGAGGGCAACATTCCCCCGACAATCTGCAGAGGTGCTGATATGATCAACGCCACTGCACGCCGTGCACTGTCCAAGCCGCATGGGTTTACAGTGCAAGCCTATGGAGTCAATGGTGCACATGGAGCAAATGGGAAGACGGGTGCAACAGGCTTTCCTGGAGTACATGGGCATTATGGGCTTGGCCCAGGTGGTTGTGGAGGAACAGGAGGAGATGGTGGGCCAGGGGGTAGGGGTCAAGATGGTGTGAGGGGAAAGGATGCAACAGAAGCGAGCGATGTTGTGCTGAGTATCTGGGGGGATGCAAATGAGCTTCACGGCAAAGGAACATGCAGCTTCACGGCTAACCTGGGAGGTACAAGAGCAGAGGAAGTCGTATTTCTGAACTGCCGAGGTGGAGATGGGGGGAATGGAGGGAGGGGAGGGGATGGCGGGCTAGGAGGACATGGAGGCATGGGGGGGCATGGAGCCCAAGGCTCCCGTGGCATGAACTCATCTTCTGGACGTGGTGGAGATGGAGGCCGTGGAGGCAATGGAGGTACAGGGGGCGATGGTGGACCAGGTGGGCCAGGGGGGCGAGGAGGAGATGGAGGAAGTGCTGGTTTTGGAGGACGCTGCATTGTCCAATCAGTTGACCCGAGATTGCTGATCCTTGTGGAAGCTGACTGTCGGGAAGGGATCCCAGGCACTGGAGGTGGTGCGGGCATGGGAGGCCATGGGGGTCCTGGAGGTCTAGGAGGGGTTGGAGGGGCTGGTGGTATGGGAGGATCTGGTGGAAGCCGCACTGACGCTCAAGGTCGCCGCGTCTATTATTCTAGTGGATCGTCTGGCTTTCGAGGTAGTAGTGGTTTTATGGGTGTCCAAGGACCACGAGGTATGGATGGATCGAGGGGTGTGAATGGGCGACCTGCCCCCACTGGAGGCATCCTCTGGGTGATTCATAGTGCTGAAGGTGCTGTACTGTTTGAAGCTGCCACTAGATATGATGCGCAGGTGACAAAGCTGCATGTTGTGTCTGCCATAGACGATGGCATCTTTGAGCCAAATGAAATGATCATGGTGTCTGGAGTGTTGGTGGTGAACAGTGGTGGGCTGCCACTTCCTGCTGGATCCTCAGCCTTCATGCCTTCCACTAAAACCATCAAATTCCAACCAACCAAATATGACATGCCACAGCTGATGCCCAGTCAATCCTTTGTCGTTCCAGTGACATACCGCGGCAGGATCTTTGACCAACCTCCGCCCAATGTACCAGGCCCATTTGTCTCCTCTGCTGAGTTTAATCCTCGCATTGAGCTCCTTGGCAGGCCCTTTGAAAAGTCCTTTCTTCGCCAGAAGCTCACCGTGCAGTACCCAGTGAAGCTGGCCCACCTCAAGTGCAGTGAGAATTTGGGACGGGGGGAGGTCTGCGTGCTGGATATTGGAGTGCAGAACATCTCCAGAATGGCATATGGTGATGGCCCTAGTTCAGGAGGGAAGGTGGCTCTGCAGATTCACATGGATTCTCGCATTATTCCGATTGGCTATGCAAGTGTAGGCCTCACAGGGGTCCCATACACTGTCACATATGACCCTGCTGTTCGAGATAGCATGTATGTTCAAATACATGCAATTGCACCAGGCAAGGTAGTCTCTGTGCAAGTAGCTGTTCAGATGGAAAGCCGAGCTGAGCTTTTTGACCGCTGCTTGTGGCAGACTGATCTCTACCTGCGCGACAAGCTGATACAATACAACACACAGACGATTCGCGTGTCTCCTTTTTACACCCCTTGTGAACCAGCTGCAGATGTATTGATGGTCACCTGCAAGAGCATTTCCAGGAAAGAGTTCATCTTCTGGCAGCAGATATTGGAAGTTCTTGATGCTAAGGTGGATTTCTGGGATGTGGACCGCCATCATGGGCTCTCGGTTGATAGCACCACCAATGCAAGACATCCTGTGACGTGGCTGGGACGATACTTTGGTAAGCTGATTCTATATCCCTACTGTGACCTCCACATGCTTCTTAGCGGTGACATGGTGTCACACTTTCATGGTTTTGAGTATGCCAGTAATCAGCTGGAGGAGAAGGATTCTAGCATGGTGCTACTTATGCGCTCACACGCACCACATGTCCCTCAAGCTGATAAGTTTCATGACAGAGGTGACAACGGAGTCATCAGGCATTTGGCTGTTGCTCTTCCTTCTCTGGATCTGCCAGAGAATGCATATTCTGGAGTTCATCTTCTGCAGCCAGGAACATGTATCACCTCAGCCACACCATTCCTTTCCTGGGAAAGGAAGCACCTTAAGAAACTAGAAGAAGAACTTCCTTCACAGTCAGTCATTGTCATCAGCCGGCAGCCTCAAATTCGTAAGCTTAGCTTTTTCCGCTACTCATATGGCGCTGTGGACATCCGCCGCATTCCAATTCTCCGCTCTAGCAAGCTCCTTGTGGTGGACGGTGCAGGAGGGACAATGACACAGATGAGTCTGGATGACACCAGCCTTTCACCAAGAGCCACTGAGGTGCCACTAGCTAGTCAGTTTGGTCAAGTCTTCCTTACCACCCTGTATGGACTCCCACTTGCCAAAAAGTTAGCACTGGTAAAGACAGGATCTGGTGGACCAGGGCCACTTCAGCTCACTTTCCACCTCCCCTCTGGCACTGCTCTGAGCAAGGCAGAACTGTGCATGATATGTGCAGTGGCTGAGATTGCAGACGAGGTTCTGAACTGCACTGGAGAGGTTCGTCGCATGGGCAGGCTGGTGGAAGATGTGACAGCCAATGTAGAGGCTTACCAAGCCAATGGCCAGGTTGTTCTTCGATCCATGGTTCTACTCAAGGAGGAGCTGAAGGTGAGGAAGAAGCAACTGAGCACCTCACAGGTATCCCAGGCGGTGCGTTTCATCAAGGCCCAAAGTCATCATGTGAAGCAGACTCTGCAACAGGCCGGAGTGGACAGCCACAACCTTCCACCCTTGCCCAGCTTCAGCATCCTGCGTGACAGCTACCGCGTGCACCTCACTGCCCAGCACAGGGTGAAAGATGGGCGCTGGAACCTGCTTGGGCAGTGAGCAGCAAGACTTAGTGTCAGGTATGACCCAGTCTGTTGTGAACTGCATGCATGCATGTACGTACACATAGCATTCATCACATTAACCACTAGCTGGTGTGTGGGTATTTGCATACTTGTGACATCACATGTAGCCACCATATATAGACATTGGATCCACATGCAATGCCCATTGATTACTGCACAAGAGAGTATATGTTTATGCTGACTTGTGTGTCTTTGAGCATTATTCAGTCTTTTTATACTGTGCTTCACTCACATGCAATGAAAGACGTATTGACTCATCACTTTCCATTTCACTACTGTATTGCAGGTTGTTACCTTGGATCAACACTACCAAAGATAGCGTTTTAGGTATACTTCTGACTCTGATAGCTCTAGGCTCAGATAGGATGGCTAGCTAAACATTTTGTTTGTAGGCTTTTGTAGCACTTTTGTAGAACTCGTATTGAATTTGTAGGCCTTTGTAATTGGTATTATCAGGTGTATTGTACCTGGCAAAGTAGTTGTGGCATTGAACTAAATCTATGATACTTCAAAGCACTAGGTACACCAAAACTACATGCACGCCATAAGCTATTTATTGTATATATATATAGCTATATATATATATATATGTACACGGCTAGCTATCTATAATATTATTATTATTATATATGGCTATCTATATATACAAATGTTGATATAGATTTGCACATTAGCAATGCAGCGTGAGAAGTTCTTGAGAACACCTTAAACTCACTGTCATCTGCAGAAGAGAATATAGGTCCACTACTGCTCGCAATTCCTCAGGGAATCTAGTCAGTTCTCCATTTTCGCCACAGGATAATCTCCTTGGTCTGTGCAACACCCCCTTGCTTGTCAGGCAGTATGCATATTCAGAGACATAATGCCAGTCAGACTTGTCTGCATTATTATTGTGTGTTACGAGAGCTGTATACAACCCCTGAGCACTTATATAGACGCACTAGGGGGCATCCCCATTGATGCACTGCCGGACAATGGCCGAAAGACTTCTGAACAGTTGCACAGCAGGAGAAGCGACCAGCCCCACGACTATGGAGAAGCCACCTCTACACCTTAGCCATGACGAGGAAACTCCTCTGCTGTGCGTGCAACGACCGGTCCCATTGTTCAGTACAACTTAGACACTCTCCTTTACACAATCTGCGACTCACTCTGGCCACCATGGTGGGGGTTGAGGGTATCTGCTGGACCTGGGTTGGTTGTAGCTGGATCCCACCCTCTCTCTCCCTCTGCAGCATCTCCAGTCAGCAAGAACAAGCTGTCTATGTTCTTTGGTGTGCATTTGGGTCTGGGTCAGCGAGGTGAGGCACTGCGGGGAGGGTGTTCAGATAGGGGTTGTGCAGAGTATTCACTGTGAGTGCAGTCTTTGTGAGTCAGACTGTGCGGTGTACAGAACATTCACAGTCCCTTCACCACTCAACATGCACACATGGCACAGCATTACAGGAATTTACAGTGTTTATAAAAAGTTTATAAAATGGTGTGTGAATGTGTGTGTGTGTGTGTGTTGAGCACTGCTTGTATGTTCCTTCTTGTGCAGAGTGTGCAGAGCTGACGCATGAGAATAAGAGAAATAAGTTGTCTATTGCAGAACTCTCACAGAGCAAGGTGTGGGCGTGGGTGTACATTGGAGGATACTATGTATGCATGTATTCATAGCTGGGTGTGGGCGTTGCTGCCTCAACACGTTTCTCTCCAGATTCCACCCCTTACTGAGGAGCGGGATGCAAAGAAGGCACAAAAGTGGGTGTAATGGTTGGTTCTTTTACGGCCATCACTGCACTCATCACTCTTTATCCACTGACAACCTACCCACAGTGTCCAACACCTTCTGTGGACTGAGTCTGAGTTGAAGTGTCTTGTATAGACCTATGGACATCACCTTGAGCAGATCGGGGCAGCCATCACAGACACAGGTGTCTATGCCGTGTGATTGTGGTTTGGCCTATTTAGTGCTGTCTAAGTGTCCTGCAGCATTGGATGCAGTGTAGCAGCAATGACTGTTGTATGTAGCAGTAGTGACTGGTGTATGTAGCAGTAGTGACTGGTGCATGTAGCAGTAGTGACTGGTGCATGTAGCAGTAGTGACTGGTGTATGTAGCAGTAGTGACTGGTGTATGTAGCAGTAGTGACTGGTGTATGTAGCAGTAGTGACTGGTGCATGTAGCAGTAGTGACTGGTGCATGTAGCAGTAGTGACTGGTGCATGTAGCAGTAGTGACTGGTGTAGGTAGCAGTAGTGACTGGTGTAGGTAGCAGTAGTGACTGGTGTATGTAGCAGTAGTGACTGGTGTATGTAGCAGTAGTGACTGGTGTATGTAGCAGTAGTGACTGGTGCATGTAGCAGTAGTGACTAGTGTATGTAGCAGTAGTGACTGGTGTAGGTAGCAGTAGTGACTGGTGTATGTAGCAGTAGTGACTGGTGTAGGTAGCAGTAGTGACTGGTGTATGTAGCAGTAGTGACTGGTGTAGGTAGCAGTAGTGACTGGTGTATGTAGCAGTAGTGACTGGTGTATGTAGCAGTAGTGACTGGTGTAGGTAGCAGTAGTGACTGGTGTATGTAGCAGTAGTGACTGGTGTATGTAGCAGTAGTGACTGGTGTAGGTAGCAGTAGTGACTGGTGTATGTAGCAGTAGTGACTGGTGTATGTAGCAGTAGTGACTGGTGTAGGTAGCAGTAGTGACTGGTGTATGTAGCAGTAGTGACTGGTGTATGTAGCAGTAGTGACTGGTGTATGTAGCAGTAGTGACTGGTGTAGGTAGCAGTAGTGACTGGTGTATGTAGCAGTAGTGACTGGTGTATGTAGCAGTAGTGACTGGTGTATGTAGCAGTAGTGACTGGTGTATGTAGCAGTAGTGACTGGTGTATGTAGCAGTAGTGACTGGTGTAGGTAGCAGTAGTGACTGGTGTATGTAGCAGTAGTGACTGGTGTATGTAGCAGTAGTGACTGGTGTATGTAGCAGTAGTGACTGGTGTAGGTAGCAGTAGTGACTGGTGTATGTAGCAGTAGTGACTGGTGTATGTAGCAGTAGTGACTGGTGTATGTAGCAGTAGTGACTGGTGTAGGTAGCAGTAGTGACTGGTGTATGTAGCAGTAGTGACTGGTGTATGTAGCAGTAGTGACTGGTGTAGGTAGCAGTAGTGACTGGTGTAGGTAGCAGTAGTGACTGGTGTATGTAGCAGTAGTGACTGGTGTATGTAGCAGTAGTGGCTGGTTTATGTAGCAGTAGTGACTGGTGTATGTAGCAGTAGTGACTGGTGTATGTAGCAGTAGTGGCTGGTGTATGTAGCAGTAGTGGCTGGTGTAGGTAGCAGTAGTGACTGGTGTAGGTAGCAGTAGTGACTGGTGTATGTAGCAGTAGTGACTGGTGTATGTAGCAGTAGTGACTGGTGTATGTAGCAGTAGTGACTGGTGTATGTAGCAGTAGTGACTGGTGTATGTAGCAGTAGTGACTGCATGGTGTAGGTAGCAGTAGTGACTGGTGTAGGTAGCAGTAGTGACTGGTGTAGGTAGCAGTAGTGACTGGTGTATGTAGCAGTAGTGACTAGTGTAGGTAGCAGTAGTGACTGGTGTATGTAGCAGTAGTGACTGGTGTAGGTAGCAGTAGTGACTGGTGTATGTAGCAGTAGTGACTGGTGTATGTAGCAGTAGTGACTGGTGTAGGTAGCAGTAGTGACTGGTGTATGTAGCAGTAGTGACTAGTGTATGTAGCAGTAGTGACTGGTGTATGTAGCAGTAGTGACTGGTGCATGTAGCAGTAGTGACTGGTGTATGTAGCAGTAGTGACTGGTGTAGGTAGCAGTAGTGATAGGTGTAGGTAGCAGTAGTGACTGGTGTAGGTAGCAGTAGTGACAGGTGTAGGTAGCAGTAGTGACTGGTGTATGTAGCAGTAGTGACTGGTGTATGTAGCAGTAGTGACTGGTGTATGTAGCAGTAGTGACTGGTGTATGTAGCAGTAGTGACTGGTGTAGGTAGCAGTAGTGATAGGTGTAGGTAGCAGTAGTGATAGGTGTAGGTAGCAGTAGTGACTGGTGTAGGTAGCAGTAGTGACTGGTGTATGTAGCAGTAGTGACTGGTGTAGGTAGCAGTAGTGATAGGTGTAGGTAGCAGTAGTGACTGGTGTAGGTAGCAGTAGTGACTGGTGTATGTAGCAGTAGTGACTGGTGTATGTAGCAGTAGTGACTGGTGTATGTAGCAGTAGTGACTGGTGTATGTAGCAGTAGTGACTGGTGTAGGTAGCAGTAGTGACTGGTGTAGGTAGCAGTAGTGACTGGTGTAGGTAGCAGTAGTGACTGGTGTAGGTAGCAGTAGTGACTGGTGCATGTAGCAGTAGTGACTGGTGTATGTAGCAGTAGTGACTGGTGTATGTAGCAGTAGTGACTGGTGTAGGTAGCAGTAGTGATAGGTGTAGGTAGCAGTAGTGACTGGTGTAGGTAGCAGTAGTGACTGGTGTAGGTAGCAGTAGTGACTGGTGTATGTAGCAGTAGTGACTGGTGTAGGTAGCAGTAGTGATAGGTGTAGGTAGCAGTAGTGACTGGTGTAGGTAGCAGTAGTGACTGGTGTATGTAGCAGTAGTGACTGGTGTATGTAGCAGTAGTGACTGGTGTAGGTAGCAGTAGTGACTGGTGTAGGTAGCAGTAGTGACTGGTGTAGGTAGCAGTAGTGACTGGTGCATGTAGCAGTAGTGACTGGTGTATGTAGCAGTAGTGACTGGTGTATGTAGCAGTAGTGACTGGTGTATGTAGCAGTAGTGACTGGTGTATGTAGCAGTAGTGACTGGTGTAGGTAGCAGTAGTGACTGGTGTATGTAGCAGTAGTGACTGGTGTATGTAGCAGTAGTGACTGGTGTAGGTAGCAGTAGTGACTGGTGTATGTAGCAGTAGTGACTGGTGTAGGTAGCAGTAGTGGCTGGTGTATGTAGCAGTAGTGACTGGTGTATGTAGCAGTAATGACTGGTGTATGTAGCAGTAGTGACTGGTGTAGGTAGCAGTAGTGACTGGTGTATGTAGCAGTAGTGACTGGTGTAGGTAGCAGTAATGACTGGTGTAGGTAGCAGTAGCGACTGGTGTATGTAGCAGTAGTGACTGGTGTAGGTAGCAGTAATGACTGGTGTAGGTAGCAGTAATGACTGGTGTATGTAGCAGTAGTGACTGGTGTAGGTAGCAGTAATGACTGGTGTAGGTAGCAGTAGCGACTAGTGTATGTAGCAGTAGTGACTGGTGTAGGTATAGCAGTAATGACTGGTGTAGGTAGCAGTAGTGACTAGTGTATGTAGCAGTAGTGACTGGTGTAGGTAGCAGTAGTGACTGGTGTATGTAGCAGTAGTGACTGGTGTAGGTAGCAGTAGTGACTGGTGTATGTAGCAGTAGTGACTGGTGTAGGTAGCAGTAGTGACTGGTGTATGTAGCAGTAGTGACTGGTGTATGTAGCAGTAGTGACTGGTGTATGTAGCAGTAGTGACTGGTGTATGTAGCAGTAGTGACTGGTGTAGGTAGCAGTAGTGATAGGTGTAGGTAGCAGTAGTGACTGGTGTAGGTAGCAGTAGTGACTGGTGTAGGTAGCAGTAGTGACTGGTGTATGTAGCAGTAGTGACTGGTGTAGGTAGCAGTAGTGATAGGTGTAGGTAGCAGTAGTGACTGGTGTATGTAGCAGTAGTGACTGGTGTATGTAGCAGTAGTGACTGGTGTAGGTAGCAGTAGTGACTGGTGTAGGTAGCAGTAGTGACTGGTGTAGGTAGCAGTAGTGACTGGTGTAGGTAGCAGTAGTGACTGGTGCATGTAGCAGTAGTGACTGGTGTATGTAGCAGTAGTGACTGGTGTATGTAGCAGTAGTGACTGGTGTAGGTAGCAGTAGTGATAGGTGTAGGTAGCAGTAGTGACTGGTGTAGGTAGCAGTAGTGACTGGTGTAGGTAGCAGTAGTGACTGGTGTATGTAGCAGTAGTGACTGGTGTAGGTAGCAGTAGTGATAGGTGTAGGTAGCAGTAGTGACTGGTGTAGGTAGCAGTAGTGACTGGTGTATGTAGCAGTAGTGACTGGTGTATGTAGCAGTAGTGACTGGTGTAGGTAGCAGTAGTGACTGGTGTAGGTAGCAGTAGTGACTGGTGTAGGTAGCAGTAGTGACTGGTGCATGTAGCAGTAGTGACTGGTGTATGTAGCAGTAGTGACTGGTGTATGTAGCAGTAGTGACTGGTGTATGTAGCAGTAGTGACTGGTGTATGTAGCAGTAGTGACTGGTGTAGGTAGCAGTAGTGACTGGTGTATGTAGCAGTAGTGACTGGTGTATGTAGCAGTAGTGACTGGTGTAGGTAGCAGTAGTGACTGGTGTATGTAGCAGTAGTGACTGGTGTATGTAGCAGTAGTGGCTGGTGTATGTAGCAGTAGTGACTGGTGTATGTAGCAGTAATGACTGGTGTAGGTAGCAGTAGTGACTGGTGTAGGTAGCAGTAGTGACTGGTGTATGTAGCAGTAGTGACTGGTGTAGGTAGCAGTAATGACTGGTGTAGGTAGCAGTAGCGACTGGTGTATGTAGCAGTAGTGACTGGTGTAGGTAGCAGTAATGACTGGTGTAGGTAGCAGTAATGACTGGTGTATGTAGCAGTAGTGACTGGTGTAGGTAGCAGTAATGACTGGTGTAGGTAGCAGTAGCGACTAGTGTATGTAGCAGTAGTGACTGGTGTAGGTATAGCAGTAATGACTGGTGTAGGTAGCAGTAATGACTGGTGTAGGTAGCAGTAGTGACTGGTGTAGGTAGCAGTAATGACTGGTGTAGGTAGCAGTAGTGACTGGTGTAGGTAGCAGTAGTGACTGGTGTACGTATGTCCAAGGTGTGTATGTGTGTGTGTGTGTGTAGGTGTAGGCTTCTGTAGGTGTGGGCTTGTGTGGGTGTGGGCGTTTGCATGTACGAGACACAATGTACCCCTCCATTCATTCAGCATAACATGCACCATGTTGAACCTCCACAAGTTTATCTGTCTTACCAATCTCAATCTCCTTACTAGAAACTGGTCCAGAGGAAGACACATGCCTTGATGAAGGAGCTTGAGACGCTGAAGTCGGTGAAGGTTACAGTTGTCAACCCAAAGTATTTGGATGCAGACACCTTGTTGAAAGCACCATAAGTTGACATGTGTCAGGAGATTCACTTTAGCTCAGAACCTTGAACGTTTGCTTGACAATGTTGCAAACAATCTCCACCAGCCTGCACTGTCAAATGGACACGTTATGAACTTCACTTGCTCATGAGCTGAAACAGAAATTGTGTGCGTTTTTACTTTACTTTCCGAGTGAGGCGTCACTGATATCCAAATTTTTTGTCTGAAACCCTGTCTATGCTAAAACTAATCAAGTTGAAGTTGGCACGTTATATAGTTCACCTATATAAGCGATGCCACATCCGGACTTGTCAGAGGTACGTAGCCCGATGGCTGAAGCTCCGCCAGATCCCCAGCCTGTGCAGCAGCTTCCGCGCGAGCCCGCTCCCATTCTACAAGAGGGGCGCATCCAGGGGTGCCAGGGATACCTGACGAGGAGAACGAAGTTCCTCAAACGCTGGAAGAAGCGATGGTTCTCCATCACTCCCGGTAAGCAACCAAGTGAGAGGCTGGCAACGCCGCATCTGCAAGTGACGCGCCCGCTGTGCAACGATGTCACGTGTTTATCCTTATAAAGCTCCTCCGAGCAACGAGGAGAGAGGGTTCACATATACCTGCTCGTAGGCATTTCGTTACCTGTATAGTAGTGGTTAGAACACCTCATCCCTGCCTCTACCACATAGCTGACTACACCTATGACTGTATACTATACTCTTAAACCCCTTTCACATGGTATAACCTGTTTAGGCCAATCGATTTTCAAAATTCACAGTGTATCGTATTGCCGAGTGCTACGGACACCATCAATTTCCACTGTATGCACGAAAAAGAACTGGAGTGCGAAAACTTAAGGGTGCACACAGAAAAATCATTGCCATCTATGAGGGAACAGTGTAGCTACAGATCTGATGTACATGGTGGAATTTACTCTCCACCCCTCCTCCAATCAGCTTTCAATTTAATTAAGAAACATGTTCATGGTCTAGGAGACCATTATATCAAGGTAGCATTTCATAGCATTCCCAGTAATTGTACCTCCATGTACCTCTATTCCCACATTTGCTCCTTGACCTGTCTGGTGTGTCCACAAATAGCAGCCATATAGGTGTGGTCAGCTATATGTGGGGTAGAGGCATATGGGATGAGGTGTTTAACCACTGCTACACTACACTGCACCCTCACTTACCCAGCCTCCCTGGGGGACTTGGATAAGCCCTATAAATGAATGAGTTAGACTTACTGATTTTCCATTAATACTTGGTAATACATTGCACTGCTTATAATATGTATGCTTTAATTTTGCCTTTTATTCTGTGTACATAATGGTTAGGTGTGAGCTACAAACACATTCACAAGATTTAGTCTGGGCACCAAACAGTCAGTGTGCCAGTAGCACCCAGCCAACAGATAAAGCCATGTACATGTATGTGCACTTGCCCAAACCCTGTAACTCCAGGTGGATACCCTTCTTGTTGGCTGTGGTTGTCTTTGGCTTCTAATATCAATTGGGCTCAAAGCTACTGTCTCAATGGCATACAGAGGAAGGCCAAACTCACAGAATACTAATGTATACTTTACATCTCTTCAGCTTACCTCCACATTATTTCTACCTGGTTAAGAAACCTCGGACTCATAGTCTCAATAGCCACAATGTAAAGGGGAAAATAACATGAACTTCAGTTATTACTGAACATACAGAAAACATAACAAATGAGGACACTTTTGATATGCTTCAACCATGGAGGGCCTTTGTCTAAACTGGTTGTGACTGACAAAGACTCTTGTCACAAATCTGTATAGACACTGTTACACCTTATTGTACAATAGGCTACCACCTGCAGAGGAGACGATGCCATTTTAAATGATGATGATGATGATGTGAGCTTAGCAACGACTCATGTTAGCATGCTACATGTTCAGCGTCATAGTATGTGGGCCTCAACATTCATGTAACTTCCAGTGTTAGCCAGCTATCAACACAGTAATTTATGCAAGAACAGTAACCAATGTATGTGAGTTCATTCCTTGTGTCCGTTTTGGTCCTTGCAGGTGATGACACTTGTGTGTTGTACAAACACAGCAAAAGGCAAAGGGCACTCCATACTTTCCCATCTGCTGCTCCAGGCATCACCGTTGAGCCCTTGAGTCATGACCCAAAGGACAAGAACTTTCTCTGCTTTCGGATACTCAACAGCGACACAGGTGGAGAACTGAGTCGCTATCGTGCAGATGATATTGTTCAAATGAGAAATTTCATGGCTTCACTGGGTACCACTGGTCGGGGGCTGTTTACTAAGAAGTCTGAGGAAACTGTTGATGCTTCACAAGTTGAGGCCACACATGGCCACCGGGATGTGACTCATTCCTCAGAAAATGAGCCCTTCCAGCGCCAAGAGACGGTTGACCGACAAGAGAGGATGGCAGATGTTGCAGTCCCTGGGCAGACCGGCACTGATGCCTCACCCTCATATGAGGACACAATTAGTCGCCTAGCTATTGCCTTCTATTTTCCACCAGACATGGAAGTGAGGCCCCCATCAAATATGGGAGTGTCCCTGTCATTCCCCGGTTCCAGAGTCCCACTGTACAACTCTAGTACTCCCCTCACTAAGGCATACAGGCGACCCTATCACGACACCTTCCGCCCACCATATGGGCCCCCCATGTTCTACCCTGTGAGCATTGGCTATGGCAGTGAGGTGGGCCTGAGGCCAGGCCAACAAACTCTGTGGGACGCCAACTTGCAGACTTATGTCTTTGTAGACCACATAAACCAGGTCACTTTCTATGAAGACCCCAGGCCACCGAAAGAACCATACCCACTTGTGCCTAAGCTGAAGTTGGCTGTGGGCGACCGTCGCCGGGAGGGCAACATTCCCCCGACAATCTGCCGAGATGCTGATATGATCGACGCCACTGCACGCCGTGCACTGTCCAAGCCACATGGTTTTACAGTGCAAGCCTGTGGAGTCAATGGTGCACACGGAGCAAATGGGAAGACGGGTGCAACAGGCTTTACTGGACTACATGGCCATTATGGGATTGGCCCAGGTGGTTGTGGAGGAACAGGAGGAGATGGTGGGCCAGGGGGTAGGGGTCAAGATGGTGTGAGGGGAAAGGATGCAACAGAAGCCAGCGATGTTGTGCTGACTATCTGGGGGGATGCAAATGAGCTTCACGGCAAAGGAACATGCAGCTTCACGGCTAACCTGGGAGGTACAAGAGCAGAGGAAGTTGTATTTCTGAACTGCCGAGGTGGAGATGGGGGGAATGGTGGGAGGGGAGGGGATGGCGGGCTAGGAGGAAATGGAGGCACGGGGGGGAATGGGGCCCAAGGCTTGCATGGAGTGAGCTCAGCTTGTGGACCTGGTGGAAATGGTGGCCCTGGAGGCCATGGAGGTACAGGGGGCGATGGTGGACAAGGTGGGCAAGGGGGGCGAGGAGGAGATGGAGGAAGCGCTGGTTTTGGAGGGTGCTGCATTGTCCAATCAGTTGACCCGAGATTGCTGATGCTTGTAGAAGCTGACTGTCGGGAAGGGATCCCAGGTACTGGAGGTGGTGCCGGCATGGGAGGCCATGGGGGTCCTGGAGGTCTAGGAGGGGTTGGAGGGGCTGGTGGTATGGGAGGATCTGGTGGAAGCCGCACTGACGCTCAAGGTCACATCACCACTTATCCTAGTGGAGCGCCTGGCTTTCCAGGTATTAATGGTTGTATGGGTGATGAAGGACCACAAGGTATGGATGGATTGAGGGGTGTAAATGGGCGACCTGCCCCCACTGGAGGCATCCTCTGGGTGGTTCACAGTGCTGAAGGTGCTGAACTCTTTCAAGGTCCCACTCGATATGATGCGCAGGTGACAAAGCTGCATGTTGTGTCTGCCATAGACGATGGCATCTTTGAGCCAAATGAAATGATCATGGTGTCTGGAGTGTTGGTGGTGAACAGTGGTGGGCTGCCACTTCCTGCTGGATCCTCAGCCTTCATGCCTTCCACAAAAACCATTAAATTCCAACCAACCAAATATGACATGCCACAGCTGATGCCCAGTCAAACCTTTGTCGTTCCAGTGACATACCGCGGCAGGATCTTTGACCAACCTCCGCCCAATGTACCAGGCCCATTTGTCTCCTCAGCTGAGTTTCATCCTCGCATTGAGCTTCTTGGCAGGCCCTTTGAAAAGTCCTTTCTTCACCAGAAGCTCACAGTGCAGTACCCAGTGAAGCTGGCCCACCTCAAGTGCAGTGAGAATTTGGGACAGGGGGAGGTCTGCGTGCTGGATATTGGAGTGCAGAACATCTCCAGAATGGCATATGGTGATGGCCCTAGTTCAGGAGGGAAGGTGGCTCTGCAGATTCACCTGGATTCCCGCCTTATTCCAATTGGCTGTGCTAGCGTAGGCCTCACAGGTATCCCATACACTGTCACATACGACCCTGCTGTCCGAGACAGCATGTATGTTCAAATACATGCAATAGCACCAGGCAAGGTAGTCTCTGTGCAAGTAGCTGTTCAGATGGAAAGCCAAGCTGAGCTTTTTGACCGCTGCTTGTGGCAGGCTGATCTCTATCTGCGGGACAAACTGATCCAGTACGACACACAGGCAATTCGTGTGTCTCCTATTTACGCCCCTACTGATCCAGCTGCAGATGTATTGATGGTCACCTGCAAGAGCATTTTCAGGAAAGAGTTCATCTTCTGGCAGCAGATATTGGAAGTTCTTGATGCTAAGGTGGATTTCTGGGATGTGGACCGCCATCATGGGCTCTCGGTTGATAGCACCACCAATGCAAGACATCCTGTGACGTGGCTGGGACGATACTCTGGTAAGCTGATTCTATATCCCTACTGTGACCTCCACATGCTTCTTAGCGGTGACATGGTGTCACACTTTCATGGTTTTGAGTATGCCAGTAATCAGCTGGAGGAGAAGGATTCTAGCATGGTGCTAATTATGCGCTCACACGCACCACATGTCCCTCAAGCTGATAAGTTTCATGACAGAGGTGACAACAGTGTCATCAGGCATTTGGCTGTTGCTCTTCCTTCTCTGGATCTGCCAGAGAATGCATATTCTGGAGTTCATCTTCTGCAGCCAGGAAGACGTACCACCTCAGCCACACCGTTTCTTTCCTGGGAAAAGAAGCACCTTAAGAAACTAGAAGAAGAACGTCCTTCACAGTCAGTCATTGTCATCAGCCGGCAGCCTCAAATTCGTAAGCTTAGCTTTTTCCGCTACTCATATGGCGCTGTGGACATCCGCCGCATTCCAATTCTCCGCTCTAGCAAGCTTCTTGTGGTGGACGGTGCAGGAGGGACAATGACACAGATGAGTCTGGATGACACTAACCTCTCACCAAGAGCCACTGAGGTGCCACTAGCTAGTCAGTTTGGTCAAGTCTTCCTTACCACCCTGTATGGACTCCCAATTGCCAAAAAGTTAGCACTGGTAAAGACAGGATCTGGTGGACCAAGGCAGCTTCAGCCCACTTTCCACCTCCCCTCTGGCACTGCTCTGAGCAAGGCAGAACTGTGCATGATATGTGCAGTGGCTGAGATTTCAGACGAGGTTCTGAACTGCACTGGAGAGGTTCTTCGCATGGGCAGGCTGGTGGAAGATGTGACAGGCAATGTAGAGGCTTACCAAGCCAATGGCCAGGTTGTTCTTCGATCCATGGTTCTACTGAAGGAGGAGCTGAAGGTGAGGAAGAAGCAGCTGAGCACCTCACAGGTATCCCGGGCGGTTCAGGCCATCAAGGCCCAGGCACGTCGTGTGAAGCAGACTCTGCGAAAGGCCGGAGTGGACAGCCATGGTCTTCCACCTTTGCCCAGCTTCAGCATCCTGCGTGACAGCTACCGTGTGCACCTCACTGCGCAGCACATGGTGAAAGATGGGCGCTGGAACCTGCTTGGGCAGTGAGCAGCAAGACTTAGTGCCAGGTATGACCCAGTCTGTTGTGAACTGCATGCATGCATGTACGTGCACATAGCATTCATCACAGTAACCACTAGCTGGTGTGTGGGTATTTGCATACTTGTGACATCACATATATAGACAATAGATCCACAAGTAACGCCCATTGTTTACTGCCGAAGAGAATTTATATGTAGTTTGTTTATGTTGACTTGTGTCTTGAGCATTACATATTTTGTCTTCATAGTGTGCTCCTTTGACATGCAATGAAATGACTGCATTGACTTGTCTCTTCCCATCTCACTACTGTATTGCAGGTTGTTACCTTGGATCAACACTACCAAAGACAGCGTTTTAGGTATACTTCTGACTCTGATAGCTCTAGGCTCAGATAGGATGGCTAGCTTAACATTTTGTTTTGTAGGCTTTTGTAGCACTTTTGTAGAACTCGTATTGAATTTGTAGGCCTTTGTAATTGTATTGTCAGGTGTATTGTACCAGGCAAAGTAGTTGTGGCATTGAACTAAATCTAGATCTATAATACTTCAAAGCACCAGGTACACCAAAATTTTGATTATAGATTTGCACATTAGCAATGCAGTGTGAGAAGTTCTGGAGAGAACCTTAAACTCACTGCCTTCTGCAGAAGAGAATGTATGTCCACTACTGCTGGCAATGCAGAGACACAATGCCATTCCGACGTGTTTCTCTGCATATTGCTACACGCCTTGCAGCTTGTAAAATATGTTACACGAGAGCTGTATACAACCCCTGAGCGCTTATATAGACGCACTAGGGGGCGTCCCCATTCATGCAAGCTGGCGGACAATGGCCGAAAGACTTCTGAAAAGTTGGGCAGCAGGAGAAGCGACCAGCCCCACGACTACGGAGAAGCCACCTCTACGCGTTCTCCATGACGAGGAAACTCCTCTGCTGTCTTCTACTAGAGGAAGCGAGACTAGTGAAGGCGAGATGGGTCCCATGCGTAAGTAAGAACGCACGTGCTTGCATGCTCGAACGAACTCTATGCGCGGATTGTGTACAGGTCTGCGCCCACATCGGTTGACTGTGAACACCTCTCGCCACCCCACGGCTAGTTTAGAGACGTTTAGCTAAAGAACGCAATGAACAGAGATACGTCTTTGACCAAGTCAGTGCCTGATAGTCCAGTATTCAAGGTGACGTAGGAGTGCGCGTGCAACGACCGGTCCGATTGTTCAGTACAACTTAGACACTGTCCTTTAGGCAATCTGCGACTGATTTTGGCCTCCATAGTGGAGGTTGAGGGCATCCTTGCTGGATTAGGGTTGGTTGTAGTTGCATTTCTCCCTCCCTCCCTCTTTCCCTCTGTAGCATCTCCAGTCAGCAAGAACAAGCTATCTATGTTCTTTGGGGTGACTGTGCCGTGCATCCTCTCCATCTTCAGTGTGATCCTCTTCTTGCGTATGGGCTACATCCTCGGTCAGGTGAGG